>OX336389.2:969000987-969156684 GCA_946902985.2 Meconema thalassinum
AAAGCAAGTGGTGAGCCCCTGCGACCTTGGAATGGAAGGAGCCATGCTAGGAGGGCGTGCTTGGATTCGTTTTTTTCGTCTCGTTGTGCTCTTTACGGGATGTCGGTGTCGAAAAGGTGAAAATCTGGAAACACAGTCTTTTTGGGGTAAAAACGTGATTTTAGACTTTTTGCTATATCTCGCGAACCAATCATGCTAGAGGCATGTTCGACAGGTCCAAGGGACTCGGGGTGACGTCCTCTCTGCTATGGACCACTCGTTATAATTTTTAATAAAATTGGAAACTCGATTTTGGGGTAAACACATGCTTTTTGTGATTTTGCCGATATCTAACGAACCAATAACGTTAGAGGCATGTACGACGGGTCCAAGGACTCGGGGTGACGTCCTCTTTGCTATGGACCACTCGTTGTAATTAAAAAAAAATGGGAAATGCGATTTTGGGGTAAACACGTGTTTTTTATGATTTTTGCCGATATGTCACGAACCAATAACGCTAGAGACGTGTACGAGGTGTCCTAGGACTCGGGCTAACGCCCCCTTTCAAATGTGGTAGATATTTTTTTTCCAAAAAGATAATTCACAAAGGGCCTAACGCCATACATGTTGAAAAAACGTTTTCTTTTTCTTTACCTGTTTATAATGTTCATGAAGCGTGGTGGTTGAGAGAGACGATACGGCTGGTGTGTGTGTTTCAACGAACTTGTCGCTGACCACGGTGGCTGTGTTCAATAGATTAATTGATATTTCGACGAGTCGGTGTATGACAGAGCGAGCGTGCGTTTTCTGATATTTTACCTTTAACGTGTAAACGGTGATGAGAACTAGGTTCTATGTTGGTCGAAGCGAGTAGAGAAAACAAACTTACAGGAGGTGAATGCCATTTGAGATTATTGGAAGGCTCCGATCTGACTTGACAACAGGTGACGCTTGAAGGTGAAATAATCTGACCATCGTGGTTGCAGGGGAGTGTGAAAGGCATGCACACACACATTTGTGAAACCACATGTAGGCTAAACCAGTGACCATCCTGTTTTGCTTCGTACGTGACAAAATGCAAGTTGACGTGAAATTTGAATCTACCGCAGGTGTTCGCTTGGGACGTTATCTATCTACATGCGCGATAACTGTTAACAAGTTACATCCTGTCTTGCTTCGTACGTGACAAAATGCAAGTTCAGGTGAAATTTGATCCGGCACAGGTGTTCGCGTGGGTGTTATCTGTCCACGTGCACGATAAGAGAATGTTCAAAGCGTGGGAATCGCTGAATCAGTAAAAAGTATAATGCAACTTGTCGGAATAATGTCACAACCAATAGATAGGCAAGAGCTGCAAACAGCAGTGGTGGGAGGTGAAGGGAGGGAGAGGGGAGGGGGGTGATGTATGAGAGAACACAGGAGGAAAGGGAAAGACAAACATGTATGAACATGCATGAAGCGCGGAGCGCTGTACACATAGAGCTATAGGTGGTGTACAACATGTGTGAATAAATAAAAAGTACACAGGTTCACACAACATGTAATTTATTGATCCAGGAATTAAACGTAGAGTTAAACCCTAACCATTTGACGTAGAGTTTATTTCCTTTTTGTTTCAACACTTTTTCCACAAGATAATGCTGAGGAAATGCTGTTTTCTGAAGTTCATGGAGATAAAATCTACCTTTTATGGGTTGATGGTTGAGGTCCTCGAGTAAATAGGTGACTGGAGTGTCCAAGTTGACTCGACGAATTCGAAATAGTTCAGTCCCCCACTGAGGCGTGTAGCCCTTATTGAAGACAGACTTAAATTTGCTCACACGAACAAAATCCCCAATGTTCAGTCGGTGACGTTTAGGATCAGCTGTTTTTATGGGGTTAAACAGTTTATCCAATCGCTGAATATTTTTAGTTACGAGACGTGGCTTGGTCCCAATCGTTCTATGTTTGGTGTCATTGTAACGTGATACTAGCTCAGGTAAACATGTCCAACCAGCGATACGTGCCCTGAGCGGTAAACGCTTTCCACATATGGGTTTTCAATGTTCGGTTGAACCGCTCGACCACACTGGCTTTCAGATTGCTGTACGTGGTGTAATGGTGAATATCCTTAGATTTGAGAAAACTGGAGAAATCCTTGTTGAAAAATTCTTTCCCCTGGTCGGTTTGTAGCAGCTGAGGTTGACGTTTGGAGTGTTGAATAATATGTTGAAAGGCCTTGGTAACTAGTGGGCCAGACTTGCGACGCACAGGTTCAACAAAGGCCATTTTGGAATAGACATCAATGACGGTCAACATATAGCGTACACCGTCGTTAACGCCAGCATAGGGTATCATTTCAACCAAGTCAGCCTGCCAAAGTTCATCCACACCTCGTGAAATCACCTTGAGTCGCGGATAGTGACGCCTAGCTGGGCGATGCAACTCGTGAGCAATACCCATTTTAATGGGTGAGGGCTTAAACAATAATTTTGGCATTTCGAAGTTCTTGTTCAATTTCTTGAATTTCCCAATCGTGACCGGTATGGCCAGCTTGACGTGAGGCATGCAACAACTGTAGCCGCTGGACGAGCTTATTGGGATTGTGCCAGTAGGTAACATCCACAAGGGGTTTTAATGGTTTAAAAGTCACTCCCGAAGCGGACACTTTACGACGAGTACTTTGACTGGTGGGAAACATTTTTGCAATGATGGTTTTATATTTTTGAGATATATTGGCATTCACTTGTTGCGTGGGATCATACTGTCTTTTGTGAGCATGGGTATCCAATAAAATGGATTTATATTTGTCAAGGTCCTCTGACGTATAATCATGGGAAGAGGGGGTCCGAGGAAAAGAGCAGCTTTAACAGTCCTGGCGTTAATTTATAGTTGATGTTTTTAATGACAGCTTTAGTACGAGCAAATTTAATGGATGAATCGCCAATTTTAAAACTATCATCCTCATAGCGAACACCATACGTGGTATCTGTGTTTCCAATAAATAGATCGGTGAAATAGGGTTCCAATGTTGATCCATAATATTTTATTAAAATGGTTTTCAGTTGAGCTTTATGTTGAGGGGTGGCCAAGAGTTGTGAAAACGGAGACGCTCTGGAAGGGCAAGGTGTTTCGACCATGGCCAAGGATTTCTTTTTTCTCAAAAACTCTGCAAGGGGTGCGGCCTTTTTTTGAGGCGTAAACACTTGTTCCTCCTCATCCTCAACTTCACTATCACTAGTCAAATCTTCCACTTCCTCTTCCTCAGGGTCCTCGTGCAGCGTCTGCGTGGCTTGTGAAACGGTGGGTAGCGTTTCAGATGGCTTGAAAGAGGGTTTCAACATGGCTTTTAGTGGAGGTGCTAAATGTTGCTGAATAAACAAAGCATGATTGGCACGTGATTGTTTCAATTGACGAAACTTTTGGCGAATAGTATTTTTTGCTCTAATAATATGCTTTTTCAATTGACTCTCTGCTAACGCCATGGTGTCTTGACAAATGACTTGATGGCGAATGAGACAGGGCCTTAAATAGCAATAAAATGATCAAACCCTAAGCGATACCGTCCTTGGTTGAGTTCACTTTGTTTGTCAATCACTAAACAGGCATGACGTTGAGTGTTCCAGCACTTGGCACACAATTCTGTAAACATTTGAAAGGTCATATCCGGATTCACATGTTCATTATAAATGTGACGACTGTTCCTCTCGTCCTGACGAAATAAAACAATGACATTGGCATTGTCACGAATCAACTGTTTGGACATTTTAGAATACGTTTGCCCAAGATAGAAGCAATCGATATGTTTGTGTCGACCCATGCTGAAATAGCTTTGAATGATGCCTTGACGTTCAGTGGATACATCATCGAAAATCATGAGTGAATCAGGCTTTACCTCATCCGGTGAAATCACATTTTCTTGCATGGAAAATGTAAAATAACCCATATTCTCTTTTTGTAATCCAGACATGACTTGATCCAGAAACACGTAGAGGGGTTGGTAGAGAGATTTTGCAAAAATATAAATATTTTGAAAACGCAGACCATTGGGCGCTGTAATGAGCGTTAGCAAAAGATTAGTCTTTCCACAGCCGGAAGGCCCCACAATGATGCAGCGAATGGAAGATGGAAACAGTGAACCATGGCGTTGTTCACGTGATGTGGGACAGAGATGGGAAACCATGTCCCCCACGGGGAATGACTCTTGCTGCTTAATAATCTTCATTTCAACTAAGGCTTAGAAAGGCTAGCAGGCTGTCTATATACAGGACACCGAGCCTTGTCATAGAAACAGTAGACTGGTACTACAGGTTGACGATGGATGTCTTTGGACGTGCGTTGATGGCCAAAGCTAGGCCTGTCCCCATACATGATCCTAAACAGGAAACAGATCCTGCTAATAAACACTATGTGGATAGGTCAGTAGTGCCACGCACAAAACAGGGAGATTATGACTTTAAGGGAAAGCGGTTAACCCATGTAAAACATCCTCAAGTGTCTACAGACGTTACTACGAAAAAGTATGTGGATAACAAAGTGTATGAGTTTTATGACAAAGTGCCCCAGCTTATGGTGAATGGCTATAGCGCTAATCACCATCGAATTATTCACGTGGAAGACCCACAAGACGAAGACGATGTTTGTACCAAGCGTTACGTGACCCATGAAATGAAAAGGCTTTATAAATTTATCCCATCTGTGTTTTTAGTGTATCTGACAAATGAAAAACCTGTGAATGACAGAAACCATTTACCGCTAGTCCATGATCAGCACTTGACCTATGCGCTTGCTTCGGGTTTAAGCCACTATCGATTACACTATGATGGAACCATTCACATCAAATATGCCATACCTGATGAGAACCATTTACAAATAAAGATAAATGGTCATAGGATGTTGCTTCATAACCATGAAATGGTCAATGCAGGTGACGAATTATCCTTTTATCTCATGTTGACATGGGATGAAAAGCAAGCGGGAAAAACCATAAACGACTTCCCACTTTATGTGGAATTGGAATATACAGCCATGAAATAACCATCTGACGTTAGTTGTGATTTAAACTTTCTTGTGAAAGGTTGTGGGTCATTATCATCATGGTGAAACAAAGGTATGCAGTGAGAAAGACTAAAAAAAGGACTTTGTCCTTGGCAAAGCCAGGGCTTACAACATTCGAGGACAAGCCCTTGCGAAAGAAAAAAAGAAAAAATAATGTATTGACCATAAGGAAAGCCCTTCGAGCAGCACAGAGACAGGTTATTCCAAAACGTCGGCGACAGGTTTCAAACCAAGGGCGAGTGATTCCCGTTCCCAAACGAGCGGGATTTTTACCTGCATTATTTGCTGGTTTGGCTGCTCTGGGCTCACTTTTGGGCGGTGCCAGTGCAGTGGCGAAAACCATTAAAGCCGCGCAGCAGGGCAAGCAACAACTCAAAGAAAGTCAGCGACACAATGAAACGATGGAAGCGATTGCCATGGGGGCTAGAAATGCCAATTTAAAGCCAGCCTTTTATCAACAAGGATTTGGGATTTCACCATTTCGAAATATAAAAAAAAAAAAAATTTAACCTCAGCCATAGCGAGACATGCCCTGACGCATCAACAAGTGGAAAGCTATGCTAAACAACTAAAGCTTTCTCATTTTCGAGGTGTGTTTATGCGAAACCAATTACCCCCACGACCCTGGAAACAGGAATGTGCTGTTGTCAATTTGGATGATCACCGAGGACCAGGAACGCATTATGTAGCTTATGTCAAAGAGGGATCCACGGTATGGTACTTTGACAGTTTTGGGAATTTGCCCCCGCCCATGGAACTAGTGACCTATTTTGGAAACAGGATCAAGATATATTATAATGTGAAACGAGAGCAAACGTTTAACAGCCAACAGTGTGGACGTTTGTGTTTAATTTTTTTATATAAGACGCAGCATAAGCAAAAACGCCACCAGTATGTCGGCAGAAAGTAAAACGTTTACAGTGCATGGACGTGGACCTGAAGTCAGCCTAGACTTTTACCCGCCTATCGAATTGAGTGAAAAACCCTATGGTTTAGGACTTGTTTCTCTTGAAACGTACAATCGAATATACAACATACGTGAAAATGTGAACAACAAGTTTTACTATGATGATTCTGTGCTCACCTTGAACTCTGGTGGATACACGATCGATGATATTTATGAACACATTTATGTGGTGTTGATCAATCAATATGGTTTAAAGTCATTTCTTGACGGAACGCACAAGTTTGAACTTGTAGGAAATACCAACACTCATCGCTGCAGTATTTTCTCCTCATTCAACATTGACTTTAAAACACACCCCGATTCCATTGGCCCATTACTCGGATTTAAACCACGTGTGTTGGAGCCCAACAAAAAACATGAATCGGACCATGAAGTGAAATTCATTGAGGACCATCATGTGTCGGTGACGTGTAATATTATTAGCCAAGTGTACACCAATCAAGAACCATCGCATTCGCTTTATGACTTTATTGTGACATCGCCCAATGGGTATATTATTCGTGAAAACCCTCCAGTGGTGCTTTTTCATGCTGTGGCTGTTGATAGTATTAGTAATATAACATTAAGACTGATCAATAGAGATCAACAACTCATTGATCTAGATTCCACCACACCAGTGACTTACAAGTTGGTGCTAAAGCCACTATGAAATTTGTGTATAAAGCAACAACACCGTCTAGGAATGGTGTTAGTTGTTTGCCACGTGAATACACGTTAACATCTCAGAACAAGCAGATTTTACAGCATTTGGGTTACCACGTCAACCCTCATAATGAATTCTATCCTAGAGATAGCGAACCGCATCGAGGAGCAACCAGGAGTGGTAAGAATTGATCTCCATTCCTATCAAGCTCAAACACCTGGACTCAATAACAATGATGAAATTCAATTTGTTATCAACAACCAAGATATTTACACCCTACCGCATGAAAGTGTCATTCAGATTGAAGGTCGGCTCACCAAAGCCGATGGCTCTACACCTACCACATCCAAGTTGGCCAACCATGGTTTGGCCTTTCTGTTTTCTGAAGTGCGGTATGTCATTAACGATATCGTGGTGGATAGCACTCGAAATGTGGGTATTTCCAGTGTCATGAAACTATACCCCTCTTATAGTGAGGAAGAAGGTAAAACACTTTGCATGGCAGCTTGGTGCCCTGACTCGACCAATGACTGGATGGTACACACCGATGGGACCTTTACTGGATATTTACCTCTTAAACTGGTTCTAGGCTTTGCCGAAGATCACCAACGCATTGTGGTTAACGCAAGGCAAGTGCTTTATCTAGTGAGAGACAGGAGTGATAACAATGCACTCAAGGGGGCCGACAATGCCCCCATCGATTCAAAAATTCAACTACAACGCTTGCTATGGAAAGTGCCTCATGTGACCCTTAACGATAGCAAAAAACTGGACATACTCAAAATGGTAAAGAGAGATATGCCTCTACCCATGGAATTTAGAAGCTGGGCACTCCATGAGTATCCGCTATTGCCCACCACCAACACACACAGTTGGTCTGTAAAAACAGCTCGCTATACAGAGAGACCTCTCTACCTGATCGTGGGTTTTCAAACGAATCGCAAGTATCAACAAACCAAAGATGCCACGCAATTTGATCACCTGCAATTGAGAAATGCACGTCTTTTCCTCAACGGAGCTGTGTTTCCCTATGAAGGACTGGATTTGGATTTTTCAAAAAATAAGTTTGGCCCCCTGTACGACTTGTTTTCTAAATTTCGATGGTCGTATTATCAAAAAGAGAACGGTCCCATGCTACTACCCCAAGCGTTTAAGGCAAGAGCACCACTGATTGTTTTTGACTGTTCTTACCTGGAAGAGTCTGTCAAGCCATCCAATATCGACATTCGACTAGATTTTGAAACGCATGACAATGTACCAGCCAATACGACAGCCTACTGTCTGATTATTCATCACAAACAAGTCAACTATTATCCACTGTCCAACCAAGTGACGAGTGTATAAATAACAGCTCAACCCACGTTAAGTCGCTCAGTCATGTCTTGCTTTAAAGCCTCAAGAGACGTTACATCCATGAATTTAAACTCTGAGGAACAACGTTTCAAGACTTTTGCCACATGGCCAGTGCCTTTCATAAACCCTCAAGCCTTGGCGGCTGCTGGATTCTACTATTTAAAAACAAGAGATGAAGTGAAATGTGCCTTTTGTCCCATCATCATAGACCAATGGCAGGAGGGCGATGAACCCATGCAGGAACATCAGCGCTGGTCACACACCTGCCCCTACCTGTGCAGAATGAAAGTGGGAAATATACCCTGTCATTCAAGCTATCCCTCACTTGTGTCTCTGGGTGATGAAAAAAATACAAGTTATGATACATGTGGGCCGTATGGTATCCATGGTGCTTCGGTGAGCAGATCACCATCAAAAACGCCTAGTTTAGAGACATTGGGACATCATCGGTGTTATGGACGTTACAAACACAAGAGACTAAATTGTTGTATCAGTTGCTATCGTCCTTATCCTAAAATGAGAAAAGCCTGTAAGACGTGTTATGATAATAAAATGATGTAATTCTTAAATTCTTATTTTTGCATGTCCCCCTGTCCTACCCTAACCTTCTTTTTTGAAACTAGCATGGCAGGTAAGTCCATGCCATGATCACACGTGATCGTCAGTCAGTCGTCAGTTGAACTTGGTCCAGGCAAGCGTCAACATGTTGCGCACACTCATTGTGGATTGCCAAGGGTTTAAAATTGGTGACAACAAATTTATATTTAAACAAGTGGCCATAATCGATTGTACCACGTTTTGGATATCGCAAGCTACGCATTTGCTATTTAAACCACCCCATGCTTTTGATTTGTTGTGTGAAAAAGACCGTAAACAAACCCAGTGGATTGAAAATCATAGGCAACTAGACTGGAATCAGGGAACCATTTCCTATAAATATTTGGACGTGGTCATGAAAGCACACTTGTCCTCGACCAATGTGGTATTTGTGAAAGGTAATGAAAAACGTCAATGGTTGCAACCATTTTTGGCGTCTTACTGTCAATGTATCGACCTCATGGAGTTGGGCTGCCCCTCCCTGCAAACGCTCATGGATACTTGTTCCTGTGGCAACATTACCCATACAGCCCTATCGCATGCGTGGCATCTCTTTCATTGGTTAACCACTCATGCCTGCTGGGAGTTGTTGAACAAAATTATAACTCAAGATTTACCTGTGAATGACGTCAGTGAGATTTCTACTAGCGACGTGTAAACATCTACAGCACATGATACCATGGAGAAAGGCAATGCTACGGACAAAGCCATCGGCAAGTTCTTTGTGTGCAAAAAGAAACTAGACAGTTTTACCAAAGAGGAACTCTTGGCGCTGCCCAAGTCGTTCATTTATTATGTGGCCGCCAACGCGGTCAAAGAAATCTGGCAACATGTACCAAAATCATGGACTCAAGACCCTGTGTTGAGTGAATTGCAACCCTGTACGGATTACGATCACCATAAGCAAGTGGCCATGGCAAAAATACCGTCTATGCGTCAGTGTGCGACTTGCCAGCTAGTGAAACTGTATCACGGTCATAAAAGTCCATGTAAAGACTTTGTTGAATCATTCCACGGGTGTCATGGCGAGAAAAAGCAACAACAACAACAACAACAAACACAAACATCGTCCACAGAGGAGGAGGAAGACCAAACCTTTTTACCATCGATGGAAAAGGATATGCCAGACCTGTACTGGCAATGGCGTCATTGACAAAGTGATTCAATACCTACCTTTCGAAATCCATCTTCCAGGTTATCGTTTTTGCGGCCCTGGAACTCGTCTCGAAAAACGTTTACAACGTGGTGATGTACCCATTAATCTTTTGGATCAAGCATGCAAGGAACATGACCTTTCTTATCGCCATAGTCATTCTGGTTTAAAACATGTGGCCGATAAATTGTTATTGAAGAAAGCTAAACAACGTTTCACATCCAGTGATGCCTCAGTGGGTGAAAGGATGCAAGCCCTAATTGTCATGAGTGCTATGAAAGGAAAGTTGATGATGCATGGACATAAACATTGAGGAGTGAGGAATTGGAATGTGTTTGTGTTCTATATTTCTTTTGTCAATTCACTATAACTATGAAATAAAAACAAAGGTTTACCAGAGCACGATGTTTTGTTATTTTTATTTTTAAGAAATCGTGATGTTGATGGCTTATGTTTCATTTTACACATTTCACACATGATGAATTCACACACTGCCATTTGTCATTTTGCAATTTACAGATTTTAAAAATGTTCGTTTCAAGTTTTGCGATTTTGATGATATGGATTTTTCCATTTTGCTGATGACACTTTTTAAACAATGACCGTTTGAAGTTTTTGAATTTTCATATTTTACACATGGCCATTTCCAGTTTTTAAAAATGTCCGTTTTAAGTTTTGCGTTTTTGGTGATATGGAAACATGGATTTTCCATTTTGCTGTTTTCACATTTTTCCATTTGGTGTATGTCGAAAGTTGAGATTTGACAATGATGTTGATGCGAGTGCTTGACCTTGATAATACTGCAATGTGCTGATGCGTGTTTGGAGAAACGTCGAGGTCTACGACTACTGCAGGTAAGACTGTTTTTTTTACAAAAATAATGTCTATTGTCTGCCACATTTCAATGAAAAAACAAAACTATTGAAAACAAAATAAGTATATAAGTGACCATTTTCCCCCTCCCCACCCACCCACCCTACCTCATCGTGTTTGCTCTGGTCAATCATACACACCAGTTTTCTCTCTCTCCACTCATACATTCACACCTGTCATTGGGAACAAACACAACCACTTTATTTATTCCCAAAAGCACATTCTCGACATGCACACTCTTCCCAAAAGAACTTTTTAGTTTATCATTTACATTACGAAAAATAATTAAATACTAGTTATTAAAGTTACTAAAAATCTTACTTATTTCATATTTACAAAAAAAAATCAACTTTGTACAGCGTTAAAAGAATCAGACTATTTACCAATCAAAAAATTTAAAAAAAATAAGGTTGCATAGAACTTTTAAAGAGCAAAAGGTTCAAGTGGGTTGTCACTATTTACAATGACAGAAACCAATATTTACAAAATACTAAATCTACAAGTTACATAAAGCCATGTCCCATAAACGATTAAACAGTGAAATCACACCTCCTCCTCCTTGCGATCATAACCCCAGGGCAGGCTGGTGAGCAGGTCATCAGCCCACACACGCTTGTTATCCATGGAGGCGAGGGTGCGTTTTCTCTGTTCCACAAGATACAAATGATGGTTGCTGGATTGTATCCTGCACTGTGTATGAGACATAGCTTTGCCAGTGCGTAAAACCGCTAGATAGTCATTAACACGTAGCGATTTTACCACTGCCCTACCTACACCTTTTGCTCTCTTGGCTTCCTTACAATCGAGTGTGCGGTAAGCATACATTTTCGAAGCCAAACCTACGAATTCCGTCATAATGGAATCACCGCATTCATCTTTTAAAACGCCCATTTTCTTTTTGTTTTTTATGGGCAGCTGAAACACGTTGTCAGCACTATAGCAAGAAGTGTCGAACCAGTCACTATGTTGCCTCATGACGTCATAGGGGTTGCAGTGGCGAATGTGGTAAATGAATGAGTCCGTGTCCATATACAAAAGGGAGACGTCCTCAAAATGGCGTTTGGCAAACTCATAGTGGAATCGATACATGACCGATTTAGAAAAGTCTAAAATGACTTGACCCAAGTAAATGGGCTTATCCATGGTCACGCTGGTCTTACTCATTTCAATAGTAGCCAAATCCTCATCGATAATTTTGATCGATTTAAAATTTGGCTTGGCAATGTACCGCCGGGCACCCCACTGCCCCTCCCAGACATTCACTAATTTAATGTCACGGTATTTGCGGACATTCTCCATGGACTTGCCATAGATGCAGTTGTTCATTAATTTAAAAAAATTAATTTCAAACTGCTGTGTTGCCATTTGTCGGTGCTCTGTGTTGAGTCGCATGTATGGCTCAAGCCATGCTTTTTGAGCAAAAGAAATACCCCTGTGGACTTTCTTCAACACCAAGCCTTGGGCGAGGCATTGCACCAACATTTGGATATGTAGCACATACCGATTTTTGTTGTAAAGTGTGCCCATGAGTTTTTCAGTTTTCACTTTACTGTCAGGGGGAACCATTTGCTCAAGACAGAATGGGAAATCGGCATGTTCATCATACAAGGATGATGGATATTCAATATCCACTTCTAGCACATATCCACGGCCTGTTTCTTGGCTAGCCATGTTCACATGAAATTCTGACACTTGTTTCTCTGTCAGCCAAGCAAACTTCCCATAGGGCAAAGGCTGACTCATGGCGTAACCGTACAAATTATTCACGTCATAGTACATTAAGTACGATTCTGGTTTGTCTGGTGAATAATCAGGCATGTAGACATTGTTCGCTTCAGCATGGCGTTGGTTAAGTGACACAAAGCCGCCACGAATGCCCTTTTCAAAAAATAGAACCATGTCTACGTCAGTGAGTAAATCCAATTCCACTTGAGTGTATTTCAAAGCGGCATCGAACGAGAGTCCAGGACTCGTGTAATAGTGAGCCGGATCAAGACCGTAAATGTGTTGACACAAGTTACGGAATTTTTCAAACACATCAGTGAGCAGCAATACATCCAGTTTTAGGTAATGCAAAGCATATTCACTTAGCGTCTTCATGCCAAACACTCGCCAAACTTGACATGCATGTGCATAGTCTTCATCGGAAACGGTACTGCGTGTTAGTTTCGAGTAAAATTTCTCTTGTGGAGGGAGTTTTCTTTGCTTTAACACGTCCCAGCTGTTGCAGAAATCATACGGGAATATACCTTTCCGAATGCACAATTGAAATTGCTCAGGATCATTAAAATGCATTCTAGTATTTTTTAATTCCTCCTCATTCAAGCCATTCACAAGGCTGTCTAGCGAGGATGCCATAAACTTAAAGGAATCCAAAAATCGAATGCTAAAGTTGCTCAACCACCATGTCAGGGCTGTAAAACGCTCATGGTTTTGGGGAATAATGGTAAACGAGCCCTTGTTGACATGGCCCAATTCACGAATCAAAAACTGAATGTCATAATTCGCCAGATTGTGGAAAAAGACACCGATGAAACGAGGAGCTGGAAAGTTCAAATTGCATTTACTATGCGCAGCTCCACGAAACTTCCCCGTAAAGTGCGAGTGATCACGAACGGTGTCTTCAGCATTGATCAGTGGCTTTTCGCAAATATGGCATGTCATGGCATGCTCATACTGCTGCTGTTGTTCTGGAGATAGGCTCATGGGTACTGGGTGGTCCAGTAATTCCTGTACATGGTCGGCCAACTTGACAAGTTCATCCAAGAACCATTTGGCACAATCTGGCCCCTCACGGTATTTGTAAACGGATTGTGTGGGGTCATGGGCACACACCACATTAAATCCTATGGCAAAGGGTTCATGTTTTTGAATGGGTGTGGTTGAGCTCATGGAGGGATCTGGTTCACATCCCGCCATGGGTGTGGTGAGAGCTTCGAAATCTGCATATACCACATAGGGAACAGTGTCACGCTTGTGAATGTCCTTAAACTTTAACACAGCCTTGTCCCCTTGTGGCAATATCAATCTCACCGCTTCCTGAGTAACACAATCTACCCTATGACGTTCTAAGAGCGTAGGGGTTGTAAAATATTGCAAGCATCGATCACAAATATGCTTTTTACATTTATATTTAGACACTTGACTGCTTAGCAATCTACTTAAGCTTTTAATCAGGCAATAGTGATTCACTTCTCCTACAGATAAATATAAAAGATGAATGTGATGTCGTTTCGGTTCTTTTGTGGCATAAAGAGGACCCACAATCACATCACCGTCAAGGCCATACACCATGAACGAAAAGTCCTGGTTATTTTGTTCAAACCTATGGATCTCGGTTAAGTCCATAGGGAACGACACTCGAGTTAAATTTAAAGTTTGTTTCAATTCGACAAACTTGGCCTTGTACTTTGCTGGTCTGTTAACATGACGGTCTTGTGCTGGCTGCAAATACGCAGCCACAGCCCACAGAAAGCAATCATTGTCACGATTCTTAATATTCACCACAGCCTTTTTCGAAGCTATTGCTAGTGGTGTTTTAATATAGCTAGACCCAGCATTCAACGGGTTGAATTGACAAATGTTGATTTGCAAATGATGAATTTTGTCTAAGGCTAGACCACTCGGTCCTTGTTGCAGTTTATCAAATTTTGATAGCAAGGCATTCACCACGTGGGTTTCATACCACTGTTCCAAATTATGGGCTATGAATAGCTCTTGCATTTTACTGCAAATATAAAATGTCTCTTTATGCTCCACGTCCTTCTTTTTATATATGAAATCGCACACCAGTTCTGTATTCACCTTTAAAGCCGTATGCAACCTTTGTGCTGTACAAATTTCAATTTTAAAAATTTCAAAACAAGATTGTAAAAATTCTTTGGGAATCAAACTTTTTCTAACATTGACCACGCGGCCAGAGCACACACGTGATTTGAAACAACTGTTTAGAGGTTCCCAAGTTGGGCTATCGGTAGCAGCAGTAAAAGACATTATTTTAGAAAGAACACTCTCACCTGAGTTTTCAGCTGTAGACTGCTTGACAATGGTCCCAAACACACACGTTCCTGGTTATTAACAAAGGTCAAGCGTTTTCCAACACTCTAAAAAGAAATAAAATAAACCACCATAAGTATATCCATTCCATATAGTTTATGCCTTTCATAAACAAAACAAAATCAAACAGGTTATATTATATAATAAAACAAATCTCACCTTGACGTGTAATGCTTTGCTATATTCCCGTCTCGTGGGCTAGTGTGGAAATGGTTTCCTCTTCTATCGGTCTGTCTTCCTCTTTCTTTAATATATTTCCCACAGACACACGACAGGTAGGCTATACACGTTATCTGCAAACAAATAAATAAATAAAATCATTAATTACCTAATCAATAAATAATTGCATGTATTTATATAAAAATCTATAAATATATAAATATATACCTACCCCACAACAAGGTTAAGTATTTTCCACCAACACCAAAACTGATAAACAAGACCAGGGGTTTCATGCAACGCAGTGTGTTCAAAGGTAGTCACCTAAGTGAGCGTGGAAATGATAACGACATGTCTTTATATATGCTACATTGCATGTATAATCTTTTGTTTTCCCATGCTTTGAACATTCTCTTATCGTGCACGTGGACAGATAACGTCCCAGGTGAACACCTGAGGTAGATCAAATGTCACCTGAACTTGCATTTTGTCACGTACGAAGCAAGACAGGATGTCACTGGTTTAGCCTACATGTGGTTTCACAAATGTGTGTGCATGCCTTTCACACTCCCCTGCCACCACGATGGTCAGATTATTTCACCTTCAAGCGTCTTGGTCATTTTTTCCATTGCACCTATTGTCAAGTCAGATCGGAGCCTTCCAATAAGCTCAAATGACATTCACCTCCTGCTCGTCGGCAAGTTTATTTTCTCTACTCGCTTCGACCAACATAGAACCAAGTTCTCATCACCGTTTACACGTTAAAGGTAAAAAGTGTGAAAAAACGTACCCTCGCTCTGTCATACACCGACCCGCCGAAATAGCGATTGATCTATTGAACACAGCCACCTTGGTCAGCGACAGGTTCGTTGAAACACACACATCCAGCAGTATCGTCTCTCTCAACCACCACGCTCCATGAAAATTATAAACAGGCAAAGAAAAAGAAAACGTTATTTCAACATGTATGGCGTTAGGCCCTTTGTGAATTATCTTTTTGGAAAAAAAATATCTACCACATTTGAAAGGGGGCGTTAGCCCGAGTCCTAGGACACCTCGTACACGTCTCTAGCGTTATTGGTTCGTGAGATATCGGCAAAAATCACAAAAAACACGTGTTTACCCCAAAATCGCGTTTCCAAATTTTTTAAAAAAATATAACGAGTGGTCCATAGCAAAGAGGACGTCACTCCGAGTCCTTGGACCCCTCGTTCATGTCTCTAGCATACTTGGTTCGCGAGATATAGCAAAAAGTCTAAAATCACGTTTTTACCCCAAAAAGACCGTGTTTCCAGATTTTCACCTTTTCGACACCGACATTCCCGTAAAGAGCACAACGAGACGAAAAAAACGAATCCAAGCACGCCCTCCTAGCATGGCTCCTTCCATTCCAAGGTCGCAGGGGCTCACCACTTGCTTTTATAAGCAGCTCTGTCCTTACCACACTACTGCAGGTTTTCATTCTAGAGACTTTAAATTTATTTTGGGGGTAGAGGGGGTAGGGACCATTGATTTACGTTAAACAATTTTTTTTGTAGAGTTCCTAGTTTCCAAAATATAGGATTTTCAAAATTCGAGTGTTTTCAAAAAAATATAAAAAATAAAAATTTTTTATTACAAAAAATAAAGGTCATAATGACTGTTCGTTTGAGCCATGGCACAACGTTCTATCCTGTTTGGTTTTCAAACTATCGCCTATTTTCGAAAACAAAAATTTTCAAAAAAATTTTGAAAAATATAATGAGTGGTCCATAGCAAAGAGGACGTCAGCCCGAGTCCAACAATACCTCATTTGTCAAAATCGGACCATGCGTTCAAGAGATATTTAACATGGCTGAGGCTTAGTAGTAGAGCAAGGGGGGTTTTGAAGTGGGGCAGAACTCCTAGTACTCCACTACTCCTAGAAGGTTATCACAATCTTCGTTTGAAATACGCTCCTAAAAGAGTTTTTTTTCTCTTATAGCGGCTTGAAGCTCAGGTCAATGATTGCTGCACTGGACTATAATTGGAATATCAATAAATTGAAAGTCGGTACCAAAACTCAGTACTGAAAATCAACAGAAGCCTGGGTGATTAAAACAGAAATATGAAGCGTCAAGCGATGATTGGAAGAAGGCAATAATGAACAAAATAAACCTCTTACAAACTGTCTATAGTAGAGCTTCACCTGAAGCTGTAGCAATGGATCTGTCACTGCCTAAGAACATCGCTCCAAAACTTCGACCTTCCAAGGACGACCTGATGAAGGAGAACTTCTCACGATTTCACATGCAACAATAAATGACGTACCGTGCATATCAAAATAATATATTGTCTATATTTTTCGTACATTAAACAATCTTAGGACACTCTTACATAATTATAGTGTTTTAATTTACAGCTTGAAGCCCACATAGGTGCCACTGGGTTCCGGAAACGAGTTCCTTATGATGTTGACAACACATGATGGTACGACAATATTCTGTTATTTTACCAATCGCAGTCCATGAATTTACCCAGGAAGTGAACTGTTTGTAACAAATAAAACGCCAAGTTCTATTTGATAGATTTACATTTCACGGTCTAAAATAAGCCTTATATACGAGGGATTTCCTATTACACACATACATTCTTCCGATTTCACTGCCTTGACATTGCCTAATTCACAACAGCATACACTTTCTCATACACATGGCGATCATCTGAAATATTTAGACGGTTCTCAATATCTGCGAATCTATTACAGGAACCAAACTGAAATTTTGTATGTTGATATAGGCAATTAACATTACATACACCAATTTCGCGTGCCGGCTCGGCCTGTAGTGTTTACTATAGCCATGTCATGGTCGCTATCTGAATGGACATCAGCAAACGTCGTTCGTTCTGGCTCAAACTGATACGGACGAATGTTATTTACATCCATAATAAGTGAAAATAAGCCCTCTAACAATGGCAACAGCAGAACACGGCAACAAAAGATGGAGTGCGGGAAAAGACTGCCCGAGTTTACGCACAGCATCAAGGCTGCCATGCAGACTTGACAGCGCAGTGACGTCACGAGCAGTTACTACTTTCGGACGTAACTTGAGAACGGTTGGACGTAGAGGCACCGGATTAACGGCATTGTTATTAAATTTCCATGTTAGATATTTAGCAATAAATAACGAAATATGTGTTTTTGTGTTGTGTTCTCCTTTCATTGTTCAGTCTGCAAGCCTCTGTGAGTGAATCATGTGCCTTCACGATCGCCTATATGCGTAGTATTGCAAACTCACTGATTCTCACACATCTCGCCTTGGAATCTTTCAATACTGAGTCTAGTCTTGGTAACCTTGGACTTCATCTGCATATTTTACACACTATACTTCTGTCCATCGGTCTGCTAGGCAAGTTCTCCCCAGAGAAACATATGATCACATACATGAGTGAGTTTTAGGAGATATTCCGGTTTAAAGTGAAAGTGATAAATTTATTTATCATGCATATTTACATTCTCGGACCTCAAAAAATAAATGCAGGCGGAATAAAGAAGTTTAAAAGCAAGCACTAACCTTCAAAACGTATTTAAATTGACGTTTTATCACATTACAGATTCAACGAAAAGTTTAGGACCACTCGCCATTTGCATATAATTGTGTGGTCTTTAACTTCTGAGAGAATGAACCTAAACTGTTAAAACACATAGAACATTGAAATATCTCAATTCTGTGATAAGTTATGATTTGAAGAATATAAATGTAAACAACAAGCACTGTAGTTCCGTGAAGAACTAAATAGCCTATGTTCATATATCCTACTTATGTAAACGGCCTCTATCAACTTACAAAATTTCAGTTTGGTTGCTGTTGCAGATTCGTAGATATTGAGAACCGTCTAAATATTTCGGTTGGTCGCGATGTTGGATTTATATATTTGTAGGTCATATAGTTATGTACTATTAAATGAGGATTATTGCGTAGGTTTCTTATTCAAACTTCAATCGCATGATTAGTACACAAGAAATAAAACGAGATTTTAAAATTTCAAAGTGCCGCCATCTTGAGGTTATGAAAACAATTGAAATAAATTAGATGTCAGTGGATTAAAAATTTGTATAAGCATTTACCGTACCAAGTTTCACTGCGCTCGGATGGTTAAATCACGAGAAACGTCCATTTTAATATTTAAATTTCCCGTCATTACCATGTTGTATTTGTGCTCACCAGGTTAATGAAAGTCCCATGGGTGATATTATTTTAATAGCCTTTATCAACACACAAAATTTCAGTTTGATTTCTGTCATAGGTTAGTAGATTGAGAACCGTCTAAATATTTCGGATGGTTGCCATGTTGGACTTTTTATATTTAGGACATAATGATTATTGCTTTGGTTGACTTCGATCTCATCATTAAGACAAGAAGTAAAAACTTAATTTTAAAATTTCACACAGCCGCCATCTTGAGGTTATGCAAACAATTGAACTAAATTCGATGTCAGTGCATTAACAGGGGTATAAACATTGTTGCTGTGCCATGTTTAACTGCGCTCGGATGGTTAAATCGCGAGAAAAGTGTATTTAAATGTTTCAACTTCGCTGGGCCTTCATGGTCGCTTTGTACTTAACAGAGTTTTGAAAGTTACATAGGTGAACTTTCAGTAGTGCTGTTTACTACCGTACAAAATTTCAGGGCGATATCAGTAATGATTTCGGAGATATAGAATGCCGGTTAAATATTTCGCACAGCCGCCATGTTATATTGGTGCGAGGTAACAAAATTTGAAGGGCACGATCGGGGTCCTTACCGAGTTTCATTGATGTCACTCTCGCCATTTAGATTTTATTAGGGAGGCACATACACACATACACACACACACACGGACAAAAGTTGATCTCGTGAGCCTATTTTTTTCATAAGTGAAAATAGGCTAACAAACAATACACAATTGTTCAAAGAAAGATGTCTCTACAAGAAACATTACTGACTGTATACTGTAATATGTTTGCTGCTTATACAACCTGAGACAATAAAGTTCGTTGAATAGTCCTATAATATCAACATAGATGAACAATGCACGACAGTGACCCTATTGTCCTTCAAATAGTCCCCTCCCGTAACTATGCAATGCTGAGATCGGCGATACATGTCCTGGAAACGTTGAAAGAAGGCGTCCTTTGGGATGGTAATCAAAAGGCTCGTCACGTGACCGAAAAGTTCGGTGAATGGGTCTATATTTCGAACGGATTGTTGGCTTACCTGATACAGCAGTTACTGTCCTTCGAAGTAATCCACGTGGATTGTTATGCACTTCTGAGAATGTCTGTACAAGTCCTGGAAACTCTTTAGGGATAACCTTCAGTTGGGTCGTCACATTACGTTGGATGTCCGAAATATTCGACATCCTCTGGCCCTTCAGGGCTTTTTGGTGACTCTGGATCTGGACCCCGCCACTCCATACTTTGACGCTTGACTTCGGGGATATACCTCAGACACCAGGTCTCGTCGCCCGTGACGATGGTTTTCAGATAAGCCATTCCATTCCACAGAACATTCACCCTTCTCATTGCCACCCGCCAAAGAGACGTGCATGGTAGGTTGCATAAATTTATCCTTCTCACTGCAACCCGCCGAACAGGTGTGCATGGTAGGTTGCATAAATTCGTCCTTCTAAGTAAGCACTGAGTCAAACAGGTTTTACACGTTGCGTTGTGTGTCGCCAATGTCGCCACGTCGACCGTTCTGACTTTATTCACCGAACGCAACGTGACGGGCCTTTTGAACACCATCCCAAAGGATGCCTTCTTGCAAAGTTTCCAAGACATGTATCGTCGATCTGAGCATTACATAGTTACGGGAGGGGACTATTTCGAAGGACAAAATGGTCACTGTCGTGCATTGTTCATCTATGTTGATAGTATAGGATTATTCATCGCATTTTATTGTCGCATGACATGACCACAAGGAATATTTTACCCAGGGTTAGGTATGGAGGAAACAGATTTCAGCCTTTCACTTTTTTTTGAAGAAAATACCAATGAAACGAGTGCTCTTCTTCTTGTTATATTTCTTACACCAAGCAAGTGTATCACCATGCAACCTAGCGAGCAACCTAGCTCAGAGTATATTCAACAAACTATATTTAAAATTAATTTTCTCCGAATCTATTGAGATGAAATATTCACTAATATTTTTCCGGGCAAATTATAATTTAAACATAAACATAAATTTTAACAGAGGAATGCAAATGGCATCATCCAATGAGCAATAATGATTATATCTGGGTATTCTTAAAAATTATGAATCTTTAAATTAAAATTTAAAACATATTTCTGAGTAAATGTTTTAACTTTTGAACTTTAGACACTTTTTATCTCTTCAGCAATACCGTTCCAGTACCTCAAAATCATCAAAATTTCTTTGTAGAGCCAGGAACCGAATCCAAGCCCCCGGGGTGGCAACAAAGCTCATCATGACGCCATTGGTGTCTTCATTGTAACATGGCCGACATGTAGTTGAAGTTTCGGCGAGATTGGGAGGTTCTCGTTCACGATTTACGCATGCGAGCCTAACCACCAACAACCAGGAGGGAGTGACCATCACTTCCATATAAGAAGTCTTCTCTCACCGTGAGGCGCTCGGGATAGGCCTACTCGTGAAATTTAGTACTTGCGCGTTGAGAGAGATAAACGAATTTAAATGGAATGATTGAAATCTGTCACATTGCTCAGTACCTGGAAATCCATCACAAGTAACATATCGACGGTGTCATGCAATATCTCGCATCTGACAATGCTCTTCTTTTCCAATCATTTCCTTAAGATTGTCACGCCTCCCAGCCGTGTGTGGATGTGCCATCCAATAGAATAATTCACGCTAGGTTCAATTTCCTGTGTTTATGCATAAAGGAAAATGAGCCTTAAATACACTGTACTGTAGGAGTGCATAACTAAACGGAAATATACTTTTGTACAGTACAATGAATTTAACCCTTGAGGACTGCGCCGGGTCATTTTGACCCATAGTGTGTCACTGCCTTTTTGCCGTAGTCGTACAGATTTTAATTATGTAATTTTACACCTGGTGACTTCCTATGAACTACTCCCAATATAAAATGTGGTTTATTTATATTTTTAAGATTTAACATGCAGAAAAATGACAATAATGTTCGTAACAGTATCATTGATTGGCCTTGATAGTGGTGGCAAAATAGTCATCTCATTTTTTTTCGAACAAAGGAGTTGATGATCAAGGTGTCCCTAGACCCTAAACATGGATCACCAAGCACGTGAGCTATGTGATTGTGCTGCACCAAAATAGGTCCCCTTATTTTTTACAGATTGTCCAAACTAACGTAAGCCGAAAATTGTCACACGAGGACTGGCGCCATGGATAAATCGGACCCGACCGTAAATAATATAGAAATACCTTAGGTGTTTAAAAGGTAATGGACATGCTACTTTTGTAGGGTGAAGTTCAAGGCTAGGACGGAAGGTACAGTAAGCGACAGGAAATGAGGGCTGACCAGAACGAAAATATAGAGCACTAAATTACCCGGTGACTATCGTACCACCTGAAATTGATTTGATTGTAACTCTTCATAAGCGATTATTAACCCTCCGGCGGGCGCGCCTCATTGTGTTACGCTAGCGGGCGCGCGTTGCACTGTGTGCAACAGTTCGTTCCTTTAAATTTATGGTGCGAAAAATGAAAATGTAATTTTTATTTTATCTCAAATATAAATTTACTATCTCACTAACAGTTTTACAAACGTGTAACGAATGTTACAATATATTTTGAATACCTTTTAGTACGTGAAAAGCTCACGAGTACTGCATTTGATAGTTATGATTGTATTACACACAGTTGACGCAAGGTACAACACATTTAGAACGGTTTTTGCATGTGAAAAGCCCACAAGTATCGCACTTGATGGTTGTGGTCGTATTCTTTGCACGACCACATGGAACACACTTTCCTCTCTTCTTTCCCACTCCTCCCAATTGGTTGACCGGTTGTTCGCTTCTATACACATTCAGGAAGGCAGATACGTCGGCTGGAAGGGACGGTATGTTAGCTCGTACTCTCAGGTGATTCTCGAGCAGACTCATAGCTAACGTATGCAGGAATTTTCTCCTCCTTGTAGCTTTTTCTGGTTTATTGGCTAACAGCAACACCTGGGCATTTATTCCTGCAATATCCAGGAATAGAAAAAACAAAGCACGTGGCCAACGCTTAGTTACTCTTGCAACTGTATAGGAGCCGCATATTTGGTCCACAGTGTCCACTCCACCTTTCGTGGCATTGTATTCTAGAATTATGATTGGTTTATCGGTATCATTGTCAATATCAGGATCATCATGCATTGTGGAAAGCAGAATGACTGCCTTGTTCTTCTTTGGCACAAAAGAAACCAGTGTCATATCTTTCTGAAATCCGAACACTGATGATCTCTCTGGTCGTTTCTTAGTAGGCAAGAATTCTTGAGGAATCTCTGTCTTATTTTCCCTTCGAGTTCCAATTGTAGTCAGCTTTTTCTGCAGCAAGTATTGTGCTAGTGGAACACTGGTATAATAGTTGTCAGTTGTGATATTCCTATTCGTGTTGTCTACAGGTGTGACAAGTCTCTTCACAATTTCACTAGGGGTATTGGATCTAATGTACTGTCCTCTTTGCTGACCACAATATACCTCAAAATTGCAAGTGTAAAATGTTTTGGAACAGCAAAGAGCATACAGCTTCAGTCCATACTTAGCGGGTTTGTTCGGCATGTACTGAACAAACCCACACCGGCCTCTAAATGACTGTAGCATCTCATCTACGACGGCAAACTCACTAACGGTATAATTCTTTTTACAGTTTTCAATGAAAGCGTCCATTGTTTCACGAATAGCTGCTAGTTTATCCATTGGTTCTCTGTTGTTTCTGGTGGCTTTGTCGTCAAATCTCAGTGAGCGTAAAAGGAACAAGAACCTTTTGTAGCTAAATGCTGCGCGCAATAACTGAATTCCACTTCCATCTTGGGCCCACAACTCCAGAACATTTGTATGATGACCTTTTTTGTTCCAATTAGGTAAAGTACACCAAACAAACCTAACACTTCAGCTCGTGTTGTATTCTGACAGTCTCTTTCTCTTGAGTATCCCACGTACTTTCTCTTAGTACCGATGTATTTATTTGTACATAGAACAGTATTATCAATAATGTAAAAATCTATGAACTTCTGGAAAGCTACGATTTCAGATATCGCGTCCTTCCCACATAATCTCGCACCTGGTATCACTTTTATAATGTTCTTACTGCTGGTTTTCAGACTATTTGATACGGGCGTCTTTTCCCACTTGCACTGGCCTTTATTGGCGAGAAAATAATTATTCGAACTGACTGGGTCATCTGTTACTTCGCTATCACCATCACTTGAAGAAGCATACTGCTCAGATTCACTATTATGTTCAACTGACTCGATAATCTCATCTTCACACGAATCGTCGTCATCATCTTCTATACACTGGGCCAGTTGGTCACCAGTATCTGAATCTTCCAGAAGAAGTGACTCAATTAGACCCTGCGATATGCTACGTCTTGGATCAGACCTGTTGGAAACAACGCATCTCTTGTAACTGCACGCAATAACAATGAGTTATCAATAAATAAGGACCACAACAATCACCTATAATAAACACATCCACTAGATTAACAGTTAATGATAATAACTAGAGTTTTGAAAGGAGAAATACATTAAAATACATTAAAAGAGCAAAAAAACAGCAAAAAGAAAAACTTACATGACCAGGCGCGCGTGAACAGAGTGCAACGTTAGAAGCACCTATTCAGAAGACTGCTCTGCTGGCACTGATTGAAACAATAGAGGATGATGAAACTGTGGCCATATGGAGCGCAATCACTCAAGCTGTACATATTATGATGCGCGCGTCTTCCCGCTGAAAGTCAACAAAGGAACTACCAATTTAGTGTTGATGTTGCACTTTATTACAGCGCGCGCCTGCCGGAGGGTTAATCCTAATAAACCTTCCAACTCCAATTAATTGAGATCGATAATATTAGCCGCATAGTGTACGGTTTGAGTTTTGTTTGGATATTAAATGAAACTCTATTGTAATTCAAACGAATTCAATCTATTTTATTTAAATGAAAGATAAATGCAGTTAACATTCAATGCAAAGTTTTCTGGTAAACTAAGTTTTTAGTGTTGTTTTCCGGCGCGTAAATAAACAAAGATGACTGCTTTCCGACACGTGAACACGCGACGTGCAGTTGTCCATGCGCACAACACCGAAACTCCAAGTTAATTCCGCTAACTTCCAAAGACTGGCCTTGTGATTTGTTGATGGTCATTGCGAAGGTCAGACGCACAGGAAATTTCAACCATTTAAAATTGAATGGCACTTCCGTTAGAATCATCGGGATGCGCGGAATCAAAACATCCTCTCCTTTGTACTTTCCCTTGATAATCGTCGCCTCGACGTTGTTCATAAGGTTTTTCACAGCCAGTCTCGTACGATTGCATAGTCAAGGTTGATTGATGTTACGCAACATGATGATGACCGAGACTACTTTCAATTGCAAATTGTGAGGTGGTAATCCAGGCAATTCCAGCGAATTCAAAAATTATGTGGGATAGTTGACTACCTCATCCTGGTTGATAACTGTGTCAACCGATTTGAAGAAAAACAACTGTCCTGGAATGAAATTTTGAATGAACTCTTTGAGATCATCACATCGTTGTTTAACGCTGCCAACATGGCTCGTTCGCTCAGCCAATTATGTTTTTTGAAGTTCTGCGCTACGTGCAAAAACCACGCCGAATGAGCTCCTCCTTTGTTTCGGTTGACAGAAATCAATGGGCAATGTGATGAATACGGTCGATAGGTCAACTGTGATATTCCCTTTACCAATGTCCAACAATTGCTTCGAAAACACAACTGTATTCCGATCCTGTTGCAAAAACACTGGCATATTAGTCGTCAATCGCAGTATTTTCACATGCCGCCACACATTTGATGATTTTAATCACGCGATTAGTTCGTCAGCTACAGTTGATCGTGGAATAACTGGAAGAGTCTGACGAAAATCACCGGACAATAGAATCATGGCTCCACCAAAAATGTTTTGATTGCCACGAAGATCTTTCAACGTTCTGCCCAGCGCCTCCAGTGACCTCTTGTGGGTCATCGTGCATTCGTCCCAAACGATCAATTTGCATATCTGTAGAATCTTCGCCATTGCGTTTTTTTTGAGACGTTGCAAGATGGTTTCGCGTTGATTTGCATGTTCAGTTGCAATTTCAAGGCAGAATGTGCAGTTCGCCTTCTAACAAAGTCGCTGCTATTCAAGATGAAGCAAATGCTAGGGCAACTTCATTCTGCGATCGAATCCTCACCAAAAGCAATGAAACTAGGAACATTTCTCCAATGCCTCCGGGAGCATCCAGGAAGTAAATTCCAATAATTCCATTGTTCACAGCTTTTATTAAAGAGTCGTACGCAGTCTTTTGTTGTTGCTGTTGCGGAACATTTGTACGAACTACTTCTTTGTAACTCGTGGTTAAATGCATCGTGCATTGGGACGATTGGGTGATATCATCCCCAAATACGACAACACTTTATTCGCCATAAATAAACAGATGTCTTCTATCATGATCAATGTCTCATTGTGAATTTCTGCAGTCATTTGCAATGTCGGATTTAAAGTTTGCCAACGTACACGATGCAAAATATCTTCAGACATGTCGTCCTTAAATTTGACCCACAAATCATTGGGATACGAAGGGAAACATTTGGATATGATAATCTCAAACAGAGTTGTACGATATTATAGTATGGGATGTTTTCCTTTTTTAAGTGGATGCGCTATGTCGCCAAAGAGATTTGGACTTTTTACGATATCTTATGCGAAACTTTTCTGCCAGCTAATACAATAAATTTTCATTCTAAAGCGTGTGTAACAGAACAGAATGATCCCACATAGCACTTGTGCGCTATCTGTGCTAGTTCACTTCAAATTACTTAAAAAAACTACCTATCCGATTTCATTAAAACCAGTTTCTAAACTACGCCATAGTGGGAACAAATTGGAAAATTTTCAGCGAAATCGGAGCAGTAGTTTTTGAGTTATTGCGAGACTAATGCACGGCAATTGAATTTTATATAGAGAGAGTATTTGATTCTCGGGTCAAAAATACCCATGCGCCAGTTCTGGCCGGTTAAAGCTCATCTACCTTTGAACTTACACACAGGAAAATGAACCCATCGAGAATCGTTTTGTTGGACGGCACATCCACACACGGCAAAGTGGCATGACCAATCATAAGGAAAATAATGGAGACGAAGAACATTGTCAGATATGAGGTAAAGCAGTGACACCGTCCACATGCGGACTTGCAGACACCCGTAATTTCACCCAAATTTGAGAATTGTACTTAAGGTGTGCGTGTATATTTCCCTCTCTTGAGGATATTCCAAATGAATTCGGGGATGAACATTATCAGCTACGTTATTCTTGCCTAAGACCAACAGGTGTGAATAATTTCAGTACTATCACAGAGCTCATGTTAGCAATTTTTTCTTACTAGTTCCGCAACATACAATTATACACACTTACGAACCGACAGCCAAGTGTTCTTCCTAATATAGGAACTGCAGCTGACCGAGAAGATGGAGGGTCGTGAATCAAAGCTCGTTCGATATGCTTACCCCCAATCGCTGGTAATTGAGTGCCATTATTTAGGACAAGGACACTCCCTTGCTTGTGGTTCAGGAGCTTATAGGCCTACTCAAACTGGAGAACGAAGAAAAGACAATTCAGGAAGAATGGAAAATTATCGTGAACGTCAAAGGATTGTTGCGCACAGGGAATTATCACATTGAGTGAGAGAGGAGTAGCTGCTGTAGTAAATCATTCCTGAGATTAGTTCAACACCCGATGAAATGTGAGATATATATGTGTCGATTGATGGGAGAAAAGGAGATAATTCTCGTAGGTGGCAGAAGCAGTAACGAAAGGAATGAATATTTGATGCATAAAGAATCCGAGGTAATTCATGGCGTCATAAGTGCAAAATGACGCCAGTGAAACGGGTTTATGCCCATGACTATAGGTGAGAAGTGAGCAAAATTTAGGGGATGTGATGGGGTCAAGCTGCTCTCACCGAGGTGGGCCTCGTTCGACTCCCGGTCAATGCATGTGAGATTTATGAAGTGAAGAATCACGTCCTGTGGTTCGTATTCCACGTAACGATGAAGATCCCGTGGCTCTTGATCGTGAGATAAGCGGTCACTTAAAACTACAAGTTTCATTTTGAGCAAGATTTATTAGTAGAGGGATGAGGTGGGTTTAAACTCACCGGGTTCTCAAAAAGTAAGTACCCGCGCTGCGCTTATCAATATCTCGCGAACAAATAATCGGATATGGACATATGAGGTGTCAAATGACTCGGGGTGAAGTCCTCTCTTTTTATGGATCATGGTTTTACTCAATTAACCCAAAACTGGAAGGTCATCGACCTGAGATTTTATATACCAATCATCGGAGAGGGTTACGTGAGCTGTTGTAATACTCGAGGAAAAGTCCCCTTTCTACAAAATACCCAAAGCTGCAAGGTCATCGACCTGAGATTTTATAAACCAATCTTTGGATTTGGACACGTGATGTTTCATATTACTCAGGACAAAGTCCCCTTTCTCATGGCTCATGAACGTTCCCAAAAGACTCAAAGCTACAAGGTCATTGACCTGAGATTTTATAAATTAATAATCGGAGAGGGTTATGTGAGGTGTCAAATGACTCGTGATGACGCCGCCTTTTATATGGACCACTTATTTTTTTCCAAATTTGGCAAAAGTGCCCAACTGTACATTTTGAAAGTTTTGATCTTTTGGCTTGGCGGCCACAGTCACATTTGTACGACGAACAAAGAAACTTAGAAATGCGAGAGGCATATAAGAGACCCTGAGTAAGGGGGCTGTACAGATCCTAGATGATAGCCTACTTTCCTGGTGACGTCACAAGATGGCGGCCAAGATGGCGCCCAAGACGGCGGCCAAAATGGCGGCGATGACGTTACAAGATGGCGGCGATGACGCCACAAGATAGCGGCTGTGACGTCACCCATAGCCTACTTTCCTGGTGATGTCACAACGAGGTGTGATCAAAAAGTTCCAAAATGTTGACTCATAGCCTACTTTCCTGGTGACGTCACAACGAGGTGTGATCAAAAAGTTCTAAAATGTTGACCCTTAGCCTACTTTCCTGGTGACGTCACAAGATGGCGACCATAGCTTAACTTAGCCTAGTCTACGAGGAGTGATCAAAAATTTCCAAAATGTTGACCCATAGCCTACTTTCCTGTTGACGTCACAAGATGGCAGCCATTGCTTAACTTAATCTAGCCTAACCTAACCTAACGTACGTGGTGTGATCAAAAAGTTTCAAAATGTTGACTCATAGCCATCTTTCCTGGTGACATCACATACTAACCTGCCGTACATTCAGGGGCAAAGCCGATATCTCCCGAACGCATGGTCAGATTTTGACGAATGAGGTGTCGTTGAACTCGGGCTGACACCCCATTTCCAATGGACAACCTATTTCCACCCCAAAATATAACCTACCCCTACTAGGGGGTGAAATTGTAATTGTTTAGAAAATCACGCTTTCCAAGTGCGACATGTGGGAGTTTGAATGCTAATAGGGAATTAAACGTTATTGCACATAAAGTGCATTCGTCCAGGCGATGCCGCTATGAATTAACATGTTTGTTTTTTGTTTTTACGCATGCGCATTTAGATTTTTCGAGATACTTTAAGCCTAAGCCTAGCACGCTAACCCATAAGCTATGAATGATCGAAACTGGTGGTCGGCCACGGCGTTTCATGCTTACAAAATGCATTCATTGCTATTTCACAAATCATGGATCGCAGAGACTTATGCAGTGACCATGCTTGCCCATGCATTCATCGCTATTTCATGACTCATGGATCGCAGAGGCTTATTCGGCGGCCATGATTATCAATATTGTGAATTGATTGCGAAAGACCGAGTCAGGGAATGGAATGAATGAATGAACCGCCCTGGTACAAATGGGAAACCATGAAAACCATTTTTCAGGACAGCCGAGGTGAGATTCAAAGCCACGCTCTCTTGATGGTGGCTTATGTTGATGACTTATGGTGGTGGCGTATGGTGGTAGCTTATGATGATAGCTTATGGGGATGGCTTATGGTGGTGGCTTATGGTGATGGCTTATGGTGGCTTATGTGGATGGCTATGTGGATGGCATAGGGTGGTGGCTTATGGTGGCTTATGCGGATGGCTATGTGGGTGGCTTATGGTGGTGGCGGCTATGGTGGTGGCTTATGTGGATGGCTAAATGGATGGCTTACGGTGGTGGCTTACGGTGGTGGCTTATGGTGGCTTATGTGGATGGCTATGTGGGTGGCTTATGGTGGCTTATGTATATGGCTATGTGGGAGGCTTATGGTGGTGGCTTATGGAGGCTTATGTGGATGGCTATGTGGGTGGCTTATGGTGGTGGGTTATGGTGGCTTATGTGGATGGCTATCTGGGTGGCTGATGTTACTGGCTTATGTTGGTGGTTTATGTTGATGACGTGGGTTGGTGGCTTATTTTTTGGTGGTTTATGTTAATACACTATTTGTAATATCTTACTTTAGTGGCTTAGGTTAATGGCATGGGTTGTTGGTTTTTCTAATGACATTTTTTTGTTATTTAATGTATTTGATTGAGTGAGAACCATAGTTAGAATGAATACCCTTAATCTTAGAACATGATTAAAGTAGTATTTCATTTTACATAGTGCTAACTAATGTCTACGGTATACTAGCTATGGAATTATTCATAAACTCATTGAATATAAACCCCTGAAAAAAATATACCTACCTTGATATTCCTTTTGTAGTCTCAGCACTCAGCTTGATGATTGTTTGAGAGGTGGGAGAGACATGCAGGTTGGAAATAATGATATAGCTCATCATAACAATGATGTATTATTAAGAATTGTTGTTAATTATTAGTGGAATGAATGGTAAATGACTTTTATCTAAGTATAAACTTTAGGATTAAAAAAACAATCAAAATTTATATCATCACTGCTATGATTTCAAATAATAGAAAACAAGCATTTATGTTTTTTTTGTTTATTATGAAAACATAACCAAATTATATTATTTTTCACATTTGTTTAATGAAATAAAAAAGTATAAAGAAAATTAACATACACACGGAACTTAGTCATGATGTTATTGATGCAGCCTAAGGCTGAAAAAAAAAACAATTCACCATGAAGGTGAAGCAAATTAACATACACATGAAACTTACTGTCGACCAAAGTATTATGTGTACTCGAGTTTGAAGGTTCTTTGTGAAGTAACCAATAGACCTACATAAAATCAAATAACATGATCATTTTCGTCGTTCTACTTTACGTTAGCTCATGTAGGTTTGGAATTTTTAATTTGTATTTTAATATTTTTTGTCGCAGTTGGAACACAAAAAGTGCACGTTTTTAAACGTGTTTCAACCATGCGTCACATTTAAGAATTATTATCTCAAAACCCCGTCATCAGATCAAATCCAAATTTTAACATAATATACATTGGAATGTTGTATAACTGGTTTATTAATTTCAAAATTTTACGTGTCCAAGAAAAAAAGTTGTTATCATTTTTGTAAGGTAACTTTTTCTCGGCTCGGGGTGGTTAGAAAATGTAGTTCTTGGACACGTGGTAATCCTTATACATCAAAAAGTTATGCTGTATGACTGTGAAATATGTAAATTAACTCACTTATTTTATATAGGTTTGTATTTGTAGGCGGAAATAACACATCGTTCACCAGCTACCCGCTCCAGGAAGAGCTGTACAGCGTTGCTGTGACGGAGCCCTTCACTTCCGAGCGAGGCACGCCATGTTGCGTGATGGGCTCCATTTCGGCAACGCTGTACAGCTATTCCGGGAGCGGGTAGCTGGTGAACGATGTGTTATTTCGCCTACAAATACAAACCGATATAAAATAAGAGAGTAAATTTACGTATTTCACAGTCATACAGCATAACTTTTTGATCTATAAGGATTACATCGCGACCAAGAACTACATTTTCCAACCACCCCGAGCCGAGAAAAAGTTACCTTACAAAAATGATAACAACTTTTTTTCTTGGACACGTAAACTTTTGAAATTAATAAACCAGTTATACAACATTCCAATGTATATTGTGTTAAAATGTGGATTCGATCTGATGACGGGTGTTTGAGATAATAATTCTTAAATGTGACGCATGTTTGAAACACGCTTAAAAACGTGCACTTTTGGTGCTCCAACTGCGACAAAAAATATTAAAATATAAATTAAAAATTCTAAACCTACATGAGCTAACTCACAATAGAACGACGAAAATGATGATGTTATTGGATTTTATGTAGGTCTATTGGTTACTTCACAAACAACCTTCAAACTCGAGTGCACATAATACTTTGGTCGACAGTAGTCATGATAATATTGATGCAGCCTAAGGCTGAAAAAAAAAGACCAATTCAACATGAGGGTGGACTAAAAAGCAAATTAACATACACATGCAACTTAGTCATGATGATATTGATGCAGCCTAAGGCTCAAAAAAAAAACATTTCACCATGAGGGTGAAAAACAAGTCATGAAGCTATGGATAGAGTACGATTATGTGTTAATTTTCTTTTTTCAAAACGTACCATACATCGATGATTGTTTTTACCTTCATAAATCAAATATACAGGTTAACTACGTGCATTGATATCTTGAACAAACATCATCAGGCACTTTATCAAAACGTGAAGGAAGAAATGTTTCAAACTCTTCACAAATGCAAAGAGCGCGGTTTCCAAATTTAGTGTTTATTTTTTTATTCTATGAATGCGAAAAGGTGTATGAATAGGCAAGTCGCTCATCTTCTTGAGTTCAAGACCACAGGCTTGACTGATAGCATTCAAACCTTCCATGGTAGTCTATAAGCAAAGAGCGTAACTATGACTCTCTAGTCTCAACATTGTTACAACAACAACAACAACAATCACCCATGGTTTTTAAAGCATTTGGCAAACCCCACTCCCCTTGGTATACAAATAAGACTATCTTTTAACAAATAGACATAGTTATGACTACATGAAAAATATATAAACAAAACAACAAATATACTATGTAAAAAAAATAAATGTTAAACCCACTCACTTATCCACCCCTCACTGTATTTAACCAAATGCTATATAACTAATGGCAAGTACTAGTAGTATTATTTTACAGACACATACACACACACGCACACACACACACATACATACACTTTTGTTTAAACTTACACTTTTTTAATTCCTTACACACCTGTCATTTTAGGAAAGCAACCACTATTTTTCCTAAAGGATATTTATTCTCATGCATGCTAACCCAAGGAACCTTTATCGTTTACATAAACTATAAATATAAATACCATACTATTTACAAATTTACAATGAGTAGCATAATAATTAGGATCTTATTCAAGGCTTTGTTTTCAAAACAAAAGTGACAAAGGTATAGGTTGTTTATTCTATTTACACTTGCTAATATTTACAAAGCCTATCATTTAAAAAGAAAACAACTATTAACTATCCTATCTATGAAAAAAAAGCTATTTTACAACGCCATAAAACAAAGAAACTGCACACTCTCCTTGTTGTCATAGACCCATGGCATGCTGCAAAGCAGGTCATCACCCCACTCGCGTTTGTTATCTAGCAAGGCCAGTGTTTGTTTCCTTTGTTTAACAAGATACAATTCGTGGTTGCTAGATTGTATTCTGCACTGTGTTTGCTTCATAGCTTTAGTGGTTTGTAAAACCTCCAGGTAGTCATCGACATGAAGAGATTTTACCACAGCCTTACCAATGCCCTTGGCTCTTTTTGCTTCCTTGTCATTTAATGTGCGATAAGCATACATCTTACATGCAAGTCCGACAAATTCTGTCATAATCAAATCACCACATTCATCTTTTAATAATCCCATTTCCTTTTTATTTTTATGGGTAGCTCAAACTTATTGTTAACACTGTAGGAAGAGGTATCGAACCAGTCACTGCGATCCTTCATTACGACATATGTGGTTGCAGTGGCGGATGTGATAAATGAATGAGTCCGTATCCATATACCAAAGTGATAATTCTCAAAATATTGTTTGGCAAACTCATAGTGGAATTGATACATGACTGATTTGGAAAAGTCTAAAATGACTTAGCCCAAGTAAATGGGCTTATCCATGGTCACGCTGGTCTTATTCATTTCAATGGTAGGCAAATTCTCATCGATAATTTTGATTAATTTGAAATTTGGTTTGGCAATGTACCGCTGAGCACCATAACGCCCCTCCCAGACATTAACCAATTTAATGTCACGGTGTTTGCGGACATTTTCCATGGACTTGCCATAAATGCAGTTGTTCATCAATTTTAAAAAATGATTTCAAACTGCTGTGTTGCCATTTGTCGGTGCTCTGTGTTCAGTCGCATGGGCAAAGGAAATACCCCTGTGGATTTTCTTCACTAAGCCTTGGGCTAGGCATTGCACCAACAGTTGGATATGTATTACATACCGATTTTTGTTGTAAAGCGTACCCATCAGTTTTGGACGGTTAACTTTACTTTCAGGGGGGACCATTCGCTCTAGGCAACATGGGAAATCGGCATGTTCATCATACAAGGATGACGGATATTCAATATCCACTTCTAACACATATACACGGCCTGTTTCTTGGCTGGCTGAATTCACATCAAATTTTGAGACTTGTTTGTCAGTCAGCCAAGCAAAATTCCCATAGGGCAAAGGCTGGCTCATGGCATAACCATACAAATTATTCACGTCATAGTACATTAAGTACGATTATGGTTTGTCTGGTTAATAATCGGGCATGTAGGCATTATTCGCTTTGGCATGCTGCTGGTTAAGCGACACAAAGCCACCGCGAGTACCCTTTTCAAAGAATAAGACCATGTTTGCATCCGCGAGTAAATCTAATTCCACTTGTGTATATTTCGAAACTGCATCAAACGACAGGCCAGGACTTGTATAATAGTGAGCTGGGTCGAGATAATAAATGTGTTAACATAACTCACGGAATTTTTCAAACACATCTGTCAGCAGCAATACATCAAGTTTTAGGTAATACATAACATATCCACCTATCGTCTTGATATCAAACACTCGCCAGACTTGACATGCATGTGCATAGTCTTCATCGGAAACGGCACAACGTGTAAGCTTAGAGTAAAATTTATCTTGCGGTGGGAGTTTTTTCTGCTCTAACACGTCCCAACTTGCACAGAAATCATAGGAGGAAATACCTTTCCGAATGCACAATTTAAATTGCTCCGGATCTTGAAAATGTGTTTTTGTGTATATTAATTCATCCTCATCCAAGCCATTGACAAGACTATCTAGCGAGGATACCATAAAGTTTAAAGAATCCAAAAATCGAATGGAAAATTCGCCCAGCCGCCATGTCAAGGCGGTGAAACGCTCATGGTTTTGAGGGATAATGAAAAAACTTCCTTTGCACACATGACCCAATTCACGAATCAAAAAATTCATGTCATAACTAGCCTGATTGTGGAAAAACACACCGATAAATCTTGGAGCTGGAAAATTGACATAACATTTTCTGTGTGCAGCTCCACGAAATTCCCCTGTTAAGTGCGAGTGATCGCGAACAGTGTCTTCAGCACTGACCAGCGGCTTTTCACAAATATGGCATGTGGTGGCATGCGCATACCGCTGCTGCTGTTCTGGAGTTTGGCTCATGGGTACAGGGTGGTCCAATAACCCCTGCACATGGTCCGCCAACTTGACCAGTTGATCCAAAAACCATTTTGCACAATCGGGTCCCTTGCGGGAGTCGTAATAGGACTTTGTGGGGTCATAGGCACACACCACGTCAAATCCTATTGCAAAGGGTTCATGTTTTTGAATCGATGTGGTTGAGCTGATGGCGGGATTTGGTTCACTTCCCGCCATGGGTGTAGTCAGAGCTTAAAAATCTGCATAGACTACAGAAGGCACTGTGTCATGTTTGTGAATATTCTTAAACTTCAACACAGCATCCTTTCCTTGTGGCAAAACGAGTTTCACTGTTTTCTGAGATAAACAATCTACCCTATGTCGTTCCAAAAGCGTAGGGGTTGTATAATATTGCAGGCAACGGTCACAAATACGTTTTGCATGCTTGTCCTTGGACATTTGGCTGCCTAGCAATTTACTCACATTCTTAACAAGGCAATAGTGATTTACCTCTCCCTGAGACAAATATAAAAGATGAATGTGATAACGTTTGAATTCTTTGGGGCCTATAATGTCTTCTTCTCCTTAAACACCATAGACCATGAATGAAAAATCAGGGTTGTTCTGTTCAAACCTGTGAATCTTAGTTAGATTCATAGGGAACGACACGTCAGTTAAATTTAAATTTTGCATCAAGGAATCAAATGTCTGCTCATACATTCCAGGCAGACATTTTTGCACTGGTTGAAAAAATGCACAAATACTCCAAATAAAACAATAGTCATCTACATTCTTAATGTTCACCCCGGCTTTCCGGGAAGCAATCGCTGTGGGTGTAGCAATATGACGTGACCCAGCATTCAAAGGTTGAATTAACAGATATTCATTTGCAAATAATGTATTTTTTTCCAAAGAAATGCCACTGGGTCCTTCTTGAAATTTATCAAATTTTGTTAGCAAGGCTTCCACGACATGGGTTTCGTACCAGTTTTCTAAATTATGGGCTACGAAAAGCTCTCGCATTTTTGTACACAAATGATATTTATCCCTGATTTCCTTGTCATTTTTTATATAGACAATATCGCACACTAACTCCATATTTACTTTCAAAGCCTTGTATAATTTCCCCCTAACTACATTAAAACAAGACAATACAAATTCCTTGGGGATAATACTTTCATTGCTATTAGCTATTCTGCCTGAACAAACACGAGATTTAAAGCATGAAGCAAGAGGGTTCCATGATAAATTGTTTGTAGTCATAGAACATGCCATTTTTGTTAAAAAATAGTCTTACCTGTGTTTTAAAATACAGCAATGTAGATTAATATGCGCAAACAACTCTGCAAACTGCACGTGTTGATACTATCTGGAATAGCAAGTTCTGCTGTTTCTCTCTCTTTTCTTCCTTTGTATATTTCTGTAAATAAAAAAATAAAAAATCCATTAATTAATGCATTTCAATTCATGACTTGCACATTTATTCATATTCAAAAAGTTTATGCTATGAAATACCTACCTCTCAAATAATGATTCAAGTCACGCTACTGCTTTTCAGCAATCCACTTGTGATGACTTGTTGTTGTTATTCGTTGGTAATGATTATTCGAATTGTTTTTTACGCCTCACAGCAATTATCTGTAAATCAATTGACTAATCAATACATTTTTAATTCAAGACTTACACCTCCATCTACATTATCAAAAAACAGTTAAAAGGTTTATCAAATTAAAAATAGAGCATTCATCAAATCATACCTACACGTTTAACATTACTGCATGGTCAAGTAGTTTCAACATGAATTAGCAAAATAGTATTGTCAGTGACATCTATTAGTGAACATGGACACTGGATAAAGCATTAATCGAATCTCGTCTAAAATTTTAACATAACAAATGATCAGGTTGTTGTTTTAACATGGATTTGCAAAATAGTATTGTCAGTGACATCTAGTAGCGAACATGATCACTGGATAGAGCGTTAATCAAATCACAAACGGTCAAGTCGTTTTAACATGGATTCGGATACTCGTATTGTCAGTGACATCTAGTAGTGAACATGGACATTGGATAAAGCGCTAATCAAATCACAAATGGTCAAGTCGTTTATACACGGATTTACAAAATAGTATTGTCAGTGACATCTAGTAGTGAACATGGACACTGGATAAAGCATTAATCGAATCTCGTCTATAATTTTATCATCACAAACGGTCAAGTTGTTTCAACATGAATTCGCAAAATAGTATTGTCAGTGACATCTAGTAGTGAACATGGACACTGGATAGGCCATTTATCAAATTACAAATGGTCAAGTCGTTTAAACACGGATTTGCAAACTCGTATTGTCAGTGACATCTAGTAGTAAACATGGACACTGGATAGAGCGTTAATCAAATCACAAATGGTCAAGTCGTTTAAACATGGATTTTCAAACTTGTATTGTCACTGACATCTAATTGTCAACATGGACATTGGATAAAGCACTAATCAAATCACAAACGGTCAAGTTGTTTCAACATTGATTCGCAAAAAATAATGTCAGTGACATCTAGTCGTGTACATGAACACTGGATAGAGCGTTAATCAAATCACAAATGGTCAATTCCTTTTAAAACGAATTTGCAAACTCGTATTGTCAATGGCATCTAGTAGTAAACATGGACACTGGATAGAGTATTCATCAAAACTCACCTACACGTTTAGTTATTAAAAGAGGTACTCACCTTTAATTATTTATTTATTAAAACTCCTGTTGCAAACTGGATTAGGTATAACCAAATATCTGTAAATCAATCAATCAATCAATAAATCCATTCATCCATTTCAATCCATTACGTACACATTGATTTATATTCAAACAGTTAAAAAAAGTTTAATCTATTAAATACATACCTCTCAAATAGTTTTCTTTCTTTTTTTCTCCAAGTAACGCCAAAGCTTTCTTAAGTTGCTTATAATAAATGATCAGACTGCAGCACTAATCACCAGTAATGGGACTAATGAGTGCCAATAATAGGTATGACCCTGCTTTTATATTGTTCAATATTGCTAGCTTGCAAAAAAATTGCATACACACGTAAGTAAGCGAAATACGATCCTAATAAACTCACAGCGCATTGAGATTCTATAAACATTTTCGTTGGCACACACACAAGTTGGCAAAATCTAAGACAGCTCAATTTGCAATACATCAAGATTCAAATTTCCGTATTGCAACATTTTACATCGCATGGCAAGCCAAACGGAAATGACATGAACAATAAGTTTTACGTTTCCACTTATCAGCAATATCTGCTTCTTTCAAACACGATAGCTCGTATTACAAGACTGCATCCTGTTTCAAGAGCTCAGCAAATAGTTAACTGTTGCTAAGTGATGAAACAAAGAAACATTATTATCTAGTTCATCCTTTCCAAAATCAGGGGGCTCATATCTAGTTGGATGTAGGGTTGGGAATCACAAGGCCCTAGCTGAGTCTGGCATTGCTTTCACATACTTGTATCAAACTTCTCTCTGTTTTCTTTCCTGTTGACCTCACTCGATCAACTTTTGTTTTCTTCACCCCCCCCCCCCCCCCAATAGTCTTAGTGTATTCAAAGCCTAGGGAGTCTTTCCCTTTCCAGTCTTAATTGCCCCTTGTCTCATCTTTGCTGATACCCTCCGTTTACAAGGGGGTCAACCTTCTTTTTCTTTTCATATTATCTCCTGCCCTCTGCTCAAACCCCTCAAAAGCATCCGTCTAGTGTGTTCAAACGTTGACAACCCCCAAATAAATTCCTTTGGGGTGGATTTATAGCTTTGCTCGCTTCGCTGTCTTTTTACCCTCTAGGATAGGCTTTTCACATGGACTAAGCAAGGGATCCCACCTCTACAGTCACTGAGGGTAGTGTCCTGAAGCTTGAGACTATGGATCATGGATACAACTGGGGTGTGTGACCACCACGACGCCCAGGCGGCCTCACCTGCAAAGCGTACAGGGACATGATAAAAGGGATAGGAAGAGTGGAAGGATTTGACAAGGAAGTGTGAAGGAGGCGGCCGTGGCCTTACAGTAGGTATCATCTCAGTATTTTACCCAAAGACGAAGTGGGAAACCACTGAAAACCACTTCAAAAATGGCCAAAGTGGGAATCGAATCCCCTATACTCATTTGAGTCATCCCGAGGCTAAATAGACCCTGTTCCAATCCTCATATCACATTTCATATTTCATGACAGAGCCGGGAATTGAACCCAGGATCTCTGGGGTGGCAGCTAATCATGCTAACCACTACGCTACAAAGGCGATTCGAGAGTGGATTCTCTTCTCTTAAAACAGTAAAACTATCGGGTCATCTTCCCCTACTTTAATGGCGGTAGAGGGAGGATTCCAAGCTTAGTTCATGGAAAAGCTAATAATAGAGAGAATAAAATCAAAATTATCAGCTGCAGTGATTGAGAGTGCTAACGTGCTACCTCATGCCTCGCTGACATTGAGAATGTGTGGGTTTGAATTTCACCAGGGCCATCCTGAAAAAAAATGGCTTTCATGGTTTCCCATTTTTACCACCAGGTAAATGCCAGGACGGTTCCTTTCTATAGGTCCATAGCTGATTTCCTTTTAATATCCAATAATTCATACAGCGATACATACTGCCTACTTGCATGCTATCTAACAGGCAGCGTGTTTAGAGAATGTGGAATTTAACACAGTCATCATGCTAGAGTTGCAGTTTTCGTTATCACAAGGTTACACTCCATGCATGCCACTGTTGGCAAGACTGTATCCTGTTTCAAGATCTCGGCTATTAGGTAGCCAGCAGTAGTGTTCCAAGTTTAATCTTAAACCCAACCTCAATCAGGAATTTTAATTTCTTGGAATTCATTCATGTAGCGTAGAGATTGGGTGTATGTTACTCGTATTTTAAAGCCTCTATAACTTTGGCAAAAGCATGCTAGCCTCTCACTGCTGGGTCCATAGTTCAAATCCTAGTCACTCCATGCGAGATTTTTGCTGGACAAAGCAGAGACATGCAGTTTTTTTTTCTCTGGCGATACCAGTTTTCAATGTCACCATTTCATTCTAGAAACACTCTCTACAATCATTTTATTTAATTGGGCATTCATTTAATCATTACCCCAGGAGTGTGCGACAGGTTTTAGCAGCCGGCACAGGTTCATATCATCGTCGCTAAATGGGGTAGTTCATTCAATCCATTCCCTGATCCTTTAGTCGAGCAACACTTTTCCACAATCATTTTATTTCATCTGTTATTCATTTAATCATTTCCCCAGGAAAGTGCGACAGGATTTAGCAGCTGGCACTGTTTCAAATCCTCACCGCTAAATGAGGGATTCATTCATTCCATTCCCTAACCCGCTCGGTTGATTGAAAGCAGGCTGTAGATTTTTATTTTCCATCTTGTCTTTATCAAGCTTGAGTTGAATTATTACATACAGCTCTGCGATCCATGGTTCATGAAATAGCAATGAATGAATTTTGCAAGCATGAACATCGTGGCCGACCACCGGTATCGTTCATTCATAGCTTACAGGTTAGCGCGCTAGGCTTTGGCTTAAAGTATCTCGGGTTCGATTGCCTGCTACAAAACCATGGCATAAGCCTCTGCGATTCCTGGTTCATTCAAACATCGACTAATGCATTTGCAAGCATGGCTATCGTGGCTAGCCACATCGGAAAAAACCAATCGTCGTATTACATCCCGCCGTTTCATCGAAATAGTCTTTGAAGTCTTAGGGACAAAACAAATTCCCATTTCAAAATGGGTTATATTTTGGAAACTAAAATTTTTACACATAAAAACATAAATGTTAATTCATTATGGCGTCGACTCGTTGGCATGTGATTCATTTGAAACAACGTTTAATTTCCTACTAGCATTCAAACTCCCACATGTTGCACTCGGAAAGCGACATTTACTAAAACAATTACTATTTCACCCTCTAGTAGGGGTAGGTTTTATATTGGGGTGGAAAATAAGTTTTTCATTGGAAAGGGAGTGTCAGCCCGAGTTCAACAACACCTCATTCGTCAATATCCGACCATGCGTTCGAGAGATATCGGCTTTGGCCCTGCATATAGGCGTGTTAGTATGTGACGTCACCAGGAAAGTAGGCTATGAGTCAACATTTTCAAACTTTTTGATCACACCTCGTAGGTAAGGTTAGGCTAGGTTAAGTTAAGTTATGGCCGCCATCTTGTGACGTCACCAGGATAGTAGGCTATGGGTCAACATTTTGGAACTTTTTGATCACACCTCATTGTGACGTCACCAGGAAAGTAGGCTATGGGTTAACATTTTGGAACTTTTCAATCACACCTCGTTGTGACGTCACCAGGAAAGTAGGCTATGAGTCAAATTTTGGAATTTTTTCATCACACCTCGTTGTGACATCACCAGGAAAATTGGCTATGGGTGACGTCACCGCTGCCATCTTGTGATGTCACCGCCGCCATCTTAGCCACTATCTTGTAACGTCATCGCCGCCATCTTGGCCGCCACCTTGACCGCCATTTTGGCCGCCATCTTGGCCGCCATCTTGCCGCCATCTAGGCCGCCATCTTGTGACGTCACCAGGAATGTAGGCTATCATCTAGGACCTGTACAGCCCCCCTACTACCCTGGAATACATGAAGCTCCCCCAGTTGAGAGTAGATAGTGTCAAAGATAACTGCTCCTATCAAGACAGCGCAAGACTCAATCAGATAAGTAGCCTGCACAATGCAACCTGAATTGACCATTTAACTACAATCACATATTCGCACCAAACAAGCAAGTTTGGAGGTCAATCATCACTTCCAGTATTTAAACAAAACATCACCGGGTGAGTTAGCCGTGGTCGTTACGGCATGACTGCTGGCAGTCGCTCACATCCGGGAGAGGAGGAGGTTCGAATCTCCCCGCCGGCAACCTTGAAGATGGTCTTCTGTGGTTTCCCATCTTCCTTCCAGGCAAATGCTGGGGTTGGTCCCTAACTATAGGCCACAGCCGCTACCTTCCAACTCCTCGTCCTTACATTCAAACTTTCCTCCCCAGATAACACTCCACACGCGACGGTACTTGTAGCTCACCCCTTGGGTCTCCACCTCGAAGCAGCTACAAAACTGGCGAGCCGAACATGTCCTCGGACACTCCCGGTACTAAAAGCCATATGCAAAAAAAAAAACAAAAAAAAAAACCACATAGACTATAACTAACAAATACCGACGAGTTGAATTACCTCAACTAATACTGCAACTAAATAAGTGAAAATATTGTAAATATTGTAAATATTTTCACCCATACTTTCAGACATAAATTTTAGAGCCTAAGTGTAATGGATCTGATGATGATCGCTTGACGATTGAAACTGGTCATCCAAGTGTATTTATTAATCTCATGTAACTTTTTTCAGGATTAGGGAATAACCCACCTCATTTTGGTTCAATCGTATTGACTGACTGCAAAGCATCAAACTTTCGTTTACTAAGGCAACACTGAAAATGGCATCAAACACCGTAATTAGGAATGTAAGCTTCACATATGTTGAGGGAGATGCCTCTTTTATAAAAACAAATGATACTTAGACTAAAAGAAGAAACGTATCACCTGCGGTTAGGAAGGGATTGGGTTGTGAAGTGAACGATATTTTAGGGTGTCCTTCATTATAGAAGTCCCATTTATTACCATGGTCGTACAGTTGCTGTATGATGTAACGTCAATGCAGCTTGGATGCGTATAGGTGTTTGTGAAGACACTGAAAGAGTTAAGTTTGTGTATATATTTTGACCGATAAATTAAGGTAAATTTATATGTTGTGTGATGCCAGGTTGTTGATTACCCGAAGGCACAAGAAGGCAGTTGTCAGAAATAGAAAGAGTTAAGATACAGTGGGTTTCTACGTATACTTGGCGAATTAAAGAGTCGATACATTACGAAGGTAAGATCTGCGCGCGACAAAAGAGTGTGAAATATTAAAGGAATGTGTGTAATAGTCTAGTTAGGAAGTGTGAAATATGTATTAAGTGTCTGGTTCTGCCATACCAGGGACGTTATAATCAATGCCGTGACTAGGTAAGTCCACGAGGAAGATCGTCCTAAGAGCCGGTAAGGCTATATTATAATGAGGTGAGTATTCGCGTGTGAGATACTTTGGAAGTGTGAAGTATGTATTCGGTGTTTGATTCTGCCATATTAAATACTCTAAAATTATGACGTGGCTAAGTAAGACCACGAGGGAGTCGTCGAAAATATGAGATAGTTAAGTGGAGGCTAATGAGAGGCATTTAGGGGATGCCAGGCGAGGAGATAACTTACCATTGGTACGTCGGAAGTGCTCACACACACGTACATGAGAAAGTAGTCGATGACGTAAGTCACACAGGTCACAGTAGGTCAAATTACGGGATGAATTGAGTTTTGATGACAGGTTTCCAGAATTAACAAACATTTTGTTTTTCGATCTTAAGTATGTCGACAACAACAAAACAGATCTTTAGTCGGCCAACAAAAATTTTGATTTTTGTTCTTTAGTCGGTCAACAGTTTTTATTTTCAGTCGGTCAACAAATTTTGAATTTTGATTTTCAGTTGGTCGAAGTGAAGTCTTAGAAGGGTGCGTCATTTGAATACCTATTAAGGGTTAATTGATTTGCGAAGTAAAAGTTAGGGGGTTTATATAAATTCAGGCTCCGTTGTGCAAGGGTAAGTAGGTCCATTACCCATCAGGTGCATTGGTAGTCATGAGTTCAGTGAAAGTTGCCCCACGCATACGCATCCTTAAAGAAGGTAAGTGAAGCCCCCAACCATTATTGTCTTACATGTTGTGTGTCATGTAGTCAATTTCTTTCAGGTGTCGGTGTGTTGTGGATTTGAAAACATACGCCGTTGATTAATTGTCTTTTTCAGCTTTTTAGTCGGTCAGCATGATTGTGCCCAATGAACTGGGCGGGGTACAAGTTATAAATATGTAAACACACTCCTGGAAAAATTACATGTATTTGTTAATTTTATTATCACACTTAAATGGGGAATTTGACCGACTGAAAAGCTGCAAAAGACAATTTGTATAGGCAACACTGAAATAGAATGGCTTCAAATCTCCACACCGTTGATTAATGCACCAATTTAACTGAGATAATTATGTTTCATTTGTTTATGTGGATTTTTGAAAACATTGATTTTTTGTATCTGACCCAGTCATATCAGACACGTTGTGAATAAATGCATTTGAGCATTTGATTTTAAAGTAATTATACTTAATTCAAGGCAATTCGTTAGTTTAATTTTCCTAGTACCGTAATAATAGGTAACGCATAGCAACATTGGAGCCAATCTCATACTTGTAATATTGAGATATCGGGATCCAAACATAGGAATATTTAGCATAGACACGCTAGTGTAAAAATGTAATTGTCATGGCGAGTTAGTAAAAGGCATATCAGAGCGGTCACGCAGAAACTTAAGGCCATCAATGGTCATATTTTATTTGAAATCCAGCTTAGGAGTGGATTGTAAATATTAACTGTTTTGTTCAATTTGTTTTGTACACTTTAATTATTGAATATTTAATCAGCTGCGTCTTCTATGTAATTGGGTGGGATACCATGAGCTGTTTTGGATTTAAGATGTATTTGGTTGTCTTAGAGTGGCATTGCAGTCATTTATTTTTCATGACTGACTAATTGTGTTGAAGTCATTTTTTATTTGCGTTAAATTTTAATCGGACCATTTCATTTATATTTGGAGAAGCATTTGAGCCTCCAGACGGTTTTGACGATGTGATCAGCTGACTGTTCATGGTATTTGTCCTGGTGACTTGGCAATTAGGTGTGCCAGATGTTTGTTTATTTGGACTTAACGTCACATTTAGTAACTGTTTTAATTTAGATTTTGTTTAATTTGGAGTTTTATTATTATTATCATTATTATTGGGATTTTGTGATTTTATTATTAGGTTTATTATTATTAATAATAATGGATTTTTCTTTCTTTCTTATATTTAGTATATCTGGTGTTGTAATTTTATAAAGTAAAACAAATTATTGAGTTATTGGTATACCGTGTATTGTTGATTTAGTAGTCAGCCCCTGTGATTGTCCCAAAATGTATCGCCAGAACAGCAGTAAATTCAAGTAGTGAACTGAGCACTCCCCGGGATGGCAACCTGTTCCGAAGAGCCCTCCTGAAAGGGTACAATATGCATATTCAGAGTGAAATGCCATTTCACTAATTTCTTATATTTAACATTTTGGGAAGCAATTACATAGGTGATTTGCTTGTAACTGTCGTATTATATTATTTGTTCCATTTAGGCCCTGTTTCAGTCAGAGCTAAAGCTCAGCTTACGCTTCAGGCTGTGCTTAAGCTTGACTTTAAGGGGAGGTAGTGTTTCACAATTCACAAAGTGACCGATAAGCTGGGCTAAGATTTTATCTGGCCTAGCTTAAGCTGCGGGAATCCACGGCTTAAACTTCACTTCAGGTTCGTTGGACTTTATTTGATGATGATGATGATAATTGTTGTTTTAAGGGGCCTAACATCTAGGTTATCGGCCCCGGACTTTATTTCAATGACCTATCAGTGTAATATAAACTGTTATATCTTCGGTTTTAGTAATAAAGCAGAATATTGCTTAATAATGAGGCACTTTAATATTTCTGTACCAGAGTTTTCATAAGTAAAGACAGACCAAGAAGGCTACCGCCGTCACTAACCGACTGCACATGGTTATCAAAGGAACCGGACGCTTTCATTAAAAATAATAATTCACGTAAACAGATCTAATGATGATGATAATTCTTGTTTTAAGGGATCTAATATCTAGGTTATCGGCCCAGTAAACAGATCTCACTTGTACCATACCGTAAAATAAAGTCAGCTATAAAAGGGGCGATCAAAAAGTTTCCGTTTGGCGGCCGTACAGTCCAGAATTGGTATCACAATCAGGCAAAATCACTTTGAACATTGAGGCAGTCATCCCACCGACGCAGCAGGTTGAACATCCCCGTGTGGTAAAATACTGTGTCCTGCTGCGTGAAGAAGTCCGTAATCGCCTGGTGCACATCCTGGTCCAACAAGAATCGTCGACCCATCAAGGCCATTTTTAAGGGACCGAAGGCGAGATAATCGCATTTGGAGAGATCAGGACTATAGGACGGGTGCTCGAGTGTCTCCCACTTGAGGCTATCCTCCCAGATCGACCGGCGTCTTGTGTCAAAAGGTGACCAGTACGGAACTTGACGCACCATTCCAGAACGGTGGTTTTCGACCGACATGATGCCTCACACACATTCGCCATTCTCCGATGGATGTCCACCAATGTTTGTCCTTCGGCAGCCAAGAAAAGAATAACAGCACTTTGGTCCTCTTTGGACGCATTTGGTAATCACGTTGCCGCAATTAACGCACGCACCTTGGCAGGACACAACTGCCACTCCAATCCCTTGCCTGCTTGTCCGTGCTTATATACCCGCATCATACTGCAAATACGCTGCAGCAAAGTCCTCAAACGGAAACGTTTTGATCACGCCTTATACTGGCAAAGGAAACATGAAAAGCGTTTTTGTACATGCTTTGCCTAAGGACTTGCAGTGATAAACTATGTTGTATATCATGCTTGCCTGAAAATTTATGGTCGTTAAATGGTTAATGCAGAATGCTTTCATACATCAGTCTATAGTCTATACCAGGGGTCTCCAAACTTTCCAGCCTTAGGGCCATACTGATTACTCCAGTAAGTTCCGAGGGCCAAAACCATATTATCATTGTTGCCGGTGGTAAAAAGTGAAATAGTCCACTGATGAAAAAAAAGTCCGAAAAAGTACGCAACGTTGAAAAAAGGCTGCAAATCGGACTAAAGTCCGCAAAACGGCAACACTGCATATTATTAATTTTCCTGTCATTATCTGTAATTTCTAGATTAGTCGTAGAGTACGAGCCATGAGGAGTAACGTGACACGACATCTGGTGGACACAAGCGGAAATAGGTAGTACCTTCTATCGCTAACAGATGGCGCTAATAGCACGTACAGAGTAATCTCGTTGGTTCGAGAGAGTTCTGGTGTCTTCCACTCACTTCTAGATGGCAGTAATTGGAATATATAAGAAGGCTAGTTGCGCAACCACAAGTCAGTTCCTATGACACTGTTGTTAAATAAAATAGTGCGTACCTCCTTAAAACGTGTTTGTGCGTGTTTAAGTTTAAGACATCTTTGTAACAGTATTTTGATTTGAATTGTTGCTTTTGTGTGTGATTTAGTAGTATGGAAAATAAGCGAAAAATTGATAGTGAATGCAGAAAATTCAAAGATGAGTGGAACATTCAGTATTTCGTAATTGAGTCCAGTAACAAGGCGCTATGTTTGATTTGCAATGAAAGCATAGCCGTTCTCAAGGAATATAACATTAAACGTCATTATGAAACAACACATTTTCAAAATTACTCAAAATATACAGGAAGTTTGCGGACAGAAAAATTCGAAGCTATGAAGCGCGGATTGAAATCGCAGCAATCTTCATTTACAAAACTCAAAACCGAACAAGAGGCTGCAACTCGTGCCAGCTTTCGTGTGGCTCTTGAAATTGCAAAACGTGGAAAACCATTCACCGATGGAGAAATGATCAAAGAATGCATAATTGCAGCAGCCGAAGAAATGTGCCCTGAAAAGGTAAATTTATTAAAAACTGTCAGTATGTCAGCAAACACTGTGGCTCGAAGGGTAGAAAACATCGCCGAAAATATTTCCTCTCAACTGTTCGACAAAAATGGAGATGTTGAGTGGTTTTCTTTGGACTTGGATGAGTCAACGGATGTGTCAGATACTGCTCAGGTGTTGATTTATATTCGAGGAGTAGATAAAAGCTATGAAGTGCATGAAGAACTTCCTGATATGTATAGTATTCATGGCACAACTACTGGTACAGATATTTTTAAAGGAGTTGAAATGGCCATTAATCAAAAGAACCTTCGATGGAAAAACTTGAAATGTATTACAACTGATGGAGGCAAAAACATGAGTGGGAAAGATAAAGGAGTGGTCGCTCTTGTGTCAAAGGCTGTAGAAAATGACGGTGGTTCAAAACCATTAGTCTTACATTGTATCATTCATCAACAGTCTTTGTGCGGAAAATGTTTGGATATGTCTGAAGTTCTGAAACCAGTCATATCAACTGTTAATTTTATGAGATCTTTTGGGCTGAATCACCGACAATTCCGACAATTTATTGAAGAGATTGGAGAAAATGACTTACCTTATCATACTGCCGTACGTTGGCTTAGTTGTGGGAAAGTCCTTCAGCGCTTTTTTGAACTTCGAGCAGTGATCGAATTTTTTTTGAATGGAAAGCATCGCCCTCTTACTGAATTACAAAACAACGCATGGCTGTGGAAGTTAGCATTCTATGTTGATTTGACAAAACATGTGAACGAACTGAATTTGAGATTGCAAGGAGAAAACCAGCATCTTCCTGATTTATACACTAATATCAAATCATTCCGGAAGAAATTGATACTGTTTCAATCACAACTACGAAGTAAATGTTTTTCACATTTTAAAACATGTGAAATATTCAGCCACACCACTGAGACTGAGTTTCCTATCGATTTTGCAATCGAAACTTTGAGTGCTTTGAAAATAAATTTTGATACTCGTTTCTCGGACTTCGATGCCTTTGCGAATCAAATTAAGATTTTTCAGGATCCTTTTGATACTGACATTGAAACCCTAGCCCCGGAACTTCAAATGGAAATGATTGAACTACAGTGCAGTGATATAATTAAGAACAAATATCAAAACTCATCTTTGTTGGAATTTTATAAGAGTCTTCCACTGACACAATTTGATAATTTGCATAAATTTGCTCGTGGGCTGTTTTCTGTTTTTGGTACTACTTATTTGTGTGAGAAGACCTTCTCCAAAATGAAGTACAAAAAAATGTTTACAGATCTAAATTAACTGATGAGCATCTTAAATCTCTTTTAATAATTGGTACAAGTAAAATTAGTCCACAACTACAAACTATTGTCAGTGGAAAATCTCAATTACATAAATCTCATTAGTATTTCATATGTCTGCATGTTATACATGTCTTTACTCATTACAATTCTGTGTTTCTTTATCCAACTTATCACAAAAACAATAACAATAAGCCTACAACAATGTTATGAGTAGTTAGCCCATGACCATATCAATGTAGATGTCATATTAATAATTATTCAACATAAAATTAGAATACTTCAGTAAACTAAATTTAATTTGCTATAAAAAAAATATGTTCTCTAAAAGGAGTTTTCAAGTATGCTAGCTCTCCGCGGGCCGGACAAAATCTGTCCGCGGGCCGGATGTGGCCCTCGGGCCGTAGTTTGGAGACCCCTGGTCTATACTCTTTGAACCAGTTAGCCAGTGAAGGTACTATATATATTGAGCCCCTAAGGCTCATGTCTCGGGACTCATTAGTTTACGTCATGTTGGCATTATGCCCAATGACGGCCGAAACACGCCATGACAGCTTTGAGCTGGTCACAATGTCTCATTTTGACTTCAGTGATGTATATTTCTACGCCTAGAGCACGAGGAGATATTTCAGATAGTGAATTATACTTTATGCACATTTATTACGTGAAATGAATATTTTGGCACTTATTCACGCCCATTTTTGGATTTTTGGCTGTTAAGAATATATATTTTACCTCGCGGATATGCGCAGGATGATTTTTCAGTCGCTGCATGACTACGGTGTTTTGCTCGAACCGGATCTTCATGATAGAAGGCGTGACTCCGTTTCTTGAACGTGTGATTACAGGCATGCTTTTGCTGCACCAGTGAAACTTGTTACAATACTGTGTGAAATTATATTACGGGGAAGTTTGAGAAGCATCGCGTAAACATTTATACACGCCGTGAACTATTGGTAAAAGTATAAGTGCACAATCTGATTCAAACAGCGATATTTCGCAATTTTTGACTGATATTCAACGTGCAACTGAACTGACCGCATGGTCACCATTCCTGTAGAGCCACGAGGCTAAGACAAACTTTTAATGACAGTGAGAACTTGATAACTGCATTCAAAACATTTATTAGACTCATTCCCAAGTAAGAAATCTACAAAACTATAATTTTTATGGTCAACGATCGCGACGATTGTGCGCGATATTGAACAGTACTAAATTCTGTGTGAAACTCTACACCAGAGTACTTTAGAGCCTGTGGTGGACGTAATGGCCATTTTAGTATGGTCCGCGCTTGTGCAGAGTCAGTTTTGATGTTTCAAGTAAAATTCATTGTAGCGTCAGTGTTATTAAAAATCACCGTAACCACCGAAAATATGATTGACCACGTGGGAGATTACATCCATCTTGGGGCAATGGTCGTGATGGTTTAAAACCACTAAGCATGAGGGAGATGCCGAGATCGAGGCCCACACAATCATGAAGGAGAAGAAGAAGAAGAGGCGATGGGTATGAATGGGCCGGGGCTCGAACACGGGCCTTGCTAATGGCTGTGGTTCGATGGCCAAACTTCTCCGAGAACGCCGATATGTGAGTCTTTAAAACATTTTCACCTTGTTAAAGGTATGATTTTTGATGATTTAGTATAAATGACAGCACGAAACGAAGCAGCCAGTAGGCAGGCAACTTTCCTATTTTGAAGGCTTTTATTATACTTTTTTCACCCCAGATTTGACAAATTTTGGTCAACCCTTGACTACTTAAATGCTCAGTGGCATTATGATAGTGGCACGTGTGATCTTCGATTAGGACGAGTCATATGAGGACTCGAGATAGACTCCTACATGTATAATTGAATATAAATGTGTTATTTATTCACGATAGTGCAATCATGTTTCTTTTTGTGTTCTTTGAAGTATGAGATTTTTGTCGATAGGACGTGCAGAAGCACCCACATGACACTAGGAGGGTAATTTCAAATGGTCGATCGTTCAACAGCTGTGAGGTTTACGCTGTTGTGTTTTTGTCTTTCTTCTGTGAGCTCAGAAGGCACACTTACTATTTTGAAGAGCTTTGGAATGATTAGGAACGAACAGAGGCTTCAGAAACCACAGATTGAATTTATTGTGTCTAGCATATCAGTTGGCAACACGTAAGGCTTTGGTGTTGAGGTTATCATTTATTAAACGTGCCTAGAGTGCATAGTCAATATTTTGAAGAGCTTTGAAATTACACGTGAGACGGTATCAGGCTCAATAGCCTGTGAATGTAAATAGAAGTGTCATTGTATCAGTTGTTTAAGCTCAGGGAGATTGGAACGAGTGGAATATCTTTTGCTTTAGCCTATTTGCATCAGACTTTGAATTTTACATGAGCTTTGGCGGAGACCAGCTCTAGTGTTAATCATATGTTAGATTTAGTTATATTAATGCGAATTTACAGTTAAGACTATATTGTTGGTAAAACAGCTCGATTTATATGTGTGAACTTCGAAGCTGTGTAGGCTGGCAGAGTGCAATACCGAACGTGGTAACGAGGAAAGCTTGAGTCATGCCATCTGGGCTGGCCTGTGCTTATCCCAGAACGCAAGGCAACTTCTTGGGACAACTTTTGGTGACAGAAACTTGAATGTTTCATTTACCCAAGCCACAAGGCTAACTTATGTTACGAATTAATGGACATAGACTAGTGTGCTATATTATTGCTGTATTATTAAACTTTCACGTCTCATTTTATACTTCATTTTACTTGTGCTGCTTGACGATAGAGTGTGTTCATGCATTTAACACAAATAGAAAGCATCCCTTTGCCAAATGCACTTGACCAAGTAATTGTATAAATTTAAGGTAGTGTTATTATTTTGTCTGTAGGAGACAAGTGAATGTTGAGATAGACTTTGATTACCCACATTGATATTATAAGAGTTTTCCGATGAAGGAGAGGTTTTATCTCATCAGCCAGGGGGTTCAGTGAGCCGATGAGCCACGTATATCCGCCATTGTTGGCGAGTGTTATTGTGCTAACTGTCATGAGGTTTTCCTCGTATTTTTGGAACAGACATCTTTGGAGCAGTGTTTTTTGCTGTTATCATCGAGTGTCATAATGGTCATTAGGCAACTAAATTACACTGGAAGGGATTAAACGTAAAATCAACTTAAAAATAAATTATGAAAAATAATTCTTCTAAGATTGAACTTATAAATTGAGCAACTAAATAAGAAGTGAATTGTTTTAAATTAGAAATATTTTTATTGGATGACTAATGCATTTGAAGCAGCTGTTTAATTAGAAACAGACTTTTAGGACGATCTGACACGAATTTGAGACGACGCACTTGCTTTGCCATGGTATTTCGTAAACATGGACTAGAAGTAACCGAGTGATGTTAGACGCAGTTTTTACTGTGCAGTCGCCAGCCTAATTACATACGGTACGCTTAGGTGACGGTTAGGAGCAATCAGCGTCTAATTAGCGCAGGTAGGATTGTACAAAATGTACAGTCAATAGGAGTGTGCAATTTAAGTGTGTGATTTATTCTTCGTATCCTTGTGTGTAGTAGTTAAATATTTTTGTTTGATAGAATATGGTTTTTACATAGCTTTGGATTTTTTTGCGGCGGTCGCTTCTTGTCTGGAATGTTAACTTCAACTAGGGATTAGCTAACAATTTAACGTAGAAATAAATATTGGATATTGTGGTGTTTGAAGCCATATTTTCAGTGTTGCCTTAGTAAACAAGAGTTTAGTGCTTTTCATTCGGTTAATAAATTAATAAATTAATAAATCTCATGTAATTTATTTCAGGATTAGGGCATAACCCATCTCTTTTGGGTACATTCGTGTTGACCGACTGAAAAGCACTAAACTCTTGTTAAATATTGGATGTTACACCATCGTATCTTTGAATATTTCTTATTGGTGCTAGTAAATGTAAATTATAGTCTAGTTGCTGCGGACGATTAATATTCTTGCTTTGCCGTAAATTCTTTGTGTGATTATTCGTATTCTTCATAAATGATTGTATTTGCTTAGGGAATTAATTTACGTATCACATTCTTAGCTTGCTTGCCATTTAATTATTTTGTGAACAGGACTTCGCGAGGGCTTAACTTGAATTCAATTTAGGAGATCATTATTTATTTTTGTATTGTTTTTTAGCTTTGCGGATTAGCCGAGATTTTTTCCCTCCATATCAGGCTAGGAATTTGTGATTTTTGATTAAATATTTTGTTAATTTTACTTCAGCCTGGACTATTTATTGTTAGATTTTCACATTTTGGGGCTGTGTTCCTAGCGCTGGTTGTATAATCATTCATCTCTCACCACCCCTGATACTACCTGAGCTAACAGTCTCGTGCCGGAGCTGGTCTGAGAACACATCCGATCCTCTCAGCATGTGGGTTCGAAGGATGGGGTTGTTGGGAATATTATCGGCGATTGATGGTTTCCCAACGGCCTTGTCTGACGCGCACAATATATTTCCCGACAAAATACATGCACTTTATGAAGTTACCGATATGAAACATAATCAACTTGAACGTATATATTGTACATTTCGTACAATTATACATTGGCATACGTTATAATTTCTCATGGGACACGAATTTGAATTTGATTTTTTATACGAGCGATAAGTTACATATCTTACGAAGTGCGAGCCAATCAGTATCCATTAACAAAAAATACGAACAGACTGGATCAGCATTTTAACACGTAGGCCTAACGTACAATAGAAAAATGTTGTAACTTCTAAATGATATGATTTATAAAAAAAGATATATTTGAAACACACAATATTACTTACACCATGTGCAGAATTGAGTTAGTCTTCAGGTGGTGCAAGTTTGGCACGTGAACGATGGCTGTGTGGACGATACGTCTGGAAGTAAGAAAGTACATGGTTACAGGTGGTCGATATTCCCAGCTCAACAGACACATGCATACTAGTAAAACTGAACCATTGTAGGGAATAAAAATGTAATGTAGGTACCTTTTTTTTTGGAGCTGTTGAAGGCAAGTACGCTCAAGAAGAAAGGAAGTTGTGCTAAACACTTAAACAATACTACAGTACTTACAATATACGGAGACTTGGTAGCGAGTAGTCGAACATGTCATCTGGCAGGAAGCGTAGTAGTGGAGCATAATCGATGTAGCTGAAACCAGAGATGTCAGGGAAGTTACTCTGTCAGTGATTCCAGTTACCTCGCTTTATTACTGTGTCTATTTACTTATCCATTTAATGTGATCACGCAGTAACTTCTCATCTTTCATCCGGAAGGCTGAAATCTCTGTGACTGCGGGGTGATTATTTGACCTGAAATATCACGTGGAGTAATCCTGCTTACAAACCCATACCAGCGACTTAAAATAATTGTGATACGCTAAAGAAAGTATTGTACTACAGTGTTTGCCTCTCAGTCGCACTCGTAGGCAACGTCTTGCAGTTTATTTTGTATTTTTCTGCCTCCGTGATTTTGCCCAATTTTTAATAATGCAAAGTGATAGATCTAACAAATTGATGGCGTGGTCTCATAGAAAATTATCTACTCTTTCTGATGATGTAAAATTAGAGGTCATAAATAATTAATACATGGCTTAATTATCACAATTATTACTTCATTTTGGCGTGCATCTACATTTTGCAGATTAAAAACAACACGCGATAGATAAAGAAAGACAATTATCAAAACAGATTAAGATATCTTTTGATTATCTGGTGTTCATAGAAGACATATTATGATAATGATAACCTCTGGATTATCGACCCAAGATGATAGAAGAAACTTCCTTTCTCTGGGAAATACACTCTTCAAAAGAAGAAACCTATAGTAGGCTATTTTTCATTGTGTACTATTATCGTGTTAGAAGCCATTTTCAGTGTTGCCTTGGTAATCGAAATGTAATGTTTTCAGTCGTTCAACACTATAATAGAGTTAGATTAAGTTCTATGCATTTTTGTTGAACCAAATAGTCTTGCCTAAAGTCAATAGTTCAAGCCTGAGTTATTTGAATCTTTTGGCTTTAAGATTTGCCTGACTAGCTGTGAACATTATCGTGTTGGAGACCATTTTTCAGTGTTGCCTTCGTAATAGTGATTTAATGTGTTACCCGAATGACAAACATTAAATTTCCATTGAGTACTACTTGAAAATTCTCGTATGGTAACACAAAAAAGTTACGTAACAAGTTCTGATCATTATCCCCACCACGACCGATCCATCGGTTTCCCAAACTAGTGTTTTAAAAATTCACGAACATCGTAATGGGGCAGGCTTATAGAGGGGGTTGTAAGCACATTCTAGTAGTCTGGAAGTCTCACATTTTGGATTGTGCAATGTTAGCGCTTCTAAGTGATAAATCCATTGTAATCGCGAAAGAAACTTTTATACATGTGGACGTGTACGTTTGGTCCACGAACTGAGTACTGGATAATCTGTAACCTGAGAACTGTTGTTGTTATTGATTATACGTTTGTGACAAAGCAAGAAGACATGCTTTTAAATGACTGAAGTAGTTTTTAAAACAAACCAGAGCTCGGATAGCATTCTCAAGCTATCGCACTTCACGCACTACTTCCGCGTAAAGGTCTGTGATGTACAGTATTGTATTTTAACTATTACATTCCTAACATTGTTATATTCGTGAAAAATGAATTATTAAACACACTATAACATTATTATATTCCTGGAAAACTGTTATAATGTGTGCATTTATATCCCGCTCCGAACTTTGGCGTATCATAACTAGATATTGTACTGCCGTTCGATCTGTAGGGCATGAGGTACAATTACATACAAAAAACGGGAAAGTCCGAGGGTTTTCACTAAAACAAGCCTGTGTAAGAAATTTGTCACATTACATGCCTGGCCTTGAACAACTTTATACGTACAGTAGATCTGGCAACACCGCGCTCCATTTAAGGTAGAGATGCACTATAGTGGGCTATAGTTATAGTGTTGAAAGAAGAGGCCAGCAATCTTTGCAAATGGTTTGCGGCTGCCTGCAGATCCGTTTCGCGTACCTTGCTCAAATGTGCCAACATTTCTCAAATGCTGAAAGCCTAAATCAAGATCATCTTTACCAGCAGGTAATTCATTAGTAACCCAGTTTCCTTCCAGATGAACTCATATCCTCGTTAAACAATGCTTATCAAACAACTCCTTTTACAGCCACACAAACATTTAGCCACTGAAGACTAATATGCGGGATAATATCCCCGCAAAAGAAGGGGATGTAAAAAAGATGAACACTCCAAAGAGTTTCACCTGCAATTCGAATATTTCCCTACTTGCTCATAGAATCAATCTATGTTCCTGCTGTACTAACGATACATTCGGTGTCCAGTTGTCAGATTATAGATGATCCACTACTCAAAATAACAGCACGATATTCTTGACAGAATTTGCTGGCAGTCTCGGCAAACCGAATAGTAGGTCCCTTCTTCTTCTTCTTCTTCTTCACGGATACGATAAACACCGACAGTACGAGGAAATTTTTCTGCAATTTATCGCGCAACCAGGCAACATTGAACTAACTCAGGGGTATTTCCACCAAGACGGTGCAACTTGCCATACGTCAGCTAGGTCTCTCGCTCTAATCAGCTTCTTTGTGGTCAGAGTAATCTCTTTGGGGCCGACAAAATCACCTAACTGAACGGCACCAAAATTATTTTCTGAGGGGCTAACTCAAGGATAAAGTGTATCGAAATCGGCCACAAGTAATTGAAGACTTGAAAACCAACACTATCACTGAAATCAATGGTAAGGTGTAGGGGTCTCCAAACGGGCCACACTGACTCCTCCAGCAAGTCCCAAGGGCCAAACCCTAGCTAGCTCATCATACCACATAGGTCTACTGTAGTTTTATTATACCTAGGTATATGAACTGCAGCCAATGGCCATAGCAGGGTATTTTAATTGAATGTCCCGGGGCTCCCAGCAAGTTCAAATTCAAGTTGTTCCAACGTTGGCTACCAGATGCCACTGTCACTGATACCTAGCGGCGAACGTTGGAACTTGATAGAGCGTTCCTAACCATAGTTTTGAATACGCACAGAGTTTCGTTGTGGGACTGGCTGGTGAGTGAGATAGCCTATCCATGGCGCAATGCGCGGGGGGTGAATTAAAGTGTAGCGATATTTCAAAAGAAATATACTCTATTTAAAGTCATCATTGCTGAAATTTTATAAGTGTCTTCTTCTCACTCAGTTTGATCAGTTGCATGAATGTGATCTCGGCACTACTTACTTATCTGTAAGAAAAGATCCAAATTAACTGGTGAGCATTTGAAGTCACTGCTGATAATTTCCACCTGTAAACTTGTTTCACAACTGCAAACAATTGTCGGTGGAAAGTTACAGCTGCTTAAATCTCATTAAACATAGTAGTCTAATAATAGTAATAATGAACAATTTGATTATGTGAATTAGGCCCTACTTATGTATTTCACATATATTAAGATTTTAGGATAAATCTCATGTCAATAATTACAGTTTAAATGTTGAATTCCATTCTGTAAGACAGTTATTGTATTGTGTTTCTCAATTGGTCGTTAAATAAAAACATCTGATTATAATTTGTATTATTTACTTTCATTGTAAATTTTACAATGTAGCCTAATCAAAATCAGCTATGGTGGGCCGGATACCGGGTATGTCCGGCCGGCTACTGTGGGCCGGTTTGGTGGTGCTCACGGGCCGTAGTTTTAAGACCCCTGATATAGAGGAAGAAATGTTGCAGTGAACTGCCAGAAACATAGAGAACAGGATGATGGAGGTCATTTCGAACATCTGATGTGATGGTAAATGAATCTCCGGGAATTTCTTTATATTTGGAGCGTTGTTGCCATCATCTTCTCTGGTACCACACAGCAATGCGTCTATCTTGAAAACTCCCAGGTTAATACAAATCACCCTGTATTGAGTCGAAAGTGCCGATGACGCAACTATAGTTCCTTGACAACTTAATAAATCTTTTCACGAAATGGGAGGATGCCATTCGCATTTTTTGCTCGTTCCAGTCCAATTCATTTCTATAACTGGAAACTGGCAGCGGCTTATCCCAACCAGGCTAATTTCGGTGTTGGCTGACGATTTAAGGTTGGATGCCCTTCCTGACGCCACGTGATTATTCAGGTGAAAATTCAACACCACTGTCACCGGAATTCAAATCTCTGTTATTCAAGTGAAGAATGAGCAGCAAAGCCAATGCGCCATCACGCACCCAAGTCCAATTCATCCCTAATATATTTAGCCTATATATATTCATATTTTCCTTACGCAAACATTGCCATGATGGTTGGTCTACTGCAAGTTAAGAAATATACACCGTGTGGAATGTACTCACATGGTGAAGAGATGATTTAGTCCGTCGAAGACCTTTCCCTCGATGTTCATTAGAGAATTCATGTTGTTGAATATCCTGGAACAGAAGGGAAATATGCTGATCAGCAGATTGTATATAGTGCACTATTAGCAGTGGTTAATGTGTGGAATGTGTTGAGTGGAGGGGGATACAATGAGAGCCGTTAGTTCTGTGCCGAATGCCGATCTGTAATAGCCTATGGCTCGCTAACTGCACTGCTCGTACCGAATAGAAGGTAAGGGAGCCAGGGCAGAAAATGTATCGAGTGGTGGAGGATTCTATGAGGGTCATTAGCTCTCTGGAATGTACGGTCACTGGTCGACCCTGTTATGTTTCTCATTTATTTACAACGGTGATGGTAGTTACGTGAAGAGTTACTTTCCTGTTGTTTACATTTTTTTCATAATCTCATCTCATTCGCCATGCACTTGTATCCATCAACGTCCTGATATTTTAAAACACTACATCCTTTGGCTCTATAGCATATTGAGGACCATGCGATCGGTGTGTAACCATGTGTTCCGTAGATTACGGGCTGACGCGTGATCAGCGTGAAGGGGCTTCTTGGCTTTCTTAGCAATGGTTGCTGTCTCTGGGATCAGACTACTGAATAGTACCCGCAAGGCTGACTGCTCAGGTCAGTTCTAAATTTGCGGACCCAGTCGGAAATCGACCCGAGGCCTCCTAGGTAAGAGAGAAGCATGCAATTCCAACACCACTGGGACGACTATACCTTGAAACAGTTCCTGTAACTGTCCTCCCTTAGCTTGTTTCTTTGTTAGACACTTTCACGGCCATATGGGTGCTTGCAATGTGGCCTTTAGGTGAAAGGTACCTATAATTAGGTCAAAAGCAAATGGCATTGCCTAAATCTTAAACATTCAAGATTTTAGTTGTTCTACTGGTTGACTGAACCGGTTTAAAAAGACACTCAATTCCACCATTAGTTTTGAAAACTATGTTTGAAAAACCATCAAATACAATTATTGTATAATTATTCTACAATGTTTGTGATGGTAGTGATTATGTGTTTACGTCTATTACAGTGGAAATAAAACTATAAGTCAATACAAGCTCAAGACAATGTCTATGATGGTGGTGATGAAGTGCTTACGTCCAACACAGTGGGTATAAAACTGTCAAAGACAGTGTAGACTTAAGACAATGCTAGAGATAGTGGTGACGGTGTGTTTACGTCTAAACTATCAAAGGCAACACAGACTCAAGACATTGTTGATGAAAATAAAAAGACTATTGTTTTAAAGACTGGAACATGGATGATAGTTGTGATGGTGCAATTGCAGACTCAAGGCAATGTTAGTGATAGTGGTGATGATGTGTTTACAACTAATAATGATATTAAACTGTCAAAGTCCACGCAGACTCAAGACATGGCTGATGAAGATTGTTGTTTTAATTAGCAGAATAGCGAAGTTACTCGTCCTTTTGATGATGGAGGCGATAAAGCACTTTCACAGTTTCCACGAATGTCAGTTAATGTCAAAACACGTGCAAAATCCAAATACCATTCATTTCTAAAAACAATCTTATCTACATCCAAACAACCTATCTACTCGAATGATCCCAATAAGTTGCTGAAACGGTTACTAGTCTTGCATGCATCACGACAAGCAGGTTATAGTAGACATGTCACAGAAATTTTGAAAATATAAGATGAACTTCGCCGTTCTGCATTATTGTATAATAATTCTACAACCTTGCCTGTTAAAACAACAATAGCTTTGTGTGATATCTCGATGTATGCTATGTTTTTGTAAATAAAACATGTTTATAATTTCATTTTTTTTAAATTTAACATAAGAGTGTGAAATGTTTCACAAGATCATCTTCATCACGAGGCGAGAGCTGGAGTATGAGTTCTTGTTTTGACCACAAGAGTGGATAGTAATCAATGAATTCTGCCTATAGTGCGAGATTTGTACCTATGAGTTGACAGATAGGGTATAAGATCACTATATGGCATACTGATCCAAAATGATTGTCTATAGCGTGAGATTTAAAAACAATGTTTAAGCTTTAAGTTCTAGATGCACCTCTGGATGATCGATCAAGGTTTATCTTTATGATAAGTTATTTTTTACGCAGGTGTGCTCTGTATAAATGTTTTTATGAGTAAAACATGTTCTATCACATTAAAAGGGTTGTACCTTATAATTCCAAGATTTTTAGTTTTTGAGATATCGATTTCCTTTTTCAAATTTTCATGTTAAACGACATGTTTGTATTAACTGATTTGATCGTGTTAAACGGTTTGTTAAGATTTAACTTTTCACGTTCTCTCTTTTCTATTTTTCTCGACTTGTCAGGTGCCATAATGTAACATCATATACGATGTCTGGGAAGAAGATTTCACTTGTCTGATTGTGAACATGCGTGCTCCGTGGGTCAAGTCGATGGCACCCCCACAACCGAGTCTCACTTCGTTTAATCCATGGATTTCGCACTAGTACTGTGTTCTTTAAGTCCCCATGACAACCTGTTTTGTTTATTCCTGCACCAAAGTTCAAATAATTAGGTAATATCAATAAATCATGAGGAATTTCATGACCCACAGGTTGGGACCCCCCTCTAAACTGCCGCGACTGAGCCTCGTTTTGTTTATATCATGGATTAAAATTTTAAATCTTACGTCAATATTAAAAATCTAGCGGATTCAGGGATTTTTCACACCCCTAAGTCTCGATGACCACTTGTTTTTGTTTATTCTAGCTCTAAAATTCGAACATATAGTGGATTTGGTTTTTTTCACACCGGACATCCTTGATGGGAATTCCACTGGTGACGACACATGACCTTGAAGTTTACACCGGCCCAACAACTTGGTCAGGTGACAGGGATTCCCTGTCCACCATTTTGATTCTTTCACACCATTTTGATTCTTTCAATAAATTGATCAATGGATCAATAATCAATCACTCAATAATCAATCAATCGGCTGCCTTCTTGAAAGAGTTGCGAGTGCACGCTCTTATGAAACCGAATGATCCAGACACCCCGCAGCCGTCCTGTTACAGGGTGTTCCGTATTTGTTGGCTATTAGTCTTGTGACATCTTATCTAATGTTGTCCTATACAACGTGTAATCGCTATATATAAAACGAATAGGTCATCAGTCATATCTAAAAAGTAGTCTACTTGGCCAAAGCAATAAATCACTAGGAATATATACAATTGGTTATAATGGCAAAGTTTTGTACTCGTTTGTTAACGCTTGTGTCTGTCTTCACCAGCTCTTTTACCAAACTGCTAGGTCATCTATCTCTCTATCGTAAGGGCCGATAACCTAGATGTTAGGCCCCTTAAAACAACAATTATGATCATTATTATTAATGGTGATGGATGAAGTGATACAGAAGGTAGCACAGCATATTGGGGAGGAAGAAATTAAGGCAATGGTGTTTGCAGATGACTTGATGATCTGGGGAAACAAGGAGAGGGATGTACAGGAGCAACTCAATGCATGGGAGGAAGTAGTGTCATCCTATGGAATGAAGTTTTCCACGCAAAAGAGTGAAGTGGTGATAGCAACAGTTGAGAAGGGCAGAGTATACTCTGGCATAAAGTTAGGCGGAGAGCAGTTGAAGAGAGTGCAGAGCTTTAATTATCTGGGAAGTGTCATTGAAGAAAATGGGGGAGATGCCTTGGAGTTAGATGAAAGAGGAAGGTGTGCTGATGGATTCTTCAAGAGTGTTAGAGGCCTGATAGGGAGCAAGGATGTGCCACAGAAATGTAATGGGATCATATACGGGACGTAATTTGTGCCGATCGTAACGTATGGATGAGAAACTTGGGTGATGAGGGAGAGAGATAAAAACAAAATACAAGCAGTGGAAATGAAGTTTCAGAGGAGTCGTATAGGTGTAACTAGAATGGACAGAGTCAGAAATGATAGAGTCAGATAAATATTAAAGGAAGAAACCCTGCAGGATAGGATTGAAAAATCAAGGCTACAGTGGTATGGACACGTGAAAAGAATTGGAGAAAAGAGAATACCACGGAAAATATGAATGGAGTGGAAGAAAAAGAGACCTAGAGGAAGACCAAGGGATAGGTGGATAAAGGGGGCGAAGAAAAGTGTCGAGAGAAGAGAAGTGAATTGGACAACAGTGACAGAAGAGAAGTGGTGGATGGACAGAAAACGATGGAGAGGCTTGTGCTCCAAGCAGACCCAACCTGTGGTTGGAAACTGCACTAGTCGATGATGCTTATTATTATTATCTCTATAGTAAAGCAGTCGACTTAGCGAAGAAAAGGATCATTCAGTGAAATACAGTCGATTGGCGTCAAACACTTGTACTCATTCGTTAGTGATAGTGTCAGCCTTCTCTAGCTCCTTCTTTAAATTGCAAGGTCATCTACTTCTCAACAGTTAAGTAGTCAATTTAGCAAAGAAAAGGATCACTGACAATGAGTGAAATACAATTGATTGGTATCATTAAGACTCGCACTTATTCGTTAGTGATAGTGTCAGTCGTCTCAAAGCTCAGTCATTAAACTGCTAGGTCATCTACCACTCTATGCGTAATAGTTAATAATCTAACCATTAGCCCATGCATCCTATTTTTTCGTTCTCACCAACCCTTGTATCAACCTACTCTAGTCGTCCGTAAGCACACCAGCAGAATGCCCCTATTCACCCTACTCCCCAACCCCGTATATTTTCGGAAATGGCATATAGCGTATCCAGTGCCTAGAAAAATAATGTATCTCCCCTCAAATTTTAATACTGATTAGAACAGCCAACCGTTTATAGAGAAATCTCGGTCAGACAGGCTTGATCCCCAGTCTCAATTTCAAGTTTTGTCCCTGAAATATAATTTAACTTGTGCCATTAGTGCTGGTAAGTTCTCATACCAACATTTCAAGAACGTCGAAAAATCCTACCATGTAAATTTATTGGGTACATGACTCAGGAATAAAGTGATGAATTAGCCTTCTGTGCTCTCAAAAGCAAACATTGAGGACATGTTTTCCCACATAAAACTCGTTTGGACCTTAAAACGACATTTTAGAAGTTAATTTTGTTTTCAACATAATTAAAGGGCCCTCTGTGCCCCCAACCCGCAATAATTTTTGCAATGGTACCCAGAAGAATAACATAATTGTCACCAAATTTTCATAAGATAAGAATAGGCGTTTGGATGCCAATCGCGGGCGAAGAAATGAATAGAGAGACAAATAGTATCTATAGATTTACTGCAACGTATTCAATGTAATGCCTCCAGTTATAAGTAGCCTTTCTTCGCTATCACTACCGTGATATTAAAGTGAACTCGTGTGGCCTCACTAGCCTGGTGACGATGAGAGATCTTGTATTTTCTATTGAACAACAGTATTTGATTTAGTTAATTTATTCACATTCTGCATTTTGTAAAAAAAAAACAAGTTCTTGTTGTCGATGCTCATTTTAGGGGCAGCGAGCGACATCGTGGTCATATAGCCCCGTGCGCGCAATTTGTGTGATAACCTGTGTCATTGTGATGGCTGTATACGAGTGTGCATTTGTAAATTGAGATAGGATTGGGAAGGAGGCAGCCGTGGCCTTAAGTTAAGAACCATTCCAGCATTTGCCTGGAGTATAAGTGGTTTACCACACATGGAAAACCACTTCCAGGATGGCTGAGGTGGGAATCGAAACCTCCGCTTCTCAGTTTTGCCTCATGAGGTTAAGTGTATCCCGTTCTAGCCCTCACACCAGAATTAAAATTTCTTGGCAGAGTCGGGAATCGAACCCGGACCTCCGGGGTGACAGCCAAAACGCTAGTCGCTATACCACGACGTGGAAAAGAAATTTCTAAGGAAAAGGAAGGAAGGAAGATTGTAGTTTTACGTGACCGAAATTTCTAAGTGTATGTGTCCTTTCTACGTGTGTAAAACTGCGTGGAAAAAATGGTGATGATGATGATGATAATTCTTACTTTAAGGGACCTAATATCTAGGATATCGGACCCTAATGGAAAAATGAATCCCCACATCTATTCACGAAACGTGTTGGGTTTATCTGATGCCATATGTGGATTAAAGTAACTGTTGTTTTTGATTCATTATAGAGACTTTGCGACATCGTGGAACCTGTCTTATAATCTGTGCTATTGTGATGGATCTACTAGTGAGTGTATTTGTAATTGCGGCTAGGATTTGTGTTGGAGGCAGTGTCCTTTATTTAGGTACCATATACCTACGCATTCGCCTGGAGTAGAGCGGGAAACCACGGAAAACCACTTCTAGGATTATAGAGGTAACATTCAAACACACATCTTCTCAGTTTTACCTCACGAGGCTGAGTGTATCCCATTCCAATACTCAGACCAGAATGATTTTTTTACCACAACTGTGTATAAAACCCGTATAATGCTACTTGATTGGGTTACTTAATTATATTTTGGCCTCCGAGCTGGTTTACACTGCTGTTTGTGAAGTTGCAATGCAGCACCACGAAGGAATTACGACAACGGAATGTATAGTCCGGGATAGCTTAAATAAGTTACTAGATCAAAACAGGGTAGCCAACATTAATAACAGCCGTCCCCTATGCCCACGTAAATGTTGGTTTATGCTGGAATTTCTTGACGTTAAGTAGTTTTCATGCGCCAGAACATTGTCGCCAACCCTGCTTAAAATCTCGCCATCTCCAAAGACCATAATACCACTAAAATGTCTTAACACACAGTTGACGACTTTTTTCTGGCGATAACTCCCAGAATGCATTTCTACACTTTCTCCCAACGTAATAATTACAACTTTCACTAATGACTATTATTCGAATAATTTCACAATTTTCTTTGGAATTTCAAGAGTAAAAAAAGTTAAAGCAAGTCGTACAAGGTAAGTACTACTAATATACTTCGATTAAAACAGTGTTTACAGTTATTATAGACTCTTGATTATGAAATATGTGCGTGTTCATACCCACTCATCTGAGATATTTGCAAGCTTTTATTTGATTAATTTTTGGATAAATTCTTATTTAGATTTCATCATGACGCCTAAAAATCACGAGAACAAGATTGGAGATGGATTGGAGAAACTCTACGAAGATCACTGGCGAACCAACTACGTTTTGAGTAAGTAGCCTAGACCCTACCTACATAATTTAAAGTACAAAGTTATTTAATCGTTGTTTTATTTATTTTTATATTCAGTCCGAGCACAAATAACGTAATAAAGAACCTTAATGGTCTTTGGAAATTTTGAAATAGTCTTCTGACTGCATTTTTCGTATAATACAAACCAAATATAACCTTAAATATTGCCTATGTAAGATCACTCCCAGGAACATATTCTTAGGATCAAAAAGGAAGATTGTAGTTTTACGTGACCGTGAATCTTCTGATTATGAGCCACGGGACCTCTTTTTTACGTGGAATCCGAACCACAGGACATGGTATTTCACATCGAAAATCCCACATGCATTGACCGGGAATCGAAACCGGACCGCCTTGGTGAGAGGCATACAGCTAGACCGCTGAGCCACCACGCCCCCATTCTTAGGAACAATTCGCCTTCTAATATTGTAATGTATCTTATTCTCGACTTCCAATTGCCGTCAGCCATAATATTATAACACATTGCACATGTTACTTGTAAGCTTGAAAGTAGTCTATGATTCACACTCGGCTAGTGGAAGTGAATGTATTGGTGATTATTTATGTAGTTGCTTACTGACCTATAGCCTACTTAGTAGTAGGCAGATAAAATATTTATATTAGGCCTATTTTTATTTGTTTCAGTCATGGTTGTGACAGATTAGTGTGGAAGCCTTCAACGAACTTCAAGGGTTGTGCAACATGAATCAATCATCATTCTGAAGATCCATATACTCACATGTGCACGGGATATGCACTGCGCTTGAGTCACAGATGCACATTTTCAGAGAATACCAGCAATATCTCTTGGCTCTCTTTTAGTTCTCGACATAAGTTACTGCACCACTGAATGTCTGGGTGAAAATTACTGATGTACTTACGTACGTTGGGTGAGACAAAGTCATTGTTCGCTACTTGGTTAGATGACACAGTTCGGGAGAAGCCACTGGTTGCAATACGTTATAAATATTGCTCGCAACTATAGCCTAGGCTACTTGTATTATTAATTCTGAATGAAAGGGGAATGCGGCTTATACACTTGCATCGGACATTAATGTGACTTTTACATAGCTTGTGTCCTTGTTTCATTTTCTGGGCGATATTACGTATTGAAATTAGGAGTCCTGGTCACTACTGCACTTCATATATGTGCATAAGTACATAAATAAGCGTTTTTATTTATTGCTCTTTAAAAACGGCTGCCATGTTCCATCAGCGCTTGCATCTCGTTCAACTGTCAACAAGGCGCACTCTAGCGGCACACACCGATGCGCACACATTGTTGCCAACATGTGGGATACAAAATCGGCTTCCTATGGTCATAAATGAATATTTTTTTTTCTAAAATAACCTCCCTCGAGAACAGTGCAAACCGAATCAAAATCCATCCAGTGGTTCTCGAGATTATCCACTTCCTTCAGTTCAATGGCTTATCCGCCGAACTGTCAGAACACATCTCTGAAAAATACAACTCTAGAATAGACGACTGTCTGGACGAAACCATTGGCCACTACTAGGCCAGGCGACTGTGTGGATGAAAATTACTGCTTTTAATACAAGCAAGGGGGTCTTGGGTATAAGCCCAGGTTAGGTTTGTATGTAAAGCCTTATTCCGGGTTTACCACGCTCGAACTAGGAGGCAAGACCAGTGCCAAACAATAATGTTGGTACTGCTGAAAAATGTAATAACACCCTTTAGCGATAGAATGTTCAACTCTTGTATCTTAGTCACATTACATAAGTTACTGTGCCTAGATCAATAATTTTTAGGCAGTGAGGCACTGGTTTTGCCGATTAGTTCGAAACATGGAATCCTTGCAATCAGCGTTCATTACAGTGGTAAATACGGTTCTGCATACAGAACAAACCTAACCTTGGGCTTACACCCAAACCCCCTTCCTCGTAGTTAAATCAGTAATTTTCGTCCAGACAGTCGTCAAACCAAGTAGCGACCAATGGATTCGTCCAGACGGTCGCCTAACTAAGAAGAGCCCGATTATTTATTTTTTTCCCACATAATTGCAACATTAGATGTGTCGTCTAATGTAGGCCTATTTTGTATCGGATATGTTGGTAACTAATGACGTCAATGTGATCGCTGCGGCAGTTTCACATACTAAATATGCTGTCGAACATGGCTGCGGTTGTTGAATATACAATAAATAAAAACACATATTTAAGTGATTTAGCACATATATCCGGTGCAGAAGTGATCAAGGTTAGTAGTTACAACTGATTATGTCCCCCCGCCCGCCAAAATATGAAATAAGGTATGAAAATGAGATATTATCAAAGTGAAAGCGAAAAGGAAAAGAGTGATACGTGGTACAGAATTAATCTGAAATTTCCCTATATAAGTCGTGTTGTAAAGGGGATAGCGGGTGGGTTACCCACAGCGAAGGAGAAAACATCTATTAGGACATCATTTCCACAATTATTATTCATAATTACACAAGGTATTTAGGCTAATTTAAGTATTCTACTTGGTTCATCAGTCCTGAAGTATTACCTCTATTACGGTACGTATGTCGTTCAGCTTGAATACTTTTGCTTGAAGACGGGCTATTATTTTATGTAATTTCTTAATTTATTCCACTAATATGTATCGGTTTTCCAATATTTGCATTATTCATGTACATTTTAGATGGTTGGCTACAGAAAATACTGAAACCTGTTTTACAAAACGCTTTAACTCACAAATTTCGTTACATTTTGCAAATCTTACAATTTTCTATTTTTAGTAATGTTCTTTTAGGCTGTTTTTTTTTTCAAACAAAACCGTGTTAATGTTTGCACTGCACAACACCACTGGTCACTAAAAACAAGTGTTTCCACCCTTAGCGTCTATGACAGCTTGTAGACGCTCAGGCATACTGTTCACAACTCGTCGAATGACATTTGCCGGGATGCGATGCCATTCCTCCAGCAGCGATGTTCTCAGTTGTGCCAAGGTGGTGGGGTCACACTATCTGACGTTCTTTTCAAGCATATCTCGTACATGTTCGATGGGGTTTAAGTCAGGACTACGAGCTGGTTAGTCCAGGGTTTGAATCCCCACTTCCTGCAGATATTATACAACACAACGAGCAGTATGAGGGCATTATCCTGCATCAGCATGAAATTCTGACCAATTAAAGGCGCAAAGGGCATCACATGGTTCATCAGAATCTCTTCGATGTACCTTTGGGAATTGAGTGTCACGTGATCGATGCACACCAACTCAGTGCGGGCCATAACGTTGATGCCACCCCACACCATAACCGAGCCACCTCTAAATGGAGTCCTGGAGGAGAAAGCAACAGGGCTGTACCTCTCCCCCGCGCCTTCTCCACACTCTTTCTCTTCCATCAGGAGATCTAAGATTAAAGCGACTCTCGTCAGTGAAGAGAACAGAGGCCCACTGCTCATGGGTCCATCCCAGATGGTGCCTTGCGAAGAGAAGACGCGCCTCTCTGTGATGTCGTTCGAGTGCGGGCCCACGTGCAGGTCTCCTGGACGAAAGATGAGCTTCTTCAAACCTTCTTCTTACTGTTCGCTCACTCACTCTCACATTTCTGACATTTTCCAGTTGATTTCGTGCATGGACTGCTGTGGTATGGCGATCACGTAGAACTTGCAGGGTGAGAAATCTGTCATCCCTGGCACTTGTGCTTCCTATACGGTCTGACCCTCGTCTCCTGTCGTATGTTTGGAGTTCTCTGTAATGTTGCAATGCATGGTGAATGCTATCGAGAGAGTATCCAATGTCCTCGGCAACATAACGGAAGCTGCGGCCATCCTCCACCAATGCAACTGCCTGTGCAGCTCCTTCACGGCTAAGAGGCATGTTTTAGTGGGAAGTGCACATGGATAACTTACTAAAATGTATGACAATGGTTCACAGGTGTTCAACAAATGCCAGTTGTTATTCCTAGAACAACAATAAGCGATCGGCAACACTCATAACCCTTAAATGCTTACAGTGCGCTTCCCGCCATAAAACCATTAAGATAGGCTCATCGAAGATTGGGGGAAATTGGTGGTAATAAACCACCCTAAGAAATGTCATATTATCAATTACTATTCACGGATGTTTCAGATGTTTGTTCTAATGCGTGAAGAGCTTTTAAAATGTGATTACATCTTTTTCAAGGCTAATTTTATACTATTTATATTACATTTTGACCTATTCCACTTTTTTTTTTGCCGGTCAGTGTATTACTCCGTCGATAAAGCTTGCCTTTCAACGCGTGTATTTAACTAGTCAATTTGTCAGTGAATTCAGTGAATTTTCTGCAAGTGGCTTTTAATGTGCCAGGTGACGAGAGGTTAGGAGAGTATTCTACCAACCATCTCGCACTGTGCGGCTAGCATTTTTTGGCAGTTGGTCCAGGTTCGATTTCCGGCTCTGCCAAGAAATTTTAATTTTGGTCCGAGGGACACTAAGCCTCGTGAGGCAAAACTGAGAAGCGTGGCCTCGTTCCCAATCCTCATCTGAATAATAAATTCACACACTAATACAGCCATCACAATAACACAGGTTATCAGACAAATTCCACATCCCCAAGTACACAGATCTACATGACCACGATGTCGCAAAGCCCCAAAATCAACCAACAACTGCTGCTTTCTACCAATCCAAGAAGAAATCTTAGGGTTGCCATTACAGTCTTATGCCCCTAAAATCCACGATTAGTTCGAATGGTTTTAAGCCTAAGCATTGGATCAACCATCTTCTTGCATCTCAATAGGGATTTGCCAATAGGCTTTAAAAAGCCTGTCTCAATTCTGCTTCCATATATGTAGGCCTATACATGCAAGAAATGAGTATGGTACTCATCAAAAATAAAGAAATAATAAGCTAATATGTACCCTACTATTTTATTTCTCTCCTACTCCTAAATCCTTCTCTGAACACTCATCTTAAAACAGAATGGTCTGCATTTTTGGACTGTTTATAAAAATGTAGCCTATAAGAAGAAATGAACATGCTCATCTTTAGCTCCCCGGCAAAACTGGAAAAAACCTTGAGTAAGTATTAATGTTTCTGTTCTTATGCATTTTATATGATGCTTTAAAAATCAATCTAGAAGAGCTAATTTAAGTTAACTTCACTACCACAATACTGCTTAAGAGTTAGACTGTTGAGGACTGATAACCAAGATGCCCCTAACTTGAGCATGGACTGCTTCACAACTTTATGTAAAATGTATTTTCGTTAAAGGGCCTTTACTTAGTTTGGATCATTTGCGATACGTGTTACATGGATGCGTGTGCTGACTTTTTGGTGTTAAATGATGTAGGTTGGCAACACCAAATGTGGCGGCCACTTTGGTTTTCTAGTAACGTATTTAAGGTGTCCCGGACTATAATTTATATGCACCCTGTACATATGACCAATAATGACACATATAGGTGATCAGAGTTTCAAACCAGTGCAACAACAACTTCTTAGGATAGTGGCCGATAACTTATATATAAAAAGAAAACAATTACCATCATCATCATCATCAACTTACTAGGGCGAAGATCTTACTTCTCCCAGCATATAAGGTATATTCATCGGACAACATCCCTCGTGAACGGATGGACCACGCAATTACACTAGTGTCCAAAAGTTAAGCATACGTTACGAATAAGCAGGGCAACAGGAAATTGACCGCAAATCGCACGACATATGCACCTACCAACCTTACGTATTTGCTCTTTATAGGAAAGGAGTATTCCCTGCTTTGACTAGCGGCGTAACCGCAAGGTAAACACAGCCAGTACCTGCGCCACATATTCCCTCAGTCGTGTTTGCCCTGTTATAGTGTGTGGAGTGTATCCTCGTGGTGAACGTGACAACTTAATGGCACAACGACGTCATTTGGACCCCGTTTTGCAGGGTAGAATACTCGGCCGCCAGGAAGCAGGCCAGACACAAACCGAAGTCGCCGTATCCTTGAATGTGCCACAAAGTGTCATTTCCAGGCTTTGGAGATGTTTTCGAGACACAGACGACGTTAGTCGTAGGCCAGTACCAGGTTGACCAAGAGTAACCACCCCACAGCAGGACCGATTCTGGCCTTAATCGCCCGACGAAATCGGAGTGCACCTGCAAGACAATATTGTCGGCGGAGCTTGCAGCCGTCTCAGGGGTTGCCGTTTCCCGGCAATCTGTGTACCGGAGGCTCAGAACAGCAGGGCTGTTTGCCAGACGTCCAGTGGTGTGCGTCCCGCTCACTCCAGCACAGAAACGGACCCGTTTATTGTGGAGCCGTCAACGGAGAAACTGGACCATGAATTAATGTAGGCATGTGCTCTTCACAGATGATTCCCGCTTCAGTTTGCAGAACGATTCCCGTCGCACATTATTGTGGAGAGAACCGGGTAGCCGATACAACCACAGGAACATCGTGGAACGGGACCAGTATGGTGGTGATGGTGGCGTCATGGTGTGGGGCGGCATAATGTTGAATGGCCGTACGGACCTGCACATCTTCATGGGTGGTCCGAGGAACACAGTGAACGCTCGGAGATAGAGGGATGAATAACTGAGGCCACATGTTCAACTCTTCAGAGGTGCGGTTGGTCCAAACTTCCTCTTAATGGACGATAATGCCCGACCGCACCGCGCTGCCCTGGTGGATGAATTTCTGGCTGGGGAAGACATTCATCGCATGGACTAGCCAGGGAGGTCTGCGGATCTGAATCCTATAGAACATGCCTGGGATGCATTAGGGAGACGAATTGCATCCCGTCAGCCTCCACCAAGACCTTCGCATTGCCCTTTCGGAGGAATGGGATCGACTGCCACAGGAGCTCTTGGACCATCTGATAGAGAGCATGCCACGTCGCTGCGAAGCATGTGTGGCCGTTGGGGGTAACCATACACCCTATTAACAGCATATTTTGTTGTGGAAGACATTGCCAAGTTTTGTTAGTTGTTGTCAAAAGTGTACCTTAGCTATCAGAACCTTTCTGACACTGTTTTTTTTTGGACAAGTTGTGTGACATATGGAGTGTGATTCAGGTTCCGTTTGTTCAGCAATCCATCTGGCACTCCTATCAGGCGGTATGGCCTCGTTAAGTGATTATGCTTGGACACTAGTGTAGTCGTGTGTGTTGCGATTTTAAAAATGCTTGGACATTCCTGGCAAAATGGGCCATTGGCCTTCTGAAGTGTGCTGAAGGATGGGTATGACTTCTTGTTCTAGAATTTTCTTCCAACGGTTCCATAGATTACACCCAACCCGTAGCAGAAGAGGTCGTGAATGGTACCTAATTGAGGCCCATAACATATTTTCTGGCAGGCAGTCAGTACTCAGTATGATACTGACCAATTCATTCTGGTAAACGGCGTTCGCCACGATATCGCCTAATGCCTATTCGCGGTTCGGTTATCATTGTAATCAGATTTAATCAGATTCTTCCACGCTGCTGTGTAAATTGGGGAGCCCATGTGGCCAGAGAGACTGTAGGAGATAGAATGAACTACGGCAGGAGAAACTATGTACGTATACATGGGCCAGATGGGAAGGAGATTTACGGTTAGGAACATGAAAATGACTGGTTAGACAGGAAGGGTAAGTGCGCCAAGGGAGCCTTACTGAATGTGTTAGAGAAATTTCGAAATTTTAAACTGCAATGAACGTGGAATCTGTTGAAACGAACATATTCTAGAATCTAGAGTGTTTCACACTTCGTGATTTATTTCTTTAAGGCTGGCATGTGCTATTCATTTATGAACTGCTCCTGTGATTATCGGAAATTCATGTAATTGCTTTCAATTGAGTTCTTTGGGCTGTATCTTTGTTGTTTTGGTGCTGAATTTTGGCAGTCAATTGTTTGTGTTTTAACCTCTGTGTCACGTTACTTGTGTATTTCGTGGCCTATTGGCTGAAATCGATCCCCCCAGAATAAATCAGTAGAACAGACAGCTATATTTTAGCAGGTTGGCCAGGTTGGGCAGTATATTGTCACAGGATAGTTGTCTAGTTAAATAGATACAGTAATGCAGTGATCCACTGTATTCTGCAAGAAGAAAGTTAGTGTAAAAACGACACTCTCGCTTAGTATTCTGATCGAGAATGCAGCACTCGAGTGAAATAGGAGATGGGCTCAGGAGATTAAAGGTAAGTGATAGCGCGAAAGATTTATGGGACAAATGGGAGCAATAATTGCAGGAAGAGATAAGTGGTGAGTTAAGACTGAGGTTTTTATGAGGCAGCTCAGATGGTGGGTCCATGTAATGCGAATGGGGGAGGAGAGCTTACTTAGGATCTAAGCTTTAGAGGGTAAGAGAAGGAAGGAAGATTGTAGTTTAGCGTGACCGTTAATCTCGTGATCAGGAGCCACGGGACCTCTTTTTTACGTGGAATCTGAACCACAGGACATGGCATTTCACTTCGAAAATCTCGCATGCATTGACAAGCAATCGAAACCGTATATGGTAAGAGAAGCAGTGGTGAACCTAGGATGTGAGAGTTGGGCTATTTATTCAAGGATTTCAAGGTGGGAGATGTAGAAGCAGAAGAATAAGAAGACGAGGAAGAATAAGAAGATGAGTAGAGCGCTGTCCTAATGGCTAATAAGTGACCCTGGAGGTGCCTCATTCACTCACAGAGGCTTGCAGACTAGATTGAAGGTTGAAAGGCAAGATAGTCCATAATGTAAATAACTACTACTGCTACTTAATGTTATCATTATTATTATTATTCCAGCACTTCCACGCCTAGGTGAATGTGCGTGAATGCGTCTTTGAGGTCATATCGTTCTGCATGGCTTTCCAGGGTGTCACAATACTTCAATCGATGGAGGTTTCCTCGCATTTTTACCAATGGACCAACCTCATGAAAAGAGATCCACCTCTGGCAACCACATTGTTTAGCGGGACGAATTCACTGCGCCGCGCCGTCCCTTGTCGACTGCGAACTCTGCTTATTACTGTATTATACCAGTCGTGTTTAATGCGCGCACTAGAGCATGTTCTAGTATTCACACATGGCTGCTGTAGATGGTTATGCTCGTGGATTGACACAATTGAAATACATTGTGAAATTTGCTTGAATATGGATCTGTCTGGAAAGTTAACGAATATTGTCTGCAATGTTAAGCTAACAAGAATAAAAGGTGGTATATACTGTACTTGTGCTACGCGACACGATTACAGAGAGCAGTCTACCGCACTGGTGTATAACAAGCTTGAGCTTGATTCCAGACAGTTTAATGACCGACATGTCTGTCTATATTGGAAGTTTACTCCTACAGTTCCCTGCGCAGGTAAAGGCGAACCAACTTTGATTCTGTATTCTATTAGTAGCAATGGTGATGAAACATTGAACCCGAGGTGAGACAGAACATACTGCACTGCTCCCTTAGGTTAGGTCTACATTAGTAAACTCGCCGGAAGCACAGACCTATTAGATAAACTCGTGTGGTACAATAGTCTAATGTAAATCTTTAATATTAAATCACTTGGGTGACTTGCTTGTCAACGATGCCATTCCGGTACCTCAAAGCATAATTAAATTCTTGGCAGAGCTGGAAATGGACCCCGAGCCTTTGGGGTGACAGGCAGTTACACTAACCACTATACCATTGAACGTACAGCATTGTCCTAGTCAGCCAGTGACAGAGAGCGTGATCAGTGGTGTCCTTTGCAGCACACATTGGCCTACTGTACGTATAGGGGCCGATAACCTAGATGTTAGGCCCCTTAAAACAACAATTATCATCATCATCACTACTGTACGTACAGTACCTATTGACCACCACGTGGTGTAGCGCCTAGCATTTTTGGCTCTGCCAAAAAATTTAATTATGGTCCCAGCCATCCTGGAAATGGTTTTCTGTGATTTCCCATTTGTACTCCTGGCAAAAGCCCGGATGGTTCCTGACTGAAGATCACGACCGCTTCCTCCCCAATTCTCTCCTGTATTACAAAAACACACTACTACAGACACCCCTATAACACAAGTTATCAGACAAATTCTACTTACACTCAAGCACACGGGACTGTTGTTTATTTAGGGATTTTGCGACATCGTGGTCATGAAGCCCCGTGTACTTGTGTGTGTATAGTTTGTCTGATAACCTGTATTCTTGTTATTTATTTATTTATTTATTTATTTATAGTATGGCTTTTAGTGCCAGGAGTGTCCGAGGACATGTTCGGCTCGCCTGAGACTGTAGCTGCTTCCAGCGGACGAGCTACAAGTTCTATTCAATTTCAAGTAGTTCCAAATTTCGCTACCAGATATCAATGATACTTAGTGGTGAACGTTGGAACTTTGATAGAGCGTTCCGACGAAATCTAACCTAACAATTTAGCTTCACACATGTTTAGACTGTGGGGCATACTGAAGGATTTTTAACGCCCTTAAAAAATCCGACAACTTCGGTCGGGTTTGAACCCGCTATCTTGGGCACAGCAGTTCAACATGCTACCAACTACGCCACCGAAGCTGTATTAGTGTCTGTATTTTTAATTGAGACGGGATCGAGCAAAGAGGATGCCGTGGCCTCAGGTACTGTACCCGTATCCACGTGGTCTTACCTGTTGAAATCCGATGGAACAGCTGGATCGTAGAATCTGGAAGCACCCGGCTGAAATACCCCCCAAAACTCTACCAACTAGGATCAACCAGGGATAAGGATACCTCTCTTATAAAGAATGCGATAAGAAGATCCCAGTTGGCGATGAAATAAAAACGAAAAATAGCTCAAAGTGAACTAACAAGACTCTGAAAATAATTAAATTAATCTCGTGCGTGGTGCTAAGCATTCTAAAAACTGACCCACTGGTCCTCGTAGCACATCCTGTTTCTAGTATAAATGACTAAGACATCCGAAGCATTTAAAATCAACCAACAGTTTATTTTTCCAAAAACTGCTGCAATGTGGAATACCTCTCCACAGAACAAAAATAGTCTGCCTCCACTGAAGCGTAATCACGCCTTAATGACATTAGCATCGAATCTTGTTGAAAATGCTATTAAAATTATATCATCATAACCGCATGTAAAACAATCTTAATAAATTTTAAACATGTTTGTATACCCTTGTTACACATATTAAATAACCCTTGTAAGTTTATGGCAATATTTACATTTTTACATTTTAGTTCACGTTCAAATTATTCGTGTTTTATATATTCAACTCCATCAATAAGCATTCTAGTGTACTTGTTATGTTCAAATCATGTCTTATTCGACGAACGGTTAAGTTAATCGAACGCATTGTCGTTGCATAAAAATGTTAACAACATTTTAAATCTCACAATTAATCATATTATTATCTCTTAAGCTTTCAGTCATTATTATTACATGATTATACAAATATTATTACTCGTCTTTCCAATTAGACCTTTCTTCAAAAACAAATGTCATCAATTTGAACAATCCATTCTAGATTAATTATTACAATGCTAGTTTTACTTAAATGTAGGATTCATTAACTTCATACTAGCCTTCTAGTATCTATAATCGTGACTATACTGCACGTTCAAATTATACACATAAGTGCACTCAGTAATAGCTCAATAGCTAATTTATACTGGAAAAATATGATATAGACCATCCATCGATGACTAATATCCCCTTATTACATTCAAATTCCGCAAACAATCATTGCTTTATTCATACATAAGCTCTCAATAGCTTGTAGATATTATTCCAAACATTATTAAGATTAAATAAGCTTTTACATAATAGTCGTAAAATATCATGTTTCAAATTAACATAAGTTAAAGTATCATGTACAATTTTTATCAGAACTGAGACAAATATAATGTAATCAGCTGTTCAAATAAAAGTGCTTGAGAATTTTCAACATCATCATTTCGCTTTGTAACGAAAATATTTTATACAATCTTTCTATAATATTTATTTATTTCGCAATATATTCTCATGTTAATAAATATTTCTTTCAAGAAATTGTAGATAGATCACTGCAAAAAGAACGATTCAGCTTTCTACTAAACAAAATTCGACTGGAGATCCTCCCTCAAAGAAACACGAAAGATACTACAACATGGTAAAGAGCCTGTCTTAAGAAGGTACACGTAGACCATTAGAATCTAACGCTTAACTAGGATGGATTTCAACAAACGAATCATAAAAAATAGAAAAAACTGAACGAACTCAAAAGTGTCTAAATATTCAAAACGAAAATCTCAAAAACTGTGGATTGTCAAAAATTAATCCAAAAATCGCAAATATCCACTCTATAAATCATTATGTTTCCATATCTATACTGCACTCATCGAAAAATAGACCCACACGTCTATTAAAGAAACTTGCATGTAATGCATAAGTATTCAAATTCAAAGTTCAAAATTTGTAGAAGTGTCTATTCAAATAATCTTCAAATATACGTGGCGTATTGGACATCTGATTGCTAACAACTATTCTTATATAAAGTTATCGCAGTCTTCTTTCTACTCTTCATATGTGTCTTCTCAACAAACTATATTGTTCTATTAAATACCCGAAATGTAAGTCGAAAAAGAGTAAAGTAATGCATTGAAAATAGCCTTATAAAATATTAATATTAACTACAAAATAAAATACACTACAAAACAGAAGCGATGAAGTATTGGGTCTAGCCCTTGAATGCATTTTCTAACTACTTAAGAAAAATTGGTGAAAAAGGAACACTCTACAGTATGTCTAATCCATACTGTCTACTTGTGAAAATGGTTGTCAGCTACTTTGTACGATGCCATCTCGTTGAAATTGGAATATGCGTAAAACACACTGTTCTCGTTCTGGAACTGAACCATCGTTCATCAGGTCGCGTAGTTCTCGAAACGACTGGATCTTGAAGAGAACCAAACCCCGATCCCGAACGGTTGAAAAATAAAAACAGCTCTTCGCGCAACAAGTTCATTGTTCTCACACGTTCCTAAGATGTTCTGTTCCTAAGATTCGTGGAATGCCATTATAGTTTATGTAGTCACAGTATGAATGTACAGTCAACTTTTCCAAAGCGCCTTCCATCTCTTCTTAAAAAGTTTTCTGCTGTTGTAGTATTTCATAATTGATGTTAGTGATCATCCTAGGTGGTCAACTCCACTATTGTATTGCATTCCTTCTTTCCATTCTAGCCCATTCGTGACATTAACATGTCGTGATGAAGTACTCGTTCATTCAACCTCTGTTCTGTAGTCAGGATGATAATATATAGACTGTACTGAACTATTGTAGAATATAGTCTTGTATTGGCATTGAAATATCATAAGTCCTAGTGAAGACTGAGTTCACTGCTCCTTAATAATGAAGACTAACACAATCTCAAGCTATAACAAGCCGAGACAAAACTGCTGCGTTACGAACTGTCTAACTGCACTGGTTTCAACTTCGCGTCGAACGTCTAAATTGTAAGCACGTAAACGACCGCGTTGCTTGCGCGAGACAGGAGTGTTGTACTCCAAGCAAAGTATAATGTGATCTGACTTCTCTGCCTTTCCAGATTTTTCACACTCCACTTGCGAGACCCATAATGCTGTTCGTTGCGAAACGACATTGACAATCGATACCGACACTGGCTAGTGTTCGATAATACTCTGATATTCTGTCATATGCATTTATCTATGTGTAAAATACTCTCAAGTTTCCTCTTTTTTTTAATGTAATGCATTTACCAGTTGTTGTTCTGTTTCATAAATGCTGTATCAAAATGTATCAGGTTGCATCAGATTAACGTTACTGCTGCCTCCATTTTGTAGTCATCTCTTGTACTAAAAACATAGCACATGTTCGAAGGATGTAGTGCGGGCTGCCGAATTGCTCCTAAGCCTGCCACAGAGTATCAATGCGCTGTATGCCTTGTAAATAGAGCCGCAGGAATTCATCTGAGTACACTCCTGTACAACATATATCCTACTCAATGCAAAATACGGTCTCATCACGATCCCGGCATTTGCCTGGAGTAGAAGTGGAACACCACGGAAAAGCACTTCTAGGATGGCTGAGGTGGGAATCGAACTTACCACTTCTCAGTTTTACCTCACGAGATATGCCATTTGCAGTGTGATAGTCTTATGACTGTTGCAAGTAAGGTATCTGTTTCTCCTATCTTACAAAGTTTCGTGTTAATTGCGCAATTGGATCCTGACTTATTGATTTTGAAGTTGTAATAGTATGCTCAGCCACCATCTTGAATATATGGCGAGGGTGTTCTTTTGCCTTTGGTAGCCTATACAAAGCCCATATACGGTTCTGCATTATTACAATTTTGAGATATTGCATCTCTAAAATATGTAGAATTAGTCGTTTGTATATTTTACAGTAAAGAAAAGGCCGCTGCTCGCTATATTCAGTGTGATATTACTATGAATAATGCTAGCGAAGTCTGTTATATGGTAGTCCTCTCTCACTAAATTTCGCGTTAATTGTGCTGTTACATCTTGAGTTAATGATATTCACGGTTTAAGAATACACTCAGCTGCCCTCACGATCGTATGGGGGCGCTGTTCTCTTCACTGGGTTATAGAAAGCCACATACGAGGTTCTACATTACTTCAAATTTTAGTTGTTATACGGTATCTTAAAATACATTGAGTTCAGTGTGTTATTCTTATGGATGATTTCAGCAAAGCCCCTTACATGGTACTTCATTCTTACTAAGTTTCGTTATAATTGCGCAATTATATTCTGAATTATTCAATATTATGAGTAGGATATATAAGCCGAAGCTGGCGCAGGGGCTAATGGGCAAGATGGCCGCCGCGCGCATCCAGCCCTATGTTATTCTTATGGAGGGGTCAGTCAGAGCTGGCGCAGTGGCTAATGGGCAAGATGGCCGACACGCCCTGAGAACGTGCATGACGTCACAGTGAGAGGTCCGCCGTGTAGTTGCTAAATGGAATATTTATTATTATTATTATTAGGTAATTATTGATTGATCGTGTACAATCAAGACCAGCCTTATATTGTCCACTTCGTAGTGTAGTGGCAAGCATTCTGGCGGTCATTCCTGAGGTTCGAATCCCGGCTCTGCCAAGAAATTTAATTTCTGGTCTCAGGAGTGGAACGGGGTACACTCAGCCTTGTGAGGCAAAACTGACAGGAGCTGGCTTTTGATTCATACCTCAACGATTCTGCCTAACCCAACTTAACCTAACCTAACCTAACCTAACTTCAAAGTCAGAACAAATATGAGTGCAAATGTGAGAGCACACATAAAAAACTAAGTTATAACCTAACCTAACTTAACCTAACCTAGCCTAACTTCAAAGTCAGAGCAAATATGAGAGCAAATGTGAGAGCACACATAATAAACTAAGTTATAACCTAACCTAACTTAACCTAACCTAACCTAACCTTACTTAAAAGTGCGAGCAAAAAAAAAATTAGACCAAAATGTGTGAGCAAAAAAGTGAGAGCACAAATAATAAACTTAGTTATAACCTAACCACACCTAACCTAACTTCACCTAACCTAACATAACCTAACTTCAAAGTGAGAGCAAATATGGGAGCAAAAAGTGGGAGCAAAAAGTGAGAGCAAAAAGTGAGAGCAAAAAAGTGGGAGCAAAAAAGTGGGAGCAAAAAGGTGAGAGCATAAAAGTGGGAGCAAAAAAGTGGGAGCAAAAAGGTGGGAGCAAAAAAGTGGGAGCTAAAAGTGGGGGCAGAAAAGTGAGAGAAAAAAGTGAGAGCAAAAAGTGGGAGCAAAAAAAGTGAGAGCAAAATGGTGGGGAGAAAAATAGTGGAGAGCAAAAAAGTAAGAGCAAATGGGAGAGCACAAATAATAAACTTAGTTATAACCTAACCTAATCCACAGAAACCTCATTTAAAGAAATTAGATTTTACATTTTAACATTTTAGATTTTTGATTTTTTCATTTTACATTTTTTAGATTTTACATTTTACATTTTTGATTTTTCTGTATTTTAAATTTTAGTTTTTTTAGATTTTACATTTTAAATTCAAGATTTTTTGATTTAGATTTTACATTTGACATTTTCCGAAAAGAGTAAACAACAAGGTCACATACCTAACCTCACCAAACCTAACTTTACCGAACCTAACTTAAGCTAATCCAAAGGCTAATGCACATACATAAAGTATATAAGGACCCATGCAACTATCCTTATACTAGTCTTATAGGCTACTGTACAACATGATCACTACCCCAACCGGTTTTTTTTTTCATTTTGTTGTTTACACATTTGTCAATTTTCAAATTTCCCATTTTCAGTTTTTTATGTCAGTTTTAAGCTTTTCAATTTCATAACATGGAAACATGGATTTTGCATTTTGTTGTTTACACATTTACCAATTCACAATTTCCCATTTACAGTTTTTAAAATGTCAGCTTAAAGTTTTTCAATTTCATGATATAGAAACATGGATTTCCCAATTTGTTGTTTACACATTTGTCAATTTTCCAAATTCCCATTTACAGTTTTTAAAATTTCAGTTTAATGTTTTTTCTATTTTGTAAATATGGAAACATGGATTTTCCAATTTGTGTTTTACATGTTCATTTCGCATTAGGAGTGGAGAGAGGTGGGTAGTAATTAAAAAATGTACAAGCAGTGTCCATACAATATTTTTTATTTTAAGTACATGTACACTATTTACACATAATACATTTTATATATATATTCTTTTTTGTTATAAATTGTACAGTTGTTTTTATTTTGTTTTCTATTTTATTTATTTTTTGATTATGAATACTAGTTTTTTTAATTTTTGTAGTGCTATTGTTTTATTTCTTAAATTGTTTTGTTTTATGTATTTGCTAGTTGCAGGCAGAAGATTTTGATATTCATAACTTAACTCTTTAAGCATAGTCAATGATTGAGTAATGACCATAAGCATGTGTACCTATACCATCAGCATCAATCACTCTTTTATCATCACCAGGACACAAAGCAATTTTGTTTAGTCTTATAGATGATATGTCATGTTGTTTAGAAGCGATAATGTTCATTGGTATTCTTTTTACATTGTTGTTCATGACACAATCCTTATAATCTTGAAAGCTTATACAATTTTTGACAACACTTCTGTTAATACCTTTAATCTTTTTGATTTCTTTACCATTTATGTCTAAAGCGTACATTTTAGCTCTAAGTCCAACAAATGCTTTTATAATTTGTCCACAAGCCTCGTCTTTAAATTTCCCCAACGTTTTCTTGTTTGATGTAGAGTAACATATGTGATTAGTAGGATAATCTGATGTGTCCAGGTGTTCTAGGAAATCCAACTTGTCTTGAAATACATCTTGGGTGTTAACCAAATAAATGAACGAGTCGGTATCCATATACATGAGTTTAAGATTGTCCATGCCATAATAGGGTAGCAGGACATCATAGTGGTGGGAATACATGAGAGTTTTTGAAATATCCAGTATACACATTCCAATATATATAGGCTTATTGAATACAATGTTACGTTTAGCCATGTGGAAAGCAGCTAGGTTAGGACCATAAATGGTTCTGTCAATAAATGTCGGCTTTGCTATTAGCTTTTCTGCCTTTTTGCTGTCAGTCACAAGACGTATGTCTATTCTTTTACGGATATTTTCCATTGTTTTTCCAAAAATGGCATTGTTGAATAATTTGTACAGATTTTTCTCAAACTCATTTTTGGCTTGTTTTCGAAGGTTGTTATTAAAATCAACGTATGCCTTTAACCAAGGTCTTTGCTTAAACTTTAACACACGATGAATTTTTATCAATTTTATTCCATGATCTAAAGCCTGTTTTAATGCCATGTAGTGAACAACATATCGCCTTCGATTTCCAAGATGAGGAATTAGTTTTTTCAGATACGAATCCTTAGGTTGTGTACACTCTGGTAGGAAAGGTAAATCGTTGTGTAGATCATGAAGGTCAGATGGGTAATCAACATCAACGTCTAGAATGTATCCCACAGGATCGTCTTTCTTCAGTTTTTCTAGATCAACGGTATCTGGAGAAACCCACTGAAATCCGCCATAAGGAAGAGAGTGACACATAGCCCACCCGTATTGGTTGTTGGCATCATCATAGGTAATAAACTGTGATGGTTTCTCAGAATCATAGGTTTCCATGTATTTATTGTTAGCTTCAGCATACCGATGAGACACCTGGCATATGCCTCCACGTATTCCAGACTCGATTAAAAGAATCTGATCGTAATCCTGTAGCAATTCCAGTTCAATGCCTGTGTAAAGGAGCATTGCCTCGAAACTTAAACCAGGCGAAGTGAAAAAGTGTGCAGCATCCACTCGGTGTGTTTCTAGTGTTTTGTTTCTAAACGTTTCAAAGCTGTCTGCAAGAAGGAGTACATCTGAAGTTAGGTATAGGTCACTATATTCCCCTAGAGTTTTAATGTTGAACTGATTCCACACATTTTTAGCATGTTCATAGTCTTTTTGACTAACATTTTCTTGACTTAATTTGTTAAAGAATACCTCTTTTGGAGGTAAACACGTTTCACTTAACTTTTCCCATGAGTCAATGTAGTCATAACAAAATACCCCTTTACGAGTCATGAGCATTGCATTTTCTTTTCCAAAGTACTTGTCTGTTTCAGGGTATAATGTTAAGTTGGAAACTAAGTTTTCCAAACTACTCGGCATTAACCGAAACGTATCCACAAATCTAAGCTTAACATTTCCTACATATTTGGTAAAGGAAATGTACTTTTCTTTGGAGTTAGCGATAACGTCCACTCTTTCAGTAGTACACCCCAATTGCTTTACAATGAAATTTGCGTCGTAGCCACTCATATTATGTAGAAACACAGGAACGGGGTTTCGTGTTTTACACCTCAAATTACAGTTATTGTGAGCACTTCCACGGTATTCCCCTGTAATATGGCAGTGGTCTCGAACTTTCCAGTCCTGTTGGGTAAATGGTTTTTGACACAAATAACAGGTTTCAGAACATTGGAACTCTGCTTCTTGAGCCTGAGTTAAGGCCTTTGGAACATTTAAGCTGTAAAGGCGATCAATTTCATTAGCTATTGAGATCAAACAGTCCATAAACTTTTCTGCAGCGTCAGGCCCACGATAAATAACAGGTTGGCTTGAAAGATTTGTCTTTATGTGTTCCACAGCAGGTGAGGGTTTAACGTATATACGAAAGCTCATAGGAACATGACTCTGGTATGGCACTGTATAACTTGCTTCAGGATTAGGTAGACATGTTTGATAGGGTAAGAGTATACTTTCAAAATCTGCATAGATAACGTAAGGTATTCTCAGCATTTTTTCAACATTTAAGAATTTGACAATGGGGTTTTTAATAGGCATTTCAACCCTAGCAATGTCATGCTGGACACACAAAGCTCTATGTTCTTTCATTTTTTCCATTCCTTGTTGTCCATATCGATTATCAAAGTGTGTAAAACACCGTTTACACGTATATATTTTATGTTCATAGCGGGTAATCTGATGTCTTACTAGTTTATCAAAATCTTTGATAAAGACGTAGTGGTTCTGGCCGGATGATGAACTTAGCAAAAGGAGGTCGCGATGGTCTTGCAGCTCTTGATCCACAACCTTCAGAGGGAACAATTTCTTGTCTTGTTCCAATCCAAATACATTAATGGATATATCGTTGGCTTTTTCAAATTTGGGAATGTCAGCTAGCGATGTAGGAAACGATATTACAGAAAAATCATACTTGTTTTCCAGGTCCTTGTATTTACTAATGCGATGAGCATCCTTTTTAACCAGTTTTGCTAAAATGGCTTACATAAAACACTTTTCATTTTTCAAGTTTTCAGGATTAATGCAGGCTTTTCTTGCTTGTATAGCTGCTGGTAATGGAATATATGTGCTTCCACGCAAGGGATTGTACTTATTTATTTTCAATCGTACTCCTTCCACTGCTAACAAAGCCCAATTACTGCCTTTTAGCTCAGATTCCTCCATTTCCGTAGTTAACTTTGTAAATTGTGTTTCCAAGAAACTACTCAAGTCTGTTTCCAAAAATAGGGACTGATTTCGTGTTTTAAAAGCACGATCTGTAATTTCATTGGTAGATGTATGAATGAATCTACATTCAGCCACAAGATTAACTTTTATCGACTTGTGCATTGCTAGTTCTTTCTGCATAGCTTGTATTATTTGCTGTTTGGACTCTTTAAGGTATGAATTTAAATCCTTGCACGTATCGCAACGAATGAAATAGGTTTTAAGTCGACCTTCAAAAGATGTCTCATATTCAATAAGTCCATATTTGTCAGGGACCAATGACAGTAGGTAATGTTTTGTAGGCTCTGCTTTTTGTCTTTTAGCTGCCGACACAACATTACAACATTCTTCATGACGACGTCCATTGTAGGCATTGTTGAATGTACTACCACAGGTCTTGCACTCATGAAATTCACCACACGGTACTTCATGTCGCTTCCTATGATAGTCTCGAAGAAAAGTCTTTTCACACTCTTTACACATATAGCTAGGAATGGCTTCTTCCATTATGAATGTTGATTTCTGCAAACAGCTGCTTACTGCGTATCACAGGGCTAGAGGTTAGTCAGTGAGACGGTCTTTCACGATGTGAACACCGTGAGAGGTAGTAGTCAACTGGTGATATTCTTGTTAAGGGTCCTCTAATATACCCCTAGTCTAGACCAACAGCTCTTTACAGTGTATGACAAGGCTGTATACTGGACAGTGAGACGGTCTTTCACGATGTGAACACTGTAACAAGTAGTAGTCAACTGATTATATACTTGCTAAGGGTTCTCTAATATACAATAGTAGTGCTTAGTAGTGCTTAGTAGTGGTAAGAAGTGGGTTCTGGAGTGAGTTGGAACCCCCCTCACTCCACTACTGTTATTTTTTGTCCTAGCGATTTGAAATTTATTTTGGTGGTAGATGGGGTCAGGGCCATTCATTTATGTCAAACAACATTTTTTAGTTATCTCTTTAGTTTCCAAAATATAAAAATTTCAAAATTGAACTTTTTTCAAAAAATGTTAAAAATAAAAACGTTTTATTATAAAAAATATAGGACATAGGGGTCATTATTTTAAGCCCATAGAACACTTTTTAGAATGTTTTGTTTTATGAAAAATCGCCTACTTTCCCAATTGAACTTTTTTCATTTTAGTCATACAGACCCGAAACTTGGTTTATTGGTAGAGGGCGTAGGGACCTTTCATTTATGTTAAACAAACTTTTTTGTAGAAATCCTAATTTTGGAAATATTGCCCATTTTTTAAAATTTTATTTTTGTTGACCTAGAGACCTGAGACTTGGTATGGGTATAGAGGGGGTAAAGACCATTGATTTACGTCAGACAAACGTTTTTGTAAAATTTCTAATTTTGGAAATATAGCCTATTATTAAAATTTTATTTTTGTTGTCCTAGAGACCTGAGACTTGGTTTACAGGTAGAGGGTGTAAAGACCACTGATTTACGTCAGACAAACGTTTTTGTAAAATTCCTAATTTTGGAAATATAAGCCCATTTTCAAATTTTTATGTTTGTTGTCTTAAGAGACCTGGGACTTGGTACGACGGTAGAGGGGACAAAGGCCATTCATTTATGTCAAACAAACGTTTTTGTAAACTTTTTAATTTTGGAAATATAACCCATTTCGGAAACATGTTTTGGAAAATTTGAAAAATACACTATTTTTGGACTGAGAGTGGTATAGAGGTAGGTGTTGGAGTTAACATATGTCTTTTCAGGATTTTTAGATTAATGACATAGCCTATTTTCCAAATATTTTTTGAAAAATTTGAAAAATACACTAATTTTTTGACTATGCATGGGATAGAGGTAAGTGTAAGAGTTGAGAGTCATTGATAAACCTTAGAGTACTTTGGATTGTTTTTTGGAATTTTGTGTGTTGCTGTTGTTGTTGTTGCTGCTTACAAACATGGCTGTAAGCATTTTGCAGACATAAAAAAAGGACTGACATACTTTCCAAGACCAAATAATAAGCCCCCACAAGCAAGAGCAAATATGAAAGAGCTAATACAAAAGCCAACAAAAGCCAACAAAAAAGCCTACAAAAGCCAACAAAAGCCAATAAAAGCCAACATAAGCCAACAGAAACTGACCAAAAAAAAGCCAACAAAAAACTGACCAAAAAAGCCATGTAGCATGTTGGTAGTTGAGTGAGTTGTCATATTGACCGATAGATAGCAGGCTGGTAGTTGAGGAGTATTGCTATCGACCGCTAGATAGCATGCTGGTCGTTCAGTGAGCGAGTGTTGAAATGGAGCGCTAGGTAGCATGCTGGTCGTTCAAGTAGTTCTCATAGTCACCGCTAGATAGCGGCAACATACTTTGCGTGTCGCATGCAGCTATTTAACATAGTTTTACCTCATAAAAACGTGCTTGTATAAGCTTTGTACAAAAATTGAATATACAATTAATCACTTAGTGTTTAGAACTAACATGTATAGCCTTGTGTAGGGAATATTGGGGTCCTTAGCAAGAAAGAGTGCCTAACACACTTGAGTGTACAGCCTTTTGATATGCAGTAAGTACCTGATAACCTTGAGTAGGCCATAAGAATATTTTCAGTTGACTACTACCTGTCGCAGTGTTTACATTGTGAAAGACCGTTGAAGCAACCAGTCTTTAGCTTTGTCATAAGCAGTGAGCAGCTGTTACCCTTAACCAGGGGTACATTAGAGGACCCTTAACAAGAATATCATCAGTTGACTACCACCACTCACAGTGACCACATCGTGAAAGACTGTCGAAACAACTATTGTACAGCCTTGTACTACTCAGTAAGTAGCTGTTGGTCTTGACTATTGTATATTAGAGAACCCTTAGCAAGTATATAATCAGTTGACTACTACTTGTTACAGTGTTCACATCGTGAAAGACCGTCTCACTGTCCAGTATACAGCCTTGTCATACACTGTAAAGAGCTGTGGGTCTAGACTAGGGGTATATTAGAGGACCCTTAACAAGAATATCACCAGTTGACTACTACCTCTCACGGTGTTCACATCGTGAAAGACCGTCTCACTGACTAACCTCTAGCCCTGTGATACGCAGTAAGCAGCTGTTTGCAGAAATCAACATTCATAATGGAAGAAGCCATTCCTAGCTATATGTGTAAAGAGTGTGGAAAGACTTTTCTTCGAGACTATCATAGGAAGCGACATGAAGTATCGTGTGGTGAATTTCATGAGTGCAAGACCTGTGGTAGTACATTCAACAATGCCTACAATGGACGTCGTCATGAAGAATGTTGTAATGTTGTGTCGGCAGCTAAAAGACAAAAAGCAGAGCCTACAAAACATTACCTACTGTCATTGGTCCCTGACAAAAATGGACTTATTGAATATGAGACATCTTTTGAAGGTCGACTTAAATCCTATTTCATTCGTTGCGATACGTGCAAGGATTTAAATTCATACCTTAAAGAGTCCAAACAGCAAATAATACAAGCTATGCAGAAAGAACTAGCAATGCACAAGTCGATAAAAGTTAATCTTGTGGCTGAATGTAGATTCATTCATACATCTACCAATGAAATTACAGATCGTGCTTTTAAAACACGAAATCAGTCCCTATTTTTGGAAACAGACTTGAGTAGTTTCTTGGAAACACAATTTACAAAGTTAACTACGGAAATGGAGGAATCTGAGCTAAAAGGCAGTAATTGGGTTTTGTTAGCAGTGGAAGGAGTACGATTGAAAATAAATAAGTACAATCCCTTGCGTGGAAGCACATATATTCCATTACCAGCAGCTATACAAGCAAGAAAAGCCTGCATTAATCCTGAAAACTTGAAAAATGAAAAGTGTTTTATGTATGCCATTTTAGCAAAACTGGTTAAAAAGGATGCTCATCGCATTAGTAAATACAAGGACCTGGAAAACAAGTATGATTTTTCTGTAATATCGTTTCCTACATCGCTAGCTGACATTCCCAAATTTGAAAAAGCCAACGATATATCCATTAATGTATTTGGATTGGAACAAGACAAGAAATTGTTCCCTCTGAAGGTTGTGGATCAAGAGCTGCAAGACCATCGCGACCTCCTTTTGCTAAGTTCATCATCCGGCCAGAACCACTACGTCTTTATCAAAGATTTTGATAAACTAGTAAGACATCAGATTACCCGCTATGAACATAAAATATATACGTGTAAACGGTGTTTTACACACTTTGATAATCGATATGGACAACAAGGAATGGAAAAAATGAAAGAACATAGAGCTTTGTGTGTCCAGCATGACATTGCTAGGGTTGAAATGCCTATTAAAAACCCCATTGTCAAATTCTTAAATGTTGAAAAAATGCTGAGAATACCTTACGTTATCTATGCAGATTTTGAAAGTATACTCTTACCCTATCAAACATGTCTACCTAATCCTGAAGCAAGTTATACAGTGCCATACCAGAGTCATGTTCCTATGAGCTTTCGTATATACGTTAAACCCTCACCTGCTGTGGAACACATAAAGACAAATCTTTCAAGCCAACCTGTTATTTATCGTGGGCCTGACGCTGCAGAAAAGTTTATGGACTGTTTGATCTCAATAGCTAATGAAATTGATCGCCTTTACAGCTTAAATGTTCCAAAGGCCTTAACTCAGGCTCAAGAAGCAGAGTTCCAATGTTCTGAAACCTGTTATTTGTGTCAAAAACCATTTACCCAACAGGACTGGAAAGTTCGAGACCACTGCCATATTACAGGGGAATACCGTGGAAGTGCTCACAATAACTGTAATTTGAGGTGTAAAACACGAAACCCCGTTCCTGTGTTTCTACATAATATGAGTGGCTACGACGCAAATTTCATTGTAAAGCAATTGGGGTGTACTACTGAAAGAGTGGACGTTATCGCTAACTCCAAAGAAAAGTACATTTCCTTTACCAAATATGTAGGAAATGTTAAGCTTAGATTTGTGGATACGTTTCGGTTAATGCCGAGTAGTTTGGAAAACTTAGTTTCCAACTTAACATTATACCCTGAAACAGACAAGTCCTTTGGAAAAGAAAATGCAATGCTCATGACTCGTAAAGGGGTATTTTGTTATGACTACATTGACTCATGGGAAAAGTTAAGTGAAACGTGTTTACCTCCAAAAGAGGTATTCTTTAACAAATTAAGTCAAGAAAATGTTAGTCAAAAAGACTATGAACATGCTAAAAATGTGTGGAATCAGTTCAACATTAAAACTCTAGGGGAATATAGTGACCTCTACCTAACTTCAGATGTACTCCTTCTTGCAGACAGCTTTGAAACGTTTAGAAACAAAACACTAGAAACACACCGAGTGGATGCTGCACACTTTTTCACTTCGCCTGGTTTAAATTTCGAGGCAATGCTCCTTTACACAGGCATTGAACTGGAATTGCTACAGGATTACGATCAGATTCTTTTAATCGAGTCTGGAATACGTGGAGGCATATGCCAGGTGTCTCATCGGTATGCTGAAGCTAACAATAAATACATGGAAACCTATGATTCTGAGAAACCATCACAGTTTATTACCTATGATGATGCCAACAACCAATACGGGTGGGCTATGTGTCACTCTCTTCCTTATGGCGGATTTCAGTGGGTTTCTCCAGATACCGTTGATCTAGAAAAACTGAAGAAAGACGATCCTGTGGGATACATTCTAGACGTTGATGTTGATTACCCATCTGACCTTCATGATCTACACAACGATTTACCTTTCCTACCAGAGTGTACACAACCTAAGGATTCGTATCTGAAAAAACTAATTCCTCATCTTGGAAATCGAAGGCGATATGTTGTTCACTACATGGCATTAAAACAGGCTTTAGATCATGGAATAAAATTGATAAAAATTCATCGTGTGTTAAAGTTTAAGCAAAGACCTTGGTTAAAGGCATACGTTGATTTTAATAACAACCTTCGAAAACAAGCCAAAATTGAGTTTGAGAAAAATCTGTACAAATTATTCAACAATGCCATTTTTGGAAAAACAATGGAAAATATCCGTAAAAGAATAGACATACGTCTTGTGACTGACAGCAAAAAGGCAGAAAAGCTAATAGCAAAGCCGACATTTATTGACAGAACCATTTATGGTCCTAACCTAGCTGCTTTCCACATGGCTAAACGTAACATTGTATTCAATAAGCCTATATATATTGGAATGTGTATACTGGATATTTCAAAAACTCTCATGTATTCCCACCACTATGATGTCCTGCTACCCTATTATGGCATGGACAATCTTAAACTCATGTATATGGATACCGACTCGTTCATTTATTTGGTTTACACCCAAGATGTATTTCAAGACAAGTTGGATTTCCTAGAACACCTGGACACATCAGATTATCCTACTAATCACATATGTTACTCTACATCAAACAAGAAAACGTTGGGGAAATTTAAAGACGAGGCTTGTGGACAAATTATAAAAGCATTTGTTGGACTTAGAGCTAAAATGTACGCTTTAGACATAAATGGTAAAGAAATCAAAAAGATTAAAGGTATTAACAGAAGTGTTGTCAAAAATTGTATAAGCTTTCAAGATTATAAGGATTGTGTCATGAACAACAATGTAAAAAGAATACCAATGAACATTATCGCTTCTAAACAACATGACATATCATCTATAAGACTAAACAAAATTGCTTTGTGTCCTGGTGATGATAAAAGAGTGATTGATGCTGATGGTATAGGTACACATGCTTATGGTCATTACTCAATCATTGACTATGCTTAAAGAGTTAAGTTATGAATATCAAAATCTTCTGCCTGCAACTAGCAAATACATAAAACAAAACAATTTAAGAAATAAAACAATAGCACTACAAAAATTAAAAAAACTAGTATTCATAATCAAAAAATAAATAAAATAGAAAACAAAATAAAAACAACTGTACAATTTATAACAAAAAAGAATATATATATATATAAAATGTATTATGTGTAAATAGTGTACATGTACTTAAAATAAAAAATATTGTATGGACACTGCTTGTACATTTTTTAATTACTACCCACCTCTCTCCACTCCTAATGCGAAATGAACATGTAAAACACAAATTGGAAAATCCATGTTTCCATATTTACAAAATAGAAAAAACATTAAACTGAAATTTTAAAAACTGTAAATGGGAATTTGGAAAATTGACAAATGTGTAAACAACAAATTGGGAAATCCATGTTTCTATATCATGAAATTGAAAAACTTTAAGCTGACATTTTAAAAACTGTAAATGGGAAATTGTGAATTGGTAAATGTGTAAACAACAAAATGCAAAATCCATGTTTCCATGTTATGAAATTGAAAAGCTTAAAACTGACATAAAAAACTGAAAATGGGAAATTTGAAAATTGACAAATGTGTAAACAACAAAATGAAAAAAAAACCGGTTGGGGTAGTGATCATGTTGTACAGTAGCCTATAAGACTAGTATAAGGATAGTTGCATGGGTCCTTATATACTTTATGTATGTGCATTAGCCTTTGGATTAGCTTAAGTTAGGTTTGGTAAAGTTAGGTTTGGTGAGGTTAGGTATGTGACCTTGTTGTTTACTCTTTTCGGAAAATGTCAAATGTAAAATCTAAATCAAAAAATCTTGAATTTAAAATGTAAAATCTAAAAAAACTAAAATTTAAAATACAGAAAAATCAAAAATGTAAAATGTAAAATCTAAAAAATGTAAAATGAAAAAAATCAAAAATCTAAAATGTTAAAATGTAAAATCTAATTTCTTTAAATGAGGTTTCTGTGGATTAGGTTAGGTTATGACTAAGTTTATTATTTGTGCTCTCCCATTTGCTCTTACTTTTTTGCTCTCCACTATTTTTCTCCCCACCATTTTGCTCTCACTTTTTTGCTCCCACTTTTTGCTCTCACTTTTTTCTCTCACTTTTCTGCCGCCACTTTTAGCTCCCACTTTTTTGCTCCCACCTTTTTGCTCCCACTTTTTTGCTCCCACTTTTATGCTCTCACCTTTTTGCTCCCACCTTTTTGCTCCCACTTTTTTGCTCCCACTTTTTTGCTCTCACTTTTTGCTCTCACTTTTTGCTCCCACTTTTTGCTCCCATATTTGCTCTCACTTTGAAGTTAGGTTATGTTAGGTTAGGTAAAGTTAGGTTAGGTTTGGTTAGGTTATAACTAAGTTTATTATTTGTGCTCTCACTTTTTTGCTCACACATTTTGGTCTAATTTTTTTTTGCTCGCACTTTTAAGTTAGGTTAGGTTAGGTTAGGTTAAGTTAGGTTAGGTTATAACTTAGTTTATTATGTGTGCTCTCACATTTGCTCTCATATTTGCTCTGACTTTGAAGTTAGGCTAGGTTAGGTTAAGTTAGGTTAGGTTATAACTTAGTTTTTTATGTGTGCTCTCACATTTGCACTCATATTTGTTCTGACTTTGAAGTTAGGTTAGGTTAGGTTAGGTTAAGTTGGGTTAGGCAGAATCGTTGAGGTATGAATCAAAAGCCAGCTCCTGTCAGTTTTGCCTCACAAGGCTGAGTGTACCCCGTTCCACTCCTGAGACCAGAAATTAAATTTCTTGGCAGAGCCGGGATTCGAACCTCAGGAATGACCGCCAGAATGCTTGCCACTACACTACGAAGTGGACAATATAAGGCTGGTCTTGATTGTACACGATCAATCAATAATTACCTAATAATAATAATAATAAATATTCCATTTAGCAACTACACGGCGGACCTCTCTCTGTGACGTCATGCACGTTCTCAGGGCGTGTCGGCCATCTTGCCCATTAGCCACTGCGCCAGCTCTGACTGACCCCTCCATAAGAATAACATAGGGCTGGATGCGCGCGGCGGCCATCTTGCCCATTAGCCCCTGCGCCAGCTTCGGCTTATATATCCTACTATTATGTCTTAATATTACGCCCTGCCATCATTTTGAAAACCTAAAGTCGCTCGTATTTTGCTTTGGGCATACATTTAGGTTTCTACCTTATCACTAATTTTCGTTATTGTAGGTATAAAACATAGACAGTTATCTATGTTTGAATTTAGAAATGTAATGATCACTGTTGTGCGCAATATTCTGTGTGATTCACTAACGCTAATGATGCCTCTTATATAATAGTTCTCTTCTACCAGGTTTTGCCTTAATTGTGCAAAAACATCCCGAGTTACTAATTTGCATAGGTACTTTAATTGTGCGCCTAGCCACCATCTTGAATCTACAGAGTCACTGTTCTTATGCTTTGGCATACTAAGCGACTTATGATGTTCTATTTTATTACTGAACTCCGTTATTATAAGTTATTATTATAACTTAGGTTATGCTAGGATACCGAAATTTATGATTCATATTATTAATGTTTTGAATTTCAAGATGGCTGCTCTGTTCAGTGTAGTAATTTTTGACTAACGCAAGTGAGAAGTCTTTTATGATACCGGTACTCAATTCTTGGCAAGAAACGTCTTAATTACTTTACTTTATTTCATTCGGAGTTGTCAATTTTATGTTCTAATAGTTCGCACAGCCGCCATCTTGAATCTACGGAGAGTCTGTTATTTTGCCATGACCATACAATGCCACAAATATCGTCCTAGTTTGGGCGCCAAACAGAGCCGTGAAAATTTGCTCTAGTTCCGATCGGTATCGTAAGTTGTCGCATGGCCAGTATCGTTCCCCACCAAGTGCACTTAAGGCCAGGTCTCTCCAGTGAATGAGAATCTTAAGTCTCTGTAATACCGGTACTGAGTGGGAACCTTCAGTCTCTATATTACCAGAAGTCCTTTTTTCTCGGCGTCATTGGCAGTATCTATTTAAAGGAATAAGCAGACTCACTCAAGCCGCTGCGCGTGTGAAGTTAAAGCCCTCTGTAAATCCAGAATGTAAACCATTCCTCATTCTTACATTTGACAAATTTTAGGCAGTATGAAGTGATTTACTTACGAGAAAGACTATAATGTGTTGAGTGCGTTATATTTTTACCCTGACTGCTCTCACTAAAGATATGGTAAGAAAGAAATTAGCAGATGGAAGTCTGAACTTGCTAGAAATCTCAGTTACTCATCGAATGAACACTTGCTGGATGAAATTTCACGTAGGGTTATTATTATACAGTATAAACAAAAGAAAGTGGAATGAATTGTCAAAGCGTTATCATCTACTCCAGTCCAATAAAAACCATATTCACCGGGTGAAATAGGATGGTCAATTACATGAGGGAAGAGTTTTCACAAATTAAGGGTGTATCATAATTATTATTATTAATATTTATTTCCTCACGTGTGCACCATCAGTTAAATGATTTGTTTATATCATACTAGCAACCCGACCCGGCTTCGCCCGGGAACAGTTAAGAATGCATTACGTGATAAACGCTTTTTTTTAATATCAATGAACAACGACCACTATCCGTTTTACGTCTCGGCATGATGGGTTGAAATCACTGACTGTACTATTAATTATATTATCATGGAGATGCATGTGCAACAAATTCTTGTCAGACGTAATTTAAGAATGGCGAGGTGCATGAAACACAAATCCCCCTTCCGTCCAATCTTAACTTGACTGTGAATTTTGCGGAACGAAAAGTTCACAGGCGAAATGAAGAAAAGCCGAGTTGCACTTCCAGGGAATCTCAAAACACAACCACCCTTCTTTAAAGTTTTTAACTCAACACGACTCGACAGTTTGCTGCTGGCTGTATCTGGGGCAATAAGCTCGTCCGCTAGCTCAGCTGTAACTGGGGTGATAGACTCGCCCCTAGCTAGCTGGTAAACTGTCACCTCCGTAACTCAGATTGATGGAAGAAATTAAAACGTAAAAACACTTTTAGTAGGCGATGTATTGAAGATAGACATATGCTCCCGCTGCCTTTTTTGTAAAACATTTTATGCTGAACAATTCTTACACCCACAGTATTTAGATATTTTTAACGGTTTGTCCAGCGTAAGCTTACAAAGCGCTCGGACGCTAGGTTTTTTTTTCGACTTTTCCACTGAAATCGTTACTACTCGGTTTCTTTGATCTTAAATAAATTATTTTCTACAGAAATCATCCCCGAGATATCCTTTACAGAATGATGAAAACCGCAACAAAATCTGTCCAGTGGTTCTCGAGTTAACCCGTAACATCCAAGAAACGGGGACTTAGTTTTATACTAAGTAGAGATATATTATAGCGTGCGTTGTCACTGTGGTTGTTGCACCTGACCCTTCAATTATAAATAGGCTAAACGATGAAATTAAAATTAATATAGGAATTCAGAAATTTTAGGCAAAATACTCTACATAATTTTTCATCACATCGTTTACAACCAATTTCACCCTTCAAATCGTTTTCTTTCACTCTTATTATTATAATTTTTATTATTATTGTTATCATTCTTTATTATTATTATTATTATTATTATTATTATTATTATTCGCCTAAGGAGCGTGATTGAACCTGTATCACAGATGAATTTGAATTAGCTTTCTTATCTTCCCACAATCTCTCACTATGATTTTTCTTCCTTTCTGCTGTCCATGCAGTGGTGGCTCTCATCCGGGGGCTTGAAGCAAAATGCTGTTTGTTTACCAACGATCTGAATCGAAGCCTGTACCATAAAATTATAATTAGTATCATTATTATTAATAATATAATAATTATTATTAATAATAATAATTGGGTTTTTGTTGTTGTAGTCATATAGGAAATCAAATTCTGCTTTTATCCTCAGTGTTAAGCCCATATAGTGTGCCCATTTCAACAATGAAATATTGAGACCGTTAGTCGAGTCAACAACCACGATGACTTTCCTAACATCCCATAAGTCGAATAAAATTACCGTGAGGATCAGGTGAACTTCCTAATAGGCTGAGCGGCACGAGACACTGTAGTCCACGGGGATCCTGGTACATGGTGACGATGGTCATAGACTGCCTAAGGAGAGGTTCACCTTAAAAACTAGACTGAGAAATTAAACATCCAGACTTAAGTAAAACACCGTGAAAATGTATTAAAATTCACAAGCCCCTAGCCTAGTTCGGAGGGTTATGATCGGCTAGTCCGCAAACTAATAAACAAAAGAAAATAAAGAGCAGGTCCCTACCTGAGAAGTTACGGAAAACCCTCGCGAAAGATCTATCTCACAATAATAAAGCAACAACAGCAACACTAGGAAAATGGTACGACGCAAGTCCCTAGTTCAAGTTACAAGATTAAGCTAATATCAGAATTTACATTTAACAGGGTAGCAAAACAAATCTAAGTTAGGATGATACCTTTTCCACATTTACATTTAACGGTAATCATCTAGCTAAGTCCTAACAGTTAATAAAAAAAATTACGGCGATGACGTCCGTAACCGAAAACAATTACAACAAATCTAAGTGTACAGCCATGAAAAACATTTAATGATTCTTAATAACTACGTGCTATCAGCACACAATAAGGTAACATGTAGGATTTACACACTTGTACATCATAAATAAGTAATGAAATAGGCACAAATCTTTATTACATTCCTGCCTACACCTTGGTTTGCTCTTTGTAAGCCATAGTCATCTAATGTGTGTAATTACGGTGACGAATGCGTAGTTGAGACCACGTCTGACATAGCATGGCCTGAGCTCCACAAGCTACGAACTCTAGGTTCGCGCATGCTTCAGGTCGCTACAAAAGTGTCAACTGTCCTAGTCATTTCCACACAAGGAAATTACCTTCAACTGCACGGCTATGTCAACAGTTCCAAAATGCAACAGAACAAAGTTAGATAGAAAGAATTCATTAGTTAGCTTTTGTTTTACCAAAATTATGCGTTTTATTATTAAGTTGTCGGTTTAGGTTTATCGTTGGTTTATGGCGAATAATACTGACAATAGCTCGGGCACGGAGTGTCTACACTGAGATCATTCTCCACCAAAAAGCCTCGACTCAACAGTCGGAATAAGATCAACGAGCAATAACAACTCGGACACACAATAACACGGGTTACCAGCGGCGCAAAGCTCGCATTCAATAGCTCTGGGATAGGCCTGTCCACAACAGTTACCTTCCAATAACATATGGTCAACCGGAACCCTCCCGGACAAGGTAATCACAAGTACCTTCATACAATAAATTCCTGCTTTTAACAGGGTCGCCTGCAACTCACTATAGAAAACCTGACCTAATTGTACACGTCAAAACGGTACACGCAAGAAGTGCGCTCAACTAACAAATAGCAATCTATAAAACATGTGATCTGAGACAGGGTTGAAAACTGGGTTACATAAGCTAAGTTGCAATGAAAGAAAGAGCGAATACAATTGCATTCTGTTTCTTGTCAAAGTAGTCCTGTCTCACAAACAAATGAAGCGTGCTCTCAAGGGCACTGGATTACAAAACCAGTTTATGTCACCAGCAGGCTACCACATTCCTGCGTTCGGTCGACACAAAACACACATTATTCAAGGCCGGCGATTTAATCAAAATAAAACTATACATCTGGCCTGTTCATAAAAAAACTTTACCATGGGTTATGAACCTCTAAAGAATCCGTGTATAAAAACACGCAATAAATCTGAATAGAATAATATAATTCCGTCTTTTTACCAAAGACGTCTAAATGATAGTAATCTTACAATTACTGGAGCTCTTTGCTCTCAAAATACAATTCACTAGTTGCTAGTACAACATAAAATAAAAACGTGTCTTACATGACACAAGAAAAATGATAATTTTGGCGCAGATTCCATACAAGGATCTGCTTAATGATACGTTGGGAACTGAGTTCGATGCTAGGCAACGAAACATTCCTTCTAATCGTTAGGTTCAAACTTGACCAAGAATAGCTTCTGAGCTTATTCAAAATGAAAATATAATGCATTTCCAAAACTGGCAATTACAGTCGATTGCCTAACTGATACGACTCTTCTAACGAAAGTCAGGGGTGTATCAAAACTGGCTGCAAAGAATGCAGTTACAGAAATAACCATGACATCTGATTGTCATAACTAAAGTCAGCAAAGACTTGAAAAATCACCCCAAACAGGGTTGTACAAAATAGCCTCGAATGACTACGGTCACATCTAGCAAAAGATAGGCTTTGACGTTCTACGACGTTAATCAAGCTACACCAGGGTTAACCAAAATGTCAGACCCAAGGGTGTCTCACTATACTGAAATAAATGACATTAAATTAAACTAGATACAATCCCTACCTAGAAAAATGGCTGACACAGAGTGCGGTTGATTCACAAACTACTTTAAATCTAATATACCACCAGAACTAGAACAAGAGAGAGGATGTCCAAAAACTCACGACATGGAGAAGCTATCACTCAGCCCTCTATTCAATAACCAGGGTTGTACAAATTCCTCTCTGGATCTCTGGAACGGTATTATCCTCATTAGGATTCCCATCTGGACTCGTCCAAAGACCAGGGTTCGATTCGTCCCTGTCGACAACTCCGTGAATATGCTGGATATGCCTGGAAATGGCATCCTGGATTCCTTCCTTCTCGTCCTCGGTTCTGCAAGCTCCACCATCATGCTAGTTCTCGTAGAAACATCACCCTCATACCAGGATGGTATTAGCCCATGATGACTGATTCAAGCATGGTGTGGAATAGTCTGGTCACGTTGACGGTGAAATAAATTATGAAATTCATTCTTTCACTTTCCAAAAATATAATGTTCGTCATAAATGTTGTAGGCTTTGATAGTAATTGATAACACAGCCTTAATTTCGTGGTTGTGAATAGATATGTGAGCTAGCACTGCTCTATGATTCTGCACGTGCTAATGACGCTACTTTTCTATCATGCAGCATCGGTAAAATGTACGTCGTTTTGGAAATAAAAACTTCACTTTGGCAATCCAAATATGTTACACTATCATAATCACACTTATTTGAAGTAGTTGCAACACATTTACCTGTATATTTTCCACAAGGCATTTGGCCCTCCACAAACACGTGGGTACTAAAATGTGGTGTTCCGGTAAAATTATATAATTCACTAATACTTGCCAATAATTATCTTCAATATGTTTCTGTGGCTCACTGTGCATAAATACCAGTATTTTACAATATGCCAGTGCACGATGGCACCTGATAACCAATTCAACGCTAACAAGCGGATATTCTTCTATGTCTTACAGGACAAAAACAATTACACGCCTGTACTGGGCGGATTCTCCAGACGTAGTGCAAGGCACTGGGTGTCTCAAGGAAGTAGGTCGTCAAACCGAAGTCGTTGAGCGACTACTTACGTTCCTATTTGCGTATCTGCAAGGGTATTACCTTACCTTAAGCTAAAATAACATTCTCAAAAATGTTTTAATAATGCAGCATGACGAAATGGAATATTCTGAGTCTTGTGAAAGAATAAAATTAATTAATAAGACCTCAGATAAATAATTAGCAGTTTTCACCCAAGTCAAAAGTGCGATCCAACGCTACTTCAAAGAGTATCGCGTGAGCTCTCAGCTCCACGTGGCTTCCTGGGTGTGTTCAAAAGTACAACATCCCATCATAAATGTTCTGTCATAAAAAATATCACATGAACCATAGCTCAGCGGGTTCATCTGCCTCTCCGTCGTTTCAAATAAAATGTTGGGACGACATTTTTATTTGACTTGAAATTCATTCAAGAGTGATATTTCTTCAGATTGGCTGCATTAAAGGTTCCAATGCGCTCTCCTGTCCTGATGTCTTCTATTACATAACTTTCATTGTTCAAAGGCTGTCGGATACGACTAGGGCCATAATATAAGGATAGAAATTTCCCATATATGCGGTCTATAGGACTTGAAATTCCGGGTCTCCTTATGAGGATAAGGTCTCCCTCAACTAGTGGTTCTCTAAATCTCTGGCGTCTAGTTCTTCCCAAGCGCTTGGCAGCTTGTCTGTCCATAGTTTCCCTTGCAGCTAAAAGTCTGCTGGCATGTGATGGTTGTAAACAAGGTGGATTTACAATCACACGATCCCATATTCTCAGCGGCATCTGGTTCAAATGCAAGACCATAAGTATTTGACCAGTGCTCTCATGGACTGTTGAATTAATACACTTTGCCATAGTGACTAGGACTTCAGTCCATCGCCAGTGTTCTTCTTGACAATTTAATCGACAGAATTTTGCGATAATAGACATCACGCATTCTGCTGGGTTGCTCTCCGGATGACGAATAGATGATAAAACATGACCTATTTCAAGCTCATTCATAGCATTGGCAAATTCTGCTGAGGTGTACTGTGATACGTGATCAGTCAACAAGAATTGTGGCTTTCCTGCCTCCGGTATCACTTGTCGTCTAATCCTCTGAATAATCTGATGTGCAGTGGCTTTTTGAATCGGATGAAGCATCGTATATTTCGTGAACACATCAATAGTTACAACGATGTATCGATTCCCACGACGAGCCTTAGGTATTGGGCCATACAGGTCCTGTGCGTATAACTCTCTAGGTTGAGTTGGGAGTATTGGTCTAGGTTGTTCCTTCAACAAGTGTGACGTGTACTTGTTCCGCTGGCATGCGTCGCAAGCACGTAAACACTGTCTAACGGTGGCTCCTAACCCTTTCCATGTAAAAGATTCTTTGATGGTTGCAATGGTTTTGTCTGTTCCACCATGACCAATGGATAGATGAACCATAAGAATAACAGATTCTTGGTATCTCCTAGGAATAACTGCACGCAGTTGAGTGTGGTCCTCGTCCACAAACTTGTATAAGACACGATGATAAATCAAGTAATTATCTGCAACAGCAGCAATTCTCGCATAATGAGCATCCTGTGGATCCATTCTTCGTTCCAGGAAACGGATAATGTGCCTGAGTTCCTCCTCACGTCGCTATCCTTCGGGTAGATGACGAAGTCGGCGAAGGTGTTCCTCGCATTCTCCCTTGATGTTTATGGCATCAACAGTAGCTTCAGGATTCCGGCAGAGGATGTCGGCCAACACATTCTCTCTGCCTGGTCGATAAACTATTTCCAAATCGAACTGTTGGAGAAACAGCGTCCAACGTGTGATCCTGTCGCTTGCCAGTCTTGTTCTTATGATGAAGGTCAGTGCATGGTGATCGGTCCTCACAATAATCCTCTGGCCTAACAGAAGTTTCTGCCAGTATTCAAGTGCGTAAACTATTGCAAGTGCTTCTATCTCGGTCGTGAAGTAGTGAGATTCATGTGCTCTTAAACGTCGGCTTAAGAAAGCGATATAATGACGTTTCTTCTCATCATCCTCCTGCAGTAAAATGGCTCCTATACCAATGGAAGATGCATCAGTTTCTAGAATAAAGTTCCGGGAATAATCTGGATATTCTAACTGAATTGAGTCTACTAGCATCTGTTTAGCTCTCCTGAAAGCTATCTCGCATTCATCATTCCAGTTCCACCTGCAGTTCTTCTTCAGTAATCCTTGCAGAGGTGCGACAGTCTCGGAATACTTCTCACAATGAGCAGCAAAGAATTGGAGAATTCCTAAGAATTGTCTCACGTGTTTCACACGGGTTGGCGTTGGAAATTCAGCAACAGTTCTAATCTTTGCCGGATTTGGTCTGTATCCTTCTCCATTGATTATGTGTCCTACGAATTTCACTTCTTTCTGAAAGAATCGACACTTGTCAAATTTGACCTTAAAATTCGCCTGTCGTAGATTCTCAAAAACAAGGCGCAATGTCTTTAAATTCTCTTCTTCTGTTTCTGAAGCTATGATTATATCATCCACATAACATATTACTCTCTGCTTCACTTCAGGAGTCAGCTTGGCATCAAGTGCTCTGATTAATGCGGCTCCGCCATTTTTCAATCCAAATGGTAGTTTTCGAAAGACATAAGTAGTCTGATCAAACAGGAATCCAGTATATTTCTGAGTATGCTCAGATAATTTGATATGGTAATAAGACTGAACCAAGTCCAATGATGAAAATATCCTTTTTCCTTTGAACTTCCTGAGAATGTCCCTAATCTTGGGCGGTCTGTCGTGCTCAGGAGCTAGGCGTTCATTCAAGGCTCTGGCATCGAGACAAAGTCTCAAGCTTCCATCTACCTTAACCACAGGCGTTATGGGATTCAAGAAAGGAGTCGGTGATTTCTTGATTGTGCCTGCTGCTTCCATCTCATGGATCTTCTTAGCAGCTTCTTCACGATGTTTCTCAGCAATTGGGTAAATTTTCTTCTGGAATGGGGAATCATCCAGTAGCACAAGGTCGTATTCGTAGTCTAATATCTCACCAGGTGTGGTGTCGAATATGTCCCTGTATTCGTTCAATATTATATCAAGATTCTCTCGTGTGGGTGCTGATAATGATTCTGCCTCTTCGTCGGCATCGAGTGTCTCGTCAATTTCCTTGCCATTCAAGTTTTCGACTACGTCGACTTCGGATAGGAATTCCGGTTCTTCTTCAACTAGGTTCATCTGAATGGGTTCGTTCGGCTTGAACTCTACCGTGTTACGGCCCATGTCAATGATACCATCATATTTTCTAATGAAGTCTGCGCCTAGTATGGCGTCATGATGCAAGCCCTTCATTACAAGAAATTCGTGCAAATACACATAATTTGAAATCTTCAGAGTACAAAGAATCTGGATTTTGCACGTCACAACCCGGTCAGGTATGACACCTCTGACTCTTACAGCTGAAACAGGCAGCTCTGTCACCTCAGAGTTGGCCTTTAATCTGGCATGGCAATCGGCGGAAATAACACTAATCATTGCCCCAGTATCAATGAGAATGACTACGTTGACTTCGTTCAAAGTGGCTACTATCTTGGGCAGACGGGTCAACTCATAATTGTGGTTCGTCGTTCGTCGTTCGTCCAACAAGTCGTCTTGGATTGGCTCCCAGAGTAATATGGTAGCAGTTACTCGGTGCTCAACCTGACAAGAATCTGTTAATTTTTCGGCGTTTTTTTATTATCCTGGCGAGAAGTACTGGGCTGGTTGTGCTCCGCCTCCTGCGCGAATCTCTATTTTCCCTCGAAGTTGGGCTCCGTTCTCCCTCTTCTTGGATTTGCAGCTCTCTTAGTTGTTGGAGGTACTCACGGCTCTCCCGTGCTCTTCCTTTTCAATCTCTGTCTGGCTGGTATCTAGGGTCTCGATCTTGATTATATCCTCTAGCGTATCGATTTTCCCTTCGGATACTTCTGTGCTGTTAGTTTCTTCCGTTATTCCCGCGGTGGTAATTTTCGTGACGTTGGTTATCATTCGTCCCTCGGTCGAATCTCCGATTCCAATGACTACGACGGTCATCTTGTTGATCTCGAGCATATGGAGCGTTGTTCCATTCCCTCCTACGATAGTTGTAGTTATCACGATGCCCAGAACTCTCTTGTGTTTGCGTTTGTTGCTGAGTCTGGCTTACTTTATTGACAGTGGTCAAGTTTATGTGTCTTTCCTCGCACCTGTCAGCCTTCTGCTGACGGTGTGTCGGGAACTGTTCCGTGTTCGCATCCAAGCGTCGCAGAATCTGGTCACATTGTTGAAACGTGGATGCCCCTGCAGCGATCAACACACGTTGTACGTCCGCAGGGTACTGCCAAACAATGGTGTTAACTAAATCTTGTTCAGACAACGGAGGCTGAAGACAACGAAGCTTCGCAAGCTGTATAGCGAAGTAGTTCGCATAACGAGTAGGCGTATTCGAGCTGTATCTACGAGTATACATTTCAGCTCGGATGCTCTGCTGAATGTCACTCGACCAATACGTCCTTAGTAATGCTTCCTTAAAGTCCTGGTAGCCTGTAAACGAGTATCTAAATGCTCTAAACCAGGTACTGGCTTGCCCCTCAAGCAAACGTTCTATGACTCTGAGTTCCCTCTCTGGAGTTACCATCGTATCTCTCAGATAGCTTTCGACATTGGCTAGAAATTCCACTGGAGTAACACCACTTCCAGTTCCGGAGAAGCGAGCTGGTTGCTCCTCTCTCGAACGTATTATCGTCACATTTCCCTGCGTATGCGCGGGTCTAAATGTGTTCTGCGTATAGTCATGCGTAGGTGTATTCATCTCATTATTAGGTTGACTTAGTGCTGGTCGAAAGGGATGGGCGTTAAAGTTCAAAACCTGGCTCGACGCTGAACCAGTGAATTGTGATGGTTGTGGTTCTGTAGGTGCGCTGGGCTGAAAATGAGTTGGCATCATTCCTTCAGATTGAGAAACGGGTGTTTCCTGAGATTCTCCCATTTGTGAGTGTAAGTGTCTCTCCCTAGGAGTCGTTTCGAGTCTGTCAAGACGTCTTTCTATGCCTTCAAGTCCTTGAATAGTTCTGGCCGCGACTTTGTTGCCTAAGTCATTCAATTGTAATTCGATTCTATCGACCTTTCCCTTGAGGTTCGCGTCTACCTCGCGTATGGCCGGTCTGAGGTTATGGCTAAGGTCTAACCTTTCGTTTACTGTGACCTCCTCAAATCGCTTTTGTAAAGAATCGATCTCTCCCTCGACTCTTGACATGTTGTCTTTGACCTCGGCTACCTTAGCCTCTACTATGGTCTTATGTTCGTTGAGGTCCCCTCTTAATAACATGAGGTCAATGTTATGTTCCTCATGATGAACATTCACTGTTTCGCGTAGGCTTGCTACGGTTTCCGTTAGTTCAGAAATGTTTCTCCTGTTAACGTTTAGTTCGTGTCTGACCTCTAACATGCCGTCAACGATCGTCCTAACATTGTTGTTCACGGCATTTGCAGCTCCTCTCATGTGAGAACTAATGCGATATTCATGGTTGTCATGTCCTTTTTTACCATGTCCGTGAATCCCTCGACGTGCGTCAATCGAGTCCCGAATTCTTCCCGAGTGTGTTCCAGGTCAGCTTTCATGTCTATCTGGACTCTATTTATGGTGGTTTGAATTTGAGCCGTGTGCTCCTCCAGTCGGTTTTGCACATCCTCCCTAGCTCTATTCATTTGGTCTGTTAGGCAATCTACACGCTGGTTAGCCTCCTGATGGTGTCGTATGACATCAACCCTAACTGCCGCTAAACCTGCCGCGAGATCATTTCTGGCTTCGACCCTAAATGCGTCCATATCAGCCCTGACTTGAGTTAAATCAGTCCTGACATTATTAACAGATTGAGTATTTATCTCTAAATCTAGTCTTACTTGGTCTATATGAGCACTAACATTGTGAACTTCCTGTCTTACTTGGCCTACATGACCATTAACATTGTTTATAGATTGAGTACTTTGCCCCAAGTCACCCCGGACTTCACCTAGGTCAGCAGTAATTTGTTGGAGATAAGCATTCACACCTGCCATCATCTCTCCAAACACGCGACGAATCGTTTCCTCATCCATTTGACAAGAAATATATGAGAAAGTGAGGGACCAATCTCTACTAGAACTTACAGCTATGATTAGTTACTTGGTGGTATAAAGCTTGTTTCATTTATATAAATATCACGAGTACAGCTGGAGTATGCAAACTAAGTGCATCTACATTTACAAAGACAACGACGAGCAAAGCAAAGTATTACATTTACTCAGAATGAGGCATCATCAAAGAAAACCCTATCCATCATTTATCTAACACTAAAGCCTCACCCCATGGACTTCTATCAAACATGAATGCCATGCGGTCAATTGATCTGCAGTACGACTTTCTAAGTTCGTCCCAGTCCTGTCAATTTACAATTAATCAACATTAAGATCCTCAAAAGTAACATGGTACTGACGGTCACCACGTTAACGTCGGCACATGAGTTGGGCGCCATTTTATGAGACCGTTGGTCGAGTCAACAACCACGATGACTTTCCTAACATCCCATAAGTCGAATAAAATTACCGTGAGGATCAGGTGAACTTCCTAATAGGCTGAGCGGCACGAGACACTGTAGTCCACGGGGATCCTGGTACATGGTGACGATGGTCATAGACCGCCTAAGGAGAGGTTCACCTTATAAACTAGACTGAGAAATTAAACATCCAGACTTAAGTAAAACACCGTGAAAATGTATTAAAATTCACAAGCCCCTAGCCTAGTTCGGAGGGTTATGATCGGCTAGTCCGCAAACTAATAAACAAAAGAAAATAAAGAGCAGGTCCCTACCTGAGAGGTTACGGAAAACCCTCGCGAAAGATCTATCTCACAATAATAAAGCAACAACAGCAACACTAGGAAAATGGTACGACGCAAGTCCCTAGTTCAAGTTACAATGTTAAGCTAATATCAGAATTTACATTTAACAGGGTAGCAAAACAAATCTAAGTTAGGATGATACCATTTCCACATTTACATTTAACGGTAATCATCTAGCTAAGTCCTAACAGTTAATAACAAAATTTACGGCGATGACGTCCGTAACCGAAAACAATTACAACAAATCTAAGTGTACAGCCATGAAAAACATTTAATGATTCTTAATAACTACGTGCTATCAGCACACAATAAGGTAACATGTAGGATTTACACACTTGTACATCATAAATAAGTAATGAAATAGACACAAATCTTTACTACATTCCTGCCTACACCTTGGTTTACTCTTTGTAAGCCATAGTCATCTAATGTGTGTAATTACGGTGACGAATGCGTAGTTGAGACCACGTCTGACATCGCATGGCCTGAGCTCCACAAGCTACGAACTCTAGGTTCGCGCATGCTTCAGGTCGCTACAAAAGTGTCAACTGTCCTAGTCATTTCCACACAAGGAAATTACCTTCAACTGCACGGCTATGTCAACAGTTCCAAAATGCAACAGAACAAAGTTAGATAGAAAGAATTCATTAGTTAGCTTTTTGTTTTACCAAAATTATGCGTTTTATTATTAAGTTGTCGGTTTAGGTTTATCGTTGGTTTATGGCGAATAATACTGACAATAGCTCGGGCACGGAGTGTCTACACTGAGATCATTCTCCACCAAAAAGCCTCGACTCAACAGTCGGAATAAGATCAACGAGCAATAACAACTCGGACACACAATAACACGGGTTACCAGCGGCGCAAAGCTCGCATTCAATAACTCTGGGATAGGCCTGTCCACAACAGTTACCTTCCAATAACATATGGTCAACCGGAACCCTCCCGGACAAGGTAATCACAAGTACCTTCATACAATAAATTCCTGCATTTAACAGGGTCGCCTGCAACTCACTATAGAAAACCTGACCTAATTGTACACGTCAAAACGGTACACGCAAGAAGTGCGCTCAACTAACAAATAGCAATCTATAAAACATGTGATCTGAGACAGGGTTGAAAACTGGGTTACATAAGCTAAGTTGCAATGAAAGAAAGAGCGAATACAATTGCATTCTGTTTCTTGTCAAAGTAGTCCTGTCTCACAAACAAATGAAGCGTGCTCTCAAGGGCACTGGATTACAAAACCAGTTTATGTCACCAGCAGGCTACCACATTCCTGCGTTCGGTCGACACAAAACACACATTATTCAAGGCCGGCGATTTAATCAAAATAAAACTATACATCTGGCCTGTTCATAAAAAAACTTTTCCATGGGTTATGAACCTCTAAAGAATCCGTGTATAAAAACACGCAATAAATCTGAATAGAATAATATAATTCCGTCTTTCTACCAAAGACGTCTAAATGATAGTAATCTTACAATTACTGGAGCTCTTTGCTCTCAAAATACAATTCACTAGTTGCTAGTACAACATCAAATAAAAACGTGTCTTACACGACACAAGAAAAATGATAATTTTGGCGCAGATTCCATACAAGGATCTGCTTAATGATACGTTGGGAACTGAGTTCGATGCTAGGCAACGAAACATTCCTTCTAATCGTTAGGTTCAAACTTGACCAAGAATAGCTTCTGAGCTTATTCAAAATGAAAATATAATGCATTTCCAAAACTGGCAATTACAGTCGATTGCCTAACTGATACGACTCTTCTAACGAAAGTCAGGGGTGTATCAAAACTGGCTGCAAAGAATGCAGTTACAGAAATAACCATGACATCTGATTGTCATAACTAAAGTCAGCAAAGACTTGAAAAATCACCCCAAACAGGGTTGTACAAAATAGCCTCGAATGACTACGGTCACATCTAGCAAAAGATAGGCTTTGACGTTCTACGACGTTAATCAAGCTGCACCAGGGTTAACCAAAATGTCAGACCCAAGGGTGTCTCACTATACTGAAATAAATGACATTAAATTAAACTAGATACAATCCCTACCTAGAAAAATGGCTGACACAGAGTGCGGTTGATTCACAAACTACTTTAAATCTAATATACCACCAGAACTAGAACAAGAGAGAGGATGTCCAAAAACTCACGACATGGAGAAGCTATCGCTCAGCCCTCTATTCAATAACCAGGGTTGTACAAATTCCTCTCTGGATCTCTGGAACGGTATTATCCTCATTAGGATTCCCATCTGGACTCGTCCAAAGACCAGGGTTCGATTCGTCCCTGTCGACAACTCCGTGAATATGCTGGATATGCCTGGAAATGGCATCCTGGATTCCTTCCTTCTCGTCCTCGGTTCTGCAAGCTCCACCATCATGCTAGTTCTCGTAGAAACATCACCCTCATACCAGGATGGTATTAGCCCATGATGACTGATTCAAGCATGGTGTGGAATAGTCTGGTCACGTTGACGGTGAAATAAATTATGAAATTCATTCTTTCACTTTCCAAAAATATAATGTTCGTCATAAATGTTGTAGGCTTTGATAGTAATTGATAACACAGCCTTAATTTCGTGGTTGTGAATAGATATGTGAGCTAGCACTGCTCTATGATTCTGCACGTGCTAATGACGCTACTTTTCTATCATGCAGCATCGGTAAAATGTACGTCGTTTTGGAAATAAAAACTTCACTTTGGCAATCCAAATATGTTACACTATCATAATCACACTTATTTGAAGTAGTTGCAACACATTTACCTGTATATTTTCCACAAGGCATTTGGCCCTCCACAAACACGTGGGTACTAAAATGTGGTGTTCCGGTAAAATTATATAATTCACTAATACTTGCCAATAATTATCTTCAATATGTTTCTGTGGCTCACTGTGCATAAATACCAGTATTTTACAATATGCCAGTGCACGATGGCACCTGATAACCAATTCAACGCTAACAAGCGGATATTCTTCTATGTCTTACAGGACAAAAACAATTACACGCCTGTACTGGGCGGATTCTCCAGACGTAGTGCAAGGCACTGGGTGTCTCAAGGAAGTAGGTCGTCAAACCGAAGTCGTTGAGCGACTACTTACGTTCCTATTTGCGTATCTGCAAGGGTATTACCTTACCTTAAGCTAAAATAACATTCTCAAAAATGTTTTAATAATGCAGCATGACGAAATGGAATATTCTGAGTCTTGTGAAAGAATAAAATTAATTAATAAGACCTCAGATAAATAATTAGCAGTTTTCACCCAAGTCAAAAGTGCGATCCAACGCTACTTCAAAGAGTATCGCGTGAGCTCTCAGCTCCACGTGGCTTCCTGGGTGTGTTCAAAAGTACAACATCCCATCATAAATGTTCTGTCATAAAAAATATCACATGAACCATAGCTCAGCGGGTTCATCTGCCTCTCCGTCGTTTCAAATAAAATGTTGGGACGACATTTTTATTTGACTTGAAATTCATTCAAGAGTGATATTTCTTCAGATTGGCTGCATTAAAGGTTCCAATGCGCTCTCCTGTCCTGATGTCTTCTATTACATAACTTTCATTGTTCAAAGGCTGTCGGATACGACTAGGGCCATAATATAAGGATAGAAATTTCCCATATATGCGGTCTATAGGACTTGAAATTCCGGGTCTCCTTATGAGGATAAGGTCTCCCTCAACTAGTGGTTCTCTAAATCTCTGGCGTCTAGTTCTTCCCAAGCGCTTGGCAGCTTGTCTGTCCATAGTTTCCCTTGCAGCTAAAAGTCTGCTGGCATGTGATGGTTGTAAACAAGGTGGATTTACAATCACACGATCCCATATTCTCAGCGGCATCTGGTTCAAATGCAAGACCATAAGTATTTGACCAGTGCTCTCATGGACTGTTGAATTAATACACTTTGCCATAGTGACTAGGACTTCAGTCCATCGCCAGTGTTCTTCTTGACAATTTAATCGACAGAATTTTGCGATAATAGACATCACGCATTCTGCTGGGTTGCTCTCCGGATGACGAATAGATGATAAAACATGACCTATTTCAAGCTCATTCATAGCATTGGCAAATTCTGCTGAGGTGTACTGTGATACGTGATCAGTCAACAAGAATTGTGGCTTTCCTGCCTCCGGTATCACTTGTCGTCTAATCCTCTGAATAATCTGATGTGCAGTGGCTTTTTGAATCGGATGAAGCATCGTATATTTCGTGAACACATCAATAGTTACAACGATGTATCGATTCCCACGACGAGCCTTAGGTATTGGGCCATACAGGTCCTGTGCGTATAACTCTCTAGGTTGAGTTGGGAGTATTGGTCTAGGTTGTTCCTTCAACAAGTGTGACGTGTACTTGTTCCGCTGGCATGCGTCGCAAGCACGTAAACACTGTCTAACGGTGGCTCCTAACCCTTTCCATGTAAAAGATTCTTTGATGGTTGCAATGGTTTTGTCTGTTCCACCATGACCAATGGATAGATGAACCATAAGAATAACAGATTCTTGGTATCTCCTAGGAATAACTGCACGCAGTTGAGTGTGGTCCTCGTCCACAAACTTGTATAAGACACGATGATAAATCAAGTAATTATCTGCACCAGCAGCAATTCTCGCATAATGAGCATCCTGTGGATCCATTCTTCGTTCCAGGAAACGGATAATGTGCCTGAGTTCCTCCTCACGTCGCTATCCTTCGGGTAGATGACGAAGTCGGCGAAGGTGTTCCTCGCATTCTCCCTCGATGTTTATGGCATTAACAGTAGCTTCAGGATTCCGGCAGAGGATGTCGGCCAACACATTCTCTCTGCCTGGTCGATAAACTATTTCCAAATCGAACTGTTGGAGAAACAGCGTCCAACGTGTGATCCTGTCGCTTGCCAGTCTTGTTCTTATGATGAAGGTCAGTGCATGGTGATCGGTCCTCACAATAATCCTCTGGCCTAACAGAAGTTTCTGCCAGTATTCAAGTGCGTAAACTATTGCAAGTGCTTCTATCTCGGTCGTGAAGTAGTGAGATTCATGTGCTCTTAAACGTCGGCTTAAGAAAGCGATATAATGACGTTTCTTCTCATCATCCTCCTGCAGTAAAATGGCTCCTATACCAATGGAAGATGCATCAGTTTCTAGAATAAAGTTCCGGGAATAATCTGGATATTCTAACTGAATTGAGTCTACTAGCATCTGTTTAGCTCTCCTGAAAGCTATCTCGCATTCATCATTCCAGTTCCACCTGCAGTTCTTCTTCAGTAATCCTTGCAGAGGTGCGACAGTCTCGGAATACTTCTCACAATGAGCAGCAAAGAATTGGAGAATTCCTAAGAATTGTCTCACGTGTTTCACACGGGTTGGCGTTGGAAATTCAGCAACAGTTCTAATCTTTGCCGGATTTGGTCTGTATCCTTCTCCATTGATTATGTGTCCTACGAATTTCACTTCTTTCTGAATGAATCGACACTTGTCAAATTTGACCTTAAAATTCGCCTGTCGTAGATTCTCAAAAACAAGGCGCAATGTCTTTAAATTCTCTTCTTCTGTTTCTGAAGCTATGATTATATCATCCACATAACATATTACTCTCTGCTTCACTTCAGGAGTCAGCTTGGCATCAAGTGCTCTGATTAATGCGGCTCCGCCATTTTTCAATCCAAATGGTAGTTTTCGAAAGACATAAGTAGTCTGATCAAACAGGAATCCAGTATATTTCTGAGTATGCTCAGATAATTTGATATGGTAATAAGACTGAACCAAGTCCAATGATGAAAATATCCTTTTTCCTTTGAACTTCCTGAGAATGTCCCTAATCTTGGGCGGTCTGTCGTGCTCAGGAGCTAGGCGTTCATTCAAGGCTCTGGCATCGAGACAAAGTCTCAAGCTTCCATCTACCTTAACCACAGGCGTTATGGGATTCAAGAAAGGAGTCGGTGATTTCTTGATTGTGCCTGCTGCTTCCATCTCATGGATCTTCTTAGCAGCTTCTTCACGATGTTTCTCAGCAATTGGGTAAATTTTCTTCTGGAATGGGGAATCATCCAGTAGCACAAGGTCGTATTCGTAGTCTAATATCTCACCAGGTGTGGTGTCGAATATGTCCCTGTATTCGTTCAATATTATATCAAGATTCTCTCGTGTGGGTGCTGATAATGATTCTGCCTCTTCGTCGGCATCGAGTGTCTCGTCAATTTCCTTGCCATTCAAGTTTTCGACTACGTCGACTTCGGATAGGAATTCCGGTTCTTCTTCAACTAGGTTCATCTGAATGGGTTCGTTCGGCTTGAACTCTACCGTGTTACGGCCCATGTCAATGATACCATCATATTTTCTAATGAAGTCTGCGCCTAGTATGGCGTCATGATGCAAGCCCTTCATTACAAGAAATTCGTGCAAATACACATAATTTGAAATCTTCAGAGTACAAAGAATCTGGATTTTGCACGTCACAACCCGGTCAGGTATGACACCTCTGACTCTTACAGCTGAAACAGGCAGCTCTGTCACCTCAGAGTTGGCCTTTAATCTGGCATGGCAATCGGCGGAAATAACACTAATCATTGCCCCAGTATCAATGAGAATGACTACGTTGACTTCGTTCAAAGTGGCTACTATCTTGGGCAGACGGGTCAACTCATAATTGTGGTTCGTCGTTCGTCGTTCGTCCAACAAGTCGTCTTGGATTGGCTCCCAGAGTAATATGGTAGCAGTTACTCGGTGCTCAACCTGACAAGAATCTGTTAATTTTTCGGCGTTTTTTTATTATCCTGGCGAGAAGTACTGGGCTGGTTGTGCTCCGCCTCCTGCGCGAATCTCTATTTTCCCTCGAAGTTGGGCTCCGTTCTCCCTCTTCTTGGATTTGCAGCTCTCTTAGTTGTTGGAGGTACTCACGGCTCTCCCGTGCTCTTCCTTTCCAATCTCTGTCTGGCTGGTATCTAGGGTCTCGATCTTGGTTATATCCTCTAGCGTATCGATTTTCCCTTCGGATACTTCCGTGCTGTTAGTTTCTTCCGTTATTCCCGCGGTGGTAATTTTCGTGACGTTGGTTATCATTCGTCCCTCGGTCGAATCTCCGATTCCAATGACTACGACGGTCATCTTGTTGATCTCGAGCATATGGAGCGTTGTTCCATTCCCTCCTACGATAGTTGTAGTTATCACGATGCCCAGAACTCTCTTGTGTTTGCGTTTGTTGCGGAGTCTGGCTTACTTTATTGACAGTGGTCAAGTTTATGTGTCTTTCCTCGCGCCTGTCAGCCTTCTGCTGACGGTGTGTCGGGAACTGTTCCGTGTTCGCATCCAAGCGTCGCAGAATCTGGTCACATTGTTGAAACGTGGATGCCCCTGCAGCGATCAACACACGTTGTACGTCCGCAGGGTACTGCCAAACAATGGTGTTAACTAAATCTTGTTCAGACAACGGAGGCTGAAGACAACGAAGCTTCGCAAGCTGTATAGCGAAGTAGTTCGCATAACGAGTAGGCGTATTCGAGCTGTATCTACGAGTATACATTTCAGCTCGGATGCTCTGCTGAATGTCACTCGACCAATACGTCCTTAGTAATGCTTCCTTAAAGTCCTGGTAGCCTGTAAACGAGTATCTAAATGCTCTAAACCAGGTACTGGCTTGCCCCTCAAGCAAACGTTCTATGACTCTGAGTTCCCTCTCTGGAGTTACCATCGTATCTCTCAGATAGCTTTCGACATTGGCTAGAAATTCCACTGGAGTAACACCACTTCCAGTTCCGGAGAAGCGAGCTGGTTGCTCCTCTCTCGAACGTATTATCGTCACATTTCCCTGCGTATGCGCGGGTCTAAATGTGTTCTGCGTATAGTCATGCGTAGGTGTATTCATCTCATTATTAGGTTGACTTAGTGCTGGTCGAAAGGGATGGGCGTTAAAGTTCAAAACCTGGCTCGACGCTGAACCAGTGAATTGTGATGGTTGTGGTTCTGTAGGTGCGCTGGGCTGAAAATGAGTTGGCATCATTCCTTCAGATTGAGAAACGGGTGTTTCCTGAGATTCTCCCATTTGTGAGTGTAAGTGTCTCTCCCTAGGAGTCGTTTCGAGTCTGTCAAGACGTCTTTCTATGCCTTCAAGTCCTTGAATAGTTCTGGCCGCGACTTTGTTGCCTAAGTCATTCAATTGTAATTCGATTCTATCGACCTTTCCCTTGAGGTTCGCGTCTACCTCGCGTATGGCCGGTCTGAGGTTATGGCTAAGGTCTAACCTTTCGTTTACTGTGACCTCCTCAAATCGCTTTTGTAAAGAATCGATCTCTCCCTCGACTCTTGACATGTTGTCTTTGACCTCGGCTACCTTAGCCTCTACTATGGTCTTATGTTCGTTGAGGTCCCCTCTTAATAACATGAGGTCAATGTTATGTTCCTCATGATGAACATTCACTGTTTCGCGTAGGCTTGCTACGGTTTCCGTTAGTTCAGAAATGTTTCTCCTGTTAACGTTTAGTTCGTGTCTGACCTCTAACATGCCGTCAACGATCGTCCTAACATTGTTGTTCACGGCATTTGCAGCTCCTCTCATGTGAGAACTAATGCGATATTCATGGTTGTCATGTCCTTTTTTACCATGTCCGTGAATCCCTCGACGTGCGTCAATCGAGTCCCGAATTCTTCCCGAGTGTGTTCCAGGTCAGCTTTCATGTCTATCTGGACTCTATTTATGGTGGTTTGAATTTGAGCCGTGTGCTCCTCCAGTCGGTTTTGCACATCCTCCCTAGCTCTATTCATTTGGTCTGTTAGGCAATCTACACGCTGGTTAGCCTCCTGATGGTGTCGTATGACATCAACCCTAACTGCCGCTAAACCTGCCGCGAGATCATTTCTGGCTTCGACCCTAAATGCGTCCATATCAGCCCTGACTTGAGTTAAATCAGTCCTGACATTATTAACAGATTGAGTATTTATCTCTAAATCTAGTCTTACTTGGTCTATATGAGCACTAACATTGTGAACTTCCTGTCTTACTTGGCCTACATGACCATTAACATTGTTTATAGATTGAGTACTTTGCCCCAAGTCACCCCGGACTTCACCTAGGTCAGCAGTAATTTGTTGGAGATAAGCATTCACACCTGCCATCATCTCTCCAAACACGCGACGAATCGTTTCCTCATCCATTTGACAAGAAATATATGAGAAAGTGAGGGACCAATCTCTACTAGAACTTACAGCTATGATTAGTTACTTGGTGGTATAAAGCTTGTTTCATTTATATAAATATCACGAGTACAGCTGGAGTATGCAAACTAAGTGCATCTACATTTACAAAGACAACGACGAGCAAAGCAAAGTATTACATTTACTCAGAATGAGGCATCATCAAAGAAAACCCTATCCATCATTTATCTAACACTAAAGCCTCACCCCATGGACTTCTATCAAACATGAATGCCATGCGGTCAATTGATCTGCAGTACGACTTTCTAAGTTCGTCCCAGTCCTGTCAATTTACAATTAATCAACATTAAGATCCTCAAAAGTAACATGGTACTGACGGTCACCACGTTAACGTCGGCACATGAGTTGGGCGCCATTTTATGAGACCGTTGGTCGAGTCAACAACCACGATGACTTTCCTAACATCCCATAAGTCGAATAAAATTACCGTGAGGATCAGGTGAACTTCCTAATAGGCTGAGCGGCACGAGACACTGTAGTCCACGGGGATCCTGGTACATGGTGACGATGGTCATAGACCGCCTAAGGAGAGGTTCACCTTATAAACTAGACTGAGAAATTAAACATCCAGACTTAAGTAAAACACCGTGAAAATGTATTAAAATTCACAAGCCCCTAGCCTAGTTCGGAGGGTTATGATCGGCTAGTCCGCAAACTAATAAACAAAAGAAAATAAAGAGCAGGTCCCTACCTGAGAGGTTACGGAAAACCCTCGCGAAAGATCTATCTCACAATAATAAAGCAACAACAGCAACACTAGGAAAATGGTACGACGCAAGTCCCTAGTTCAAGTTACAATGTTAAGCTAATATCAGAATTTACATTTAACAGGGTAGCAAAACAAATCTAAGTTAGGATGATACCATTTCCACATTTACATTTAACGGTAATCATCTAGCTAAGTCCTAACAGTTAATAACAAAATTTACGGCGATGACGTCCGTAACCGAAAACAATTACAACAAATCTAAGTGTACAGCCATGAAAAACATTTAATGATTCTTAATAACTACGTGCTATCAGCACACAATAAGGTAACATGTAGGATTTACACACTTGTACATCATAAATAAGTAATGAAATAGACACAAATCTTTACTACATTCCTGCCTACACCTTGGTTTACTCTTTGTAAGCCATAGTCATCTAATGTGTGTAATTACGGTGACGAATGTGTAGTTGAAACCACGTATGACATCGCATGGCCTGAGCTCCACAAGCTACGAACTCTAGGTTCGCGCATGCTTCAGGTCGCTACAAAAGTGTCAACTGTCGTAGTCATTTCCACACAAGGAAATTACCTTCAACTGCACGGCTATGTCAACAGTTCCAAAATGCAACAGAACAAAGTTAGATAGAAAGAATTCATTAGTTAGCTTTTGTTTTACCAAAGTTATGCGTTTTATTATTAAGTTGTCGGTTTAGGTTTATCGTTGGTTTATGGCGAATAATACTGACAATAGCTCGGGCATGGAGTGTCTACACTGAGATCATTCTCCACCAAAAAGCCTCGACTCAACAGTCGGAATATGATCAACGAGCAATAACAACTCGGACACACAATAACACGGGTTACCAGCGGCGGAAAGCTCGCATTCAATAACTCTGGGATAGGCCTGTCCACAACAGTTACCTTCCAATAACATCTGGTCAACCGGAACCCTCCCGGACAAGATAATCACAAGTACCTTCATACAATAAATTCCTGCATTTAACAGGGTCGCCTGCAACTCACTATAGAAAACCAGACCTAATTGTACACGTCAAAACGGTACACGCAAGAAGTGCGCTCAACTAACAAAAAGCAATCTATAAAACATGTGATCTGAGACAGGGTTGAAAACTGGGTTACATAAGCTAAGTTGCAATGAAAGAAAGAGCGAATACAATTGCATTCTGTCTCTTGTCAAAGTAGTCCTGTCTCACAAACAAATGAAGCGTGCTCTCAAGGGCACTGGATTACAAAACCAGTTTGTCACCAGCAGGCTAACACATTCCTGCGTTCGGTCGACACAAAACACACATTATTCAAGGCCGGCGATTTAATCAAAATAAAACTATACATCTGGCCTGTTCATAAAAAACTTTACCATGGGTTATGAACCTCTAAAGAATCCGTGTATAAAAAACACGCAATAAATCTGAATAGAATAATATAATTCCGTCTTTCTACCAAAGACGTCTAAATGATAGTAATCTTACAATTACTGGAGCTCTTTGCTCTCAAAATACAATTCACTAGTTGCTAGTACAACATCAAATAAAAACGTGTCTTACGTGACACAAGAAAAATGATAATTGTGGCGCAGATTCCATACAAGGATCTGCTTAATGATACGTTGGGAACTGAGTTCGATGCTAGGCAACGAAACATTCCTTCTAATCGTTAGGTTCAAACTTGACCAAGAATAATTTCTGAACTTATTCAAAATGAAAATATAATGCATTTACAAAACTGGCAATTACAGTCGATTGCCTAACTGATACGACTGTTCTAACGAAAGTCGGGGGTGAATCAAAACTGGCTGCAAAGAATGCAGTTACAGAAATAACCATGACATCTGATTGTCATAACTAAAGTCAGCAAAGACTTGAATAATCACCCCAAACAGGGTTGTACAAAATAGCCTCGAATGACTACGGTCACATCTAGCAAAAGATAGGCTTTGACGTTCTACGACGTTCATCAAGCTGCACCAGGGTTAACCAAAATGTCAGACCCAAGGGTGTCTCACTATACTGAAATAAATGACATTAAATTAAACTAGATACAATCCCTACCGAGAAAAATGGCTGACACAGAGTGCGGTTGATTCACAAACTACATTAAATCTAATGTACCACCAGAACTAGAACAAGAGAAAGGATGTCCAAAAACTCACGACATGGAGAATCTATCACTCAGCCCTCTATTCAATAACCAGGGTTGTACAAATTCCTCTCTGGATCTCTGGAACGGTATTATCCTCATCAGGATTCCCATCTGGACTCCTCCAAAGACCAGGGTTCGATTCGTCCCTGTCGATAACTCCGTGAATATGCTGGATATGCCTGGAAATGACATCTTGGATTCCTTCCTTCTCGTCCTCGGTTCTGCAAGCTCCACCATCATGCTAGTTCTCGTAGAAACATCACCCTCATACCAGGATGGTATTAGCCCATGATGACTGATTCAAGCATGGTGTGGAATAGTCTGGTCACGTTGACGGTGAAATAAATTATGAAATTCATTCTTTCACTTTCCAAAAATATAATGTTCGTCGTAAATGTTGTAGGCTTTGATAGTAATTGATAACACAGCCTTAATTTCGTGGATGTGAATAGATATGTGAGCTAGCACTGCTCTATGATTCTGCACGTGCTAATGACGCTACTTTTCTATCATGCAGCATCGGTAAAATGTACGTCGTTTTGGAAATGAAAACGTCACTCTGGCAATCCAAATATGTTACACTATCATAATCACACTTATTTGAAGTAGTTGCAACACATTTACCTGCATATTTTCCACAAGGCATTTGGCCCTCCACAAACACGTGGGTACTAAAATGTGGTGTTCCGGTAAAATTATATAATTCACTAATACTTGCCAATAATTATCTTCAATATGTTTCTGTGGCTCACTGTGCATAAATACCAGTATTTTACAATATGCCAGTGCACGATGGCACCTGATAACCAATTCAACGCTAACAAGCGGATATTCTTCTATGTCTTACAGGACAAAAACAATTACACGCCTGTACTGGGCGGATTCTCCAGACGTAGTGCAAGGCACTGGGCGTCTCAAGGAAGTAGGTCGTCAAACCGAAGTCGTTGAGCGACTACTTACGTTCCTATTTGCGTATCTGCAAGGGTATTACCTTACCTTAAGCTAAAATAACATTCTCAAAAATGTTTTAATAATGCAGCCTGACGAAATGGAATATTCTGAGTCTTGTGAAAGAATAAAATTAATTAATAAGACCTCAGATAAATAATTAGCAGTTTTCACCAAAGTCAAAAGTGCGATCCAACGCTACTTCAAAGAGTATCGCGTGAGCTCTCAGCTCCACGTGGCTTCCTGGGTGTGTTCAAAGGTACAACATCCCATCGTAAATGTTCTGTCATAAAAAATATCACATGAACCATAGCTCAGCCGGTTCAATATGCAAATCACAGTTCGCCAGAAATGCTCAATCGGGAGTGTCGGGGTTCAAGGTATGTTCTCCCACTCTGTGACTTACACACTTGGGATTAAGCATAGGATACACTTCCAAAAATAAATAAGATAAAAATCCTACTATAAAAATATTTAATTATTCAAAATATGGCGATACAAAAATAAACATAAAAATACTGACACTACACTTCACACTTGTCCAAAGATGAACAAGGAATTCAAATTAAATATTCACAAAATAATAATTACTGGTTATCCAAAAACCAAACAAAAACTCCAGCTGAGTTTCACTCCCATATAGCATCAATCCTAATTCTTTAAAAACGAGCTCCAAATGGCTCGGTAAAGTGTACATGCATTGTGTTAACAATTAAACACACACCATTTAATTTATACATGAGTATATCTGGCTTTAATAACAATATCATAGTATGGCTACTCATTAATTAATTTTGGGCTCCCACAATGTTCATCTGTTACCATCTCTCTTCTCATGCTACCAACTCACTACCGTGATTGGAAAAATTTGCGCATCCCCGAGTTATGGAAAACGACTGACCAAGTCAACTTAAGATTACTCCCAAAATCTTAACATTTTCATAATTACTCGTGAATCAACTGAATCATTTAATAATAACGTTAGGGATTTTATTATATTGTCTTCAAAGACAATTATATCTTACGGAAGCAACGATCTGAACTCTGCAAGCGATAATAATGAACGTAAAGGGTCCTCAGTTCAAATACTGGGTCGTTAAAACAATCTTAAACACTTCCGTGTACCGTGAATCAGACAGCTCGTTCTTGACCTTCCCCTATAAGAGAGTTTGTAAGGATCTGTCTCCACAGTCTCGCTTCCTCAAGAGACGGCTATACAGCGCTACTGCCAGCTGCTTCAAATGCGTTTCTTTGAAAGACCAGGCTCATAATACAAATTAACAACAAGACATATTAGGTTCTACAGACCTATTCTTTTAGCGTCGGTAAAGTATAATTATGAAGTGTCCTCATTAGCGGGTAAGAAAATCCATAAAACAACAAAAATATAAGGGGCTTCGACGCGGACGACTCTGAGTTCAATCCTTTAAAACTGCCTCGGGAACCATATCCCAACTTTGAGGACTTACCACTTAGCGACTTAAGGTAGGTATTGTACGCAACCAGCGCTCATAATACAACATAAATTGCACCCTTTTCGGTATTGCAATACCACAATTCAACATAACTCATTACCGCTACTAACTGTCCCTCTCAATTATTATTACGGAGCATTTCAACGCGTTCCCAGCGTGACAAATTATTTCAATTGCGCGACATGGCGCTCATACATAAAATAGCCAAGTGGTATTTCAAAGAAAGAAATAAAGAAATAAAATCAAATCAAAATTTGATCTTCGTCTCAAAAAAAAATATTCAGCCTTAGCCTCCATTAACAATAATTATTTATAACATTGATTCACAACAATTTAACAATTCATCCAAGGGGCTCTTGCAGCTACCACTATTCAATATAAAATTCATCACATAAATAATTTACTTAATTATTATTATTATTATTATCGCGCTTGCATTACCATAGTTATATTATTTACCATTATACTGATAATCCACTGAATTTTTTCCACAAGGGATTCATTAATACTTCACATTATTTATATTTCAATCAAATTAATCGTTCAGGTCGCGCAACCTATATTTCACATTTTCTCAATCATCCCTACTTCCACTCCTGAGGATTATACGCAAATCTTCCCAAAAACACATAATAATGAAATTAGTACTCACATGATTTTACGGTCAGCGACCGAGTTCTCCATCGATGGAACATTTCACCCACTAATTGCTTCTTAAGCCATATTCATGACCATATCTACACTTGATAACACTTTTCTAACATCGCATAAAACATATACACTGATCACTTTTAATCTAAAGAATACCATTTTTGGATTCATTTTCACTTAAACACAAATACAATTCCACTAAAATATTTTACACTCAAAATTTCACTACACTTGAATTACATACAATTTTATCACTCTGGCATTAATTATATGCCTTAACACACGTGATTTCCTTATTCTTTCCCATTTCCAAGGGTTACACTTTATGTACGTCGGCTTCCTAATCTGATGAGATGATTGAAAGTCTCGATCGAACTACCCTCACTGAAACGGTTGATCCTCTTATTCCGGGTTCGACTATCGGCTTAATAACTGTACTGCCCGATATCGTATCTTGCTAAACGCTAACTTGTTCGTCTAATAAAAGTCTGTCACTGACGTTTTACTTTTATGATCGCTCGAACTTGTATAACGGCGACCTAGTAATTTCCTTGTCCAATAATCCATACGTGGATTTTACTTTCTGTTACTTTGATTCTTGACTTATTGGAGTAATCCCAATGTCTGACTGTTCATTTGTCTACACCTAGACAAAGCCTGGAATCTCGATTCCTAAATTCTATCGTACTCCTCTCTAGTCCCCTCAGTTCAGGAACACTAGGCGTTACTATCACGTTCTACCCTGATCTGGTTATTTAACGTAGATAGAATTGTATAGTTCACTGTCCTTGGGTACTTCGAAATCCTATGATGCGTTGGTTCTTTAACTAAAACTTAAACTTCTAGACGTAGATTATTCTCATCTATCGTACTCTTCAAATTATCCTGATCCGATTCTATGTTTCGCCATCGCTCTGCTGATTGTATTTCTAACTTATCCATGTCTTTTATCAGGCCCGTAATACTGCTGACAATTGTCCCTGGATAAACGTAGAATCCTCCTCCATTTTATCAAATCGCTTTTCAAGACCATCCGGTGCCGTTTTAACCTCACTGTTATTTACCGTGCATGCTAATTCTATCTGAGCTAGTTTTGCTAATACAGTTTCCTCCAAATCATTTAATTTACGGTTGAAGGTGTCCTCTAATTTTTGTATCTGCCCTAGCTGTTTGTCGTTATTCTTACTTATATCAAGCGCGAATTGAACCATCTGCTGTGTAGTGTACTCTTTCATCTCTGCCGATAATGTGGCTAACTGACTCGTATTTCTACTTTCTTGCGCTTCTAATTGTTTGTTTATATTTTCATTTACTTGCGCTTGTAATGAGTTACCCTGTTCAATTAATTTAATTTCCAATGACTCACTCTGTTCAGATAATTGTGCATTCTGTTCAGATATCTTAGTGTCTAATTTTTCACTCTGTTCAGCTAGTTGTGTTTTTATAGTGTGATTCACTTGAGTCTGGAATGACTCATTCTGTTCAGCTAATTGTATCTTTATAGTGGCATTCATTTGAGTCTGGAATGACTCATTTTGTTTCGCTAATTTAATGTCTAAATTTTCACTTTGTTCCTTTAATAGTTTCTGGGTTCGTGCCGTGGCACTTTCAATTATCGCCTGAATTTCCGCTACTGTTGCCATTATCACACACACAAAAATATTTATCACTGAGAAAACAGGAGGATGGCATGCAAATGTCTCCCTGACACACACATATATAATTCTTGACATACATTTACTTCATTTGACCACTTTCAGTTCATTTAAACCTATTCCCTTTACTCCCGCAAATCAATCATCACTGAATGGTTCTAACTTTACTTAATAATTTTTTTAACCCCGAACATATTCAGTCATAAATTACTATCCAGATCTGATGTTAACACTGACTAATTAACAAAGTATTAATTGTCATTTAAGGCTACCAGCCTCCTAATATATTCATGAGTTTGACTTTCTAAACAAATCTAATTTTATATTTAATCAATGGGCGCCCGATTTCACGTACATTACTTTACTAATTACATCAATAAACAAAACGTGAATCGTATTTTAACTTGCAAACTCGTGATTCTACTGTATATTCCAATTTCTTGGCGGTATTCCTCTTCGCCGTAATTACGTTAACAAAATATCACTTCCGGTGATTTCAAACAGTCAAAAACAGTGAAATACCACATGTAGGGTAACAGCTTGTCTATGATCCGCTAGAAAAGCCCAAAACAGCGAAACGCCCCACGATGGCTGCGCCAGCTTGTCTATGCACCCTTCAATAAAGCATGGTTTTCTCAAGATTCATCTACGGGGTCGTGTTCAGTCCTGACTGCGTTACGCAGCAAAGTTCACTTAAAACAATATGCTCTAATGAATAGAAAGGTTCATGACAGAGGCTATACTAGAAATAAAATGAATAACAAGTAGAATAAAAGATATTTAATGACTGAAAATTATGTGCATAATAATAATAATAATAAATAAAAGAAATCCTCCCTGACTTTCACCCCCTAATAAAATAAATATAACACTGAGCGGTAGGAACTCGCTCGTCACAACAAGACAATGTGAATGCAGCTTCACACAAATAATTAATCATAACATAAACTTTGAGCGGTAAGAACTCACTCGTCACAACATATGGATACAAGTCCATTTATCCTGGTCAAGAATTTTATATAATGTGTGGTATACTGCTCGTAAATAAGAAACTGAGTACTGATGCGAGTCCGTTTACAACTGAAACAGTCATGTTACTCACGGAGTTGCATCTTTTAAATCACACTATGGCTATGGGACCCACCCTTAATTAATACACTATAATTACTACTGACGCATGAGAGATCTAATAATACAAAAATATGAAGAATCTCCCCGAGATTCTACTGGTGCCAGGGCACATAAATGAACAAAAAGAGCATGCCAGAAATAGGCCAAAACGCTCTCATCACTACTTGGGAACATAGCCTCGTGCACCATAAATTGACACGGGTCATTGAACGCGTAAAATAAACACACCAACATTGAACCAACAACAACAAAATACAAGCCTAACGGCTAAAAACTATGTTTACATTTTTATAAAACGCCAGACAGACACGAGTTTCGGAAGCTACCTTACAACTATGGACAGCACCCATTTAATCAATCGATACTCATTATAACCGATCAGGTTTTGTGAATTTAAACAAATTCTAAAATTGACGTACAGGATCCAAGCCTGTTACTAATGACAAGTCGCGTTATCTGATTTGAGCGCGCCCCTCTTGTATGAGTCAACACTGCCTCAATTATCTCTCTCAGTCGCTCACGCCAGGTGCATTTTCCGTCTGGAAAAGCAAACATATCTCACTCATCCCCTTGGATGGCAAGAAAACACAAATATATACCACAAGTCCAGCCTCGCGAGGTCATGAACTGGGCTAATGTGGAGCAAGTCAGAATAATCACCATGATATATTCTCGCTAGCACATCATAAAAATCACACAACGCACCAAAAGCTTGGACTGACTCTCATACACATACCACCGGGTCGGCTGAAAACAGATCAACAATATTGCGTCCATTGACACATTTAAAAAAAATACACAACAAAAACTCGGGTGCAAAGTGCCATCCCGTTCAGCTCTGCTGAAAAGCAACTATCAAAATAATCCTGATCCGTCATAAAATTCTACTCACAAATAATCTTTACCCTCCAAATTCTATTTTTAATCTCAAAATTAATTCAGTTCCATTTTTGTTATAAGGCATACCTCCGAATAATAATGCTTGACCACGTTTTACGCAAGCGAACGCGAGCCCGAGCTGCGCGTCGCCCCGTAAAGTTGAACAAACACATATCACCATATTTACAAATTACACAACGCTCGGCTTGTCCCATATTTAATGTGTCAGTAAAACAAGAACTAAGAATCTACATTACCAAACAAGCAAACAAATATCTTCAAAATATGTCCCATAATACCATAGCTGATTCAATAAATAAATAAATTCATTTGCACTCATTCTTTAAAACCAGCGTCAAGGAAACGTCTGCAGCCATCTCCTTTAAGATGTTTATCTCGTCATCGACATCTTCTGGCAAAGGTCCTGCTGGTTCCAAGATCCGGTCTCGTTCTTAGACGTCATCTCGTGCTAAATTAAATAAAGTTTTGTCAGATACACACGAGATATATTTCCTACTACATTCACCTATCAAGTACTAAATTCCTTGACAGTCTATTTGGTGAATTATTTCGATGAACTAGTCCTACTGGTAGTACTGGGACTACAAATAAATCACTGAAGTTATACTTATAACTTGACGAAACTGTTCCATGTTCAAATAAAAATCAACGTCACGTTATCAAACGCACAAATTAAAGAGTGTGAACGTTACGTCCTCAGACGCACAAAAATAAGTGTATGACGTTACGTCCTCAGACGCACGAAAAAATAATTGTTCTCTCGAAGCATTCTGGATCCTTATAAACGAAACTGACTAGGGTAGGTGTGGAAGGGGATTTATGAGAAAATATTCCATAATAATTATCAGACTAGCATGCGATCGGTATCATTGAGTTCGTAGCGATGTGGAGGTTACGATTATGCTGTAGCCGGCTCGAATCGATCGTGGAATTAACCTGTAGATAACTCCCGCGTTAATCTACCAGGGTGCGTTATCAAGCCGAGTTGCCGCTAAAACAAGGTGTCTTGATATTATTGGCCCAGACTCTTGTATGTCTTTGCGCGCTTTTACATGTATTTCTGCAGCAGGGAGAGGTTAACATGATGATTGACCAATTGCCTCGTAGCATTTGATTTTCTTCTTGGCGCCAACCTTCATAGCAACAGGCCATAATGTGCGTGCCCAAGCCGTCTTCCGCGCTAAAAGTTGCACCTGTCCTATGTCTCATGAATATTTATGCTTCTTCCTAAAATACCACAGGAACTTAAACCATTGTGTCCTCTCGGCCACTGATTTCTCAATATTTCCCAACACCGTCTGGCTCTCATATCTGCTGTCTGTAGAAATGTATCAAAAGATTATGAATAATTATTAGGATCCTTTATACAGCCTTTGGATAAAGGGTTCAATAGACTGAATGAATTTCCTGGCGCGTCCAGGGTTTATATTCAAATCTGCCACAAAAAGATCAGATCTGCTTCTTCTCCAACAATAACTTCTAAAATTATTGTGGTATACTTTTGAAAAATATGTCTCCTGAAAGCTCTCGTTTTAAACGTAAAAGGGTTCCTTTGATCACGAAAATCGATCACACAATTCCAAGATATTAAATAATTGGGCTCCTCAGATGCGTGGGTAGTGTGGTTTTATTTTCCCTCTCTCCTAGCTTTGGGCTCGGGGAATAACTGTCGACGTAATGCCGCGTATGCACTTCTTTCCTGTGCAATTATTATAAACTTTTTCCACACACGAAAATCTCTTTTCCAAGATGATCAACAGTGACGGGTTCCTTTCATTAATTAAATTCTTGCAACTGGCTTAATTTTAATTATTTCTCTTCTTGCGTCATTTCGATGTTGCCATTTTATCGCTGAGTAAGACCTATTTCCGAAACTCCTTCTCTGTCACTCGCAGTGGAAAACTACCAGCTCTATTAATAATCATGCGCTAGCCTCTTATCGCCGAGTCAGCCGTGATCTCATGCCCGCGTGACTAGTGGTCACCCGCGCTTGCATCATCTTGTAACAGCCCAATTTCTTATTAACCCTTAAAATTCTTTACAAATTCACTCTAAAGACTGCATATTTCTTCTCTTTTCTACATATAAAATATGGATTCGTCGCTTGAACCAATCCACATGGGTTCAATAGATATATGTTGAAATGATCAACGACCTATATAATGATACTTGCCACTCGCAGTTGAGAGTAGTTCACGTTTTCATTTAGTACTTTTTGTATTCCTTTCGTAAACTTTTTTATAACGAGTAGCCCCTAAAGTAAAGAAAAGAAACAAAAACTAAAATATCGGCGTCGCGGAGAAGAACCAAAGAAAGTCTGTCATGCATGGCTCATGAACTATTAGCCCTACTGACTCACAATTTGCTTTAAATAAAACTGTCAACCTTCTTATTCATATTGTAACTCGTTGTTCTTCGAGGCAACTATTGTCCAAAAATTGGCTACAATGGTGAAAAAACTCATGCAAAATATTTCGATTAAAAAGTTTCAGCGAATTTCATCCACTAAAAACTCTGATTTTGTTCTTGAAAACAATGACAGTTTGTGGCATGCGGTATGTTAATCATGCCAGTACAAACACCTCACTGATTAGTCTATAAATGCCAAAGATATGACAGTTTGAGTGACTAGAGTGCGACGGCAATTTGCACTGAGGACAGCTTATTACCGCGGGAATGCCACTAGGTCCGATACTTCACAGTCTCGTTCGATATTTTCTATTCTCTTCAGTTCGCAACGTAATGTTTCTATCACTACCCATAATGCAACGGTGTGCAACGTGTGAGAACGTGCCTAGGGATGCGATTGAATTGGCGGTGGCTCAAGCATAAACTAAAGAAAAAATCAACCTTATCCTTGAATGTGAACATTATTTTTTCGAAAGCCCGACGACTAGAGAATATTATTCGAACTGGTAGGAACATTTTGGATAAAGAGAGTCAAGTATCCAACGCTGAAGTTCTCACTCTGTATGTTAGTGACATTTTCTCCCCGGTAATAAGAGTCTTCGTGGCTGAATTGATTACGCGTTAAACTCTTGAAAGAAAAAACTGGGTTTCGATACTTGGTAAGGGAAGTATTTTAGATTTGTTTTCGTTATGTTTTATTGTTTATAGTGAGTGCATGAATTTTCAGGTTCAATTCCGAAAAAGTTACATAGTTATTGAATGTGGCATTACACGAAAAAATCTTAATATGTACACGTCAAATAGAATTTGCATTTGCTAAAGGATATCATGATTAGCACTGACGATCAAAATCTCCTTCGATATGTTTTTAGGATGATGTGCTCAATATAGTCTGTTAATATGATACCATTGAAGTTGAGTGGATTCTCCCAATTCGCAGACTCCAGTCAACAGAATAAACCATTTCCATTGAATCTTTACACACCAAGCAGCAGTGCCTTCAGGCAGCGCCATATTGCCCAAGCGAGAATGTCGAAAGTTGTCGTTATCGAGCCCACATTACCGGTAATACCAGTTCCGGAACCAGCATTTCCGTTCTTCATTCTCGTCCAACGAAACCGATCGGAACTCAAAAGTTTTTTGCCGGGCTCTAGCGCCAAACGCTTCCCGCATCAAGGTATATTATTCCAAAATTTGGAAGAGGTCTGATGGTTAGCTTAGTCGTAATTTGATTTGAGCTTTTAAGATTTAGATGGCCGCCATTTTGGTTTCGTTAAGATGGTGGCGATATAATAGATGACTCTGAACTGTCCTTTGCTAGTGCTAACTCTGAATTAAATGTGGCTCAATTCAGTTTCGCTGTGTTTGAATTGTCAGACACACGTAAATCTGGCCCCTATAGATCTCATAAGTCTAATTCCATTTTTACAAAAATTGAAAGTAGACTAATAATTAGAGTTGAGCATAGAGGGTAGGATATGGCATGAAGTGTATGAATGGATTCGTTCTGTATGGGAAATGAGGCAGACTCGCTCTCTACAGCGCAGTGTGGCTTCATATCTCCTCTCTATATTCATTACTCATGAAGCTTGAGAACTGCGGGGTTTCCTCCTTGATACCTTCCAAGATGTGGCTGATTGGGGATAATCCGTCTCTCAAGCTAGACATGCACGGGGGTAACATCAAATCTTTAACAGACTGGAAGTTGTGGAACATTTACTGTGTTGAGGCAAGAGACATGGGACATCGTATTCTTGAATGTGTGTGGAATCTGTTCGATATACTTTGTTAATGTGGTGTTTGTTCACCTCGGAGCATAGCCGTGGGCGTTAAATCAAGATGGGGACCTGTAACAAGTCCGGAAATCCGAAATTTGAATCCCGGGGCTGACAGTGGCCATGCTGAGTTTGGCTTTTACTCCCTCCAGGCAAACACCGGGATAGTACCTTGTTTCGGGCCACCTACCTCATTCCCGACCCCAGTAATTACAGTTACAAACACAACAGTAGAGTACTCTAGGCACCACAGACACATAGGTCATCATACAAATTGAGCACACACCCATGTACACGGGACTGATGATCAAGCCCCTACAACGAGTTAACATCAACAAGAGGCGTTTGTTCTAGTGTGAACACATGGTAGAGAAATTGTTTCTCGGCAATTCCACACAATGTGAGACAATTTTCCCACACCGTCTATAGCTCCCACAGTCGAATTCAAAGCAATGAATATCTCAATAGAAAACAAGTAGTTCTGTGAAGAACCAAATAGTTCTTTTTCATTTATCCTACTGGTCTTTTCCATTTAACTCCCTCGCCTATTAAAAGGATTTTCAATGTGATATGATAAGTAGCTCTTGGTACACGATCATGTTGTGATAAAGCATAGAGCAGCAATTTCAATCTCAAAACTCAATACCCATACACGGGTGCTTAGATCGTCAGAAAAGTCATTTGAAATATTTGAAAATTACTTGACCGCTATCTTGTTTTTGTGTTCTCAGGATTTTGGAAGTCACATAAATACGGTATGTATTTACTTAACAGTCCTCTATCACCATACAAAATTGCAGTTTGATTGCTTAAATAGTTTCAGAGATATTATGAACTGGTAAAATATGTTGCATGGGCATATTGGATTCTTCTTCTTCTTCTTCTTCTTTTGCTTTAGCGTTTGTCCCACCTCGTGGCAGGGTCCGCTATTTGAGTCCGCTGTCTCCACTTTACTCGGTCATGGGCCATGTCCGGATGAAGGTTGACGCCTTTCAAATCCCTGTGCAGTGTATCGGCCCAACGTTGTCTCGGTCGCCCCTTTGGTCTTTTCCCGGCGACCTCCAGTGTGTAGCCCTGTTTTGCAATGGTGTCCGCTCCTGACCGTAGCACATGCCCAAACCATCGCAGACGACCCTCACGCATTTTGTTACTGATTGCTGCGATACCAAATCGTTCCCTTATTCTTTGATTGAGGATGTGATCCAACCTAGTAATGCCAGCTGTCCATCTAAGCATCTTGGTCTCCATGACACTTAGCCTACGTTCTGCTTCCTTCGTGGTCGGCCAACATTCGGTACTATAAAGCGCTACGGGACGAATGACAGTGCGGTAAATCTTCGATTTTAGGTGGTCTTTCATCTGGCGATCGCACATGACACCTGTCGTTGTTCGCCACTTCATCCACGCAGCATTAATTCTTATGTTGACCTCCTCGGTGAGACGACCTTCAACAGTTATCGTAGAGCCAAGATACTTAAATTTTGTCGTTCGAGGCAGATCATCGCCGTCGACTTGGATTGTTCCGATTTCTCCAGCATCCGTTGTCATATATTCTGTTTTAGCTTTGTTAAGCCGCAGGCCATATTGACTTAAACGATCATTCCATTCCTGGACTTGATGTTGGGGATCCAGCTTGTTTTGAGCGGCCAACATAACGTCATCAGCGTACAGAATGGTCCAAGGTAACGGTTGTTGTAGATCTGCAGTAACCGTGTCCATGACCATAATGAACAGCAATGGTGACAGGGCCGAACCTTGATGAACACCAACTGTTACACGGAATTTTTCTGACGCTCCTGCGGCGGCTTGGACGTAACTTCTTGGCTCCGCGTAGAGCAACTGTACCCAGTTGACAAGGTACTCTGGGATGCCATGTTGTCGGAGAGTCAACCAGATCAAGTCGTGCGGTACACGATCAAAAGCCTTTTCGAGGTCTAAGAAAGCAAGGTGCAACGGCTTATTCTTTTCACGATGCTTTTCAACTAAAAGCCGTGTGGCGTGGATTGCATCTGTTGTGCTGCAATTTTTCACAAATCCAGCTTGGTTTTTGGTCAGCTGGGTGATTGCACGTATCCTCTTATCAAGAATGCGCTCGAAGACCTTCATGATGTGACAGAGGAGTCGAATTGGTCTGTAATTAGCATATTGGATTATTTAATATATAGGCCATAGAATTATATGACGGCACATGAATATTATATTGGTGGTTAATTATACCAACCTACATTTCTATCGCTTGTTTACGACACGAGAAAGGAAAATGTAATTTAAAACGTTTGCACAGCCGCAATTTTTAAATGCTCATTAAAATTTAATTAAATTAGACGCCAACATTATTATATATTGTATGAAGATATACCGTGCCAAGTTTCACAGCACTCGGATCATTGAATCGTGCAAAAATACATTTAAATATTTAAAGTTCGCGTCGCCGCCATGTTGGTTTCGAGCTCATCATCAGGTTATTGAAATCCCATATGTGAACTTATCTTAATGGCCTCTAATAGATTCGTTGATATTGAGAGCCGGTGGATAATTTCGGATGATTGACATGTTGTATTGTTCTATATGAAGACCATAGAGTTATATACCGGTAGATAAAGGTTATTGTGTTGGTTCATTATACATACGTTCACTTCAATCATATGATTAGGACACAAGGAATACTAACTTAATATTAAAATTTCGCACAGCCGCCATCTTGAGGTAATGAAAGCAATTGATTTAAATTAGATTTCAGTAGATTAAATCTTGTGTAAACATTTACCGCACCATGTTTCACTGCGTTCAGATGATTAAACCGCGAAAAAAAAATCCATTTAAATATTTTAATTTCGCTTGGCCGCCATTTTAGATTTGTAATTAACAGGTTTTCAAAAGTAAAATAGATGCGCTTAGCGCTAAAAGAGGGCTGATGAAAACTGGCCTTTAATAGTTGAAGATGTCCAGAATACAATAACATACACCATATTAGGATGTTCTAGACTTACCAGTACACATATGAATGTGGAGGAGGGCGGGGAGCCAAGGAGAAACCAGAATGCGCATCACTCCTACCTGACCATTTAATAACAATCACATAATTGCACTAAGCTAGCAAACTTGAAGGTCAATCACCACTTTCAGTATCTCAACTAAAAATCACATATAAGTAACGAATCTCGACTAGTTGTGCTAGTTTAACTAATGTTATTGGTTTTACGTCCCTTTTAACTGCTCTGGTTTTTAGAGACGCCGGGGTGCCAGAATTTTGCCCCGTAGGGGATCTTAAAAGTGCCAGTAAATCTACTGATACGGCTCTCTCGCATTTGCGCACCCTCAAATGCTAGCTGACTGCGCCGGGATAGGAACCTGCAACCTTGGGCCCAGCAAGCGAGAACGTCACCATTGAGCCACGTTAGTTTAACTACTACTGCAACTAAATAAGTGTATATATTGTAAATACCATCACCCATACTTGTAGACAAAGATGTAATAGCCTTAGTGTAAGTGATCTGATGATCGCTTGGCGATCATAACTGGTTATCCAAGTGTATTTATTAATCTCATGTATATCTTTTTTCAGGATTAGGTAAACACCCATTACAATTGGGTACAATCGTGTTGGCCGACTTAAAAACATCGAATTTCGATTACTACTGATTAACACTGAAAAATGACTCCCAACACACTCATATTAGGAAATCATTGTTTTAATGGTCCACTCTGTAATGATGCCGATCCACGGCTGAATACTACAAAACCGCTAAATAATACCGGCTTTATTTGAGTCATTCAAATGTGATCGGTAGAAACATGAAAATACTTGAGAATCTCAGTCTTGTAACAATACTTAACGAGTATAGTATTTCATTTCAGTGTTCTGCTCTCGAAGATTTCCATTGAACCACATCGTGTTAGCAGTTTCTCTCTCACTGCCACTATTTATTTTTTTATTTTATTTTTATTGAACTCTTCAGTATTCATTCTTCTTTTACTCTACTTTGTTGTTTTTACTGTGACGTTCAATGTCCTGTTTTGCTGCAACTCATTGGCGTACGCAGGATTTCCTTCTGGGGAGGTTTCATTAATATATTATGGTAATTTTGTACACTCTTAAAGGGGCAGATGACCTTGCTGTTCCGCCCCTTAAAACGACAGTTATCATCATCATCATCATCATCATCATCATCATACATTATTAAAATGATATTTAGATTAATATTCATAAAAATCAATAATTATATAAACATTGAATGAAAACTATTTTAGACCTCATTATTTTTTCAGCACAATAAAAAATAAATTTTTGTTTTACATGGAAAACAGTGGCTAAGTATTAAAACTGAAATAGTGCAGTGGTAGCATCACGTGACTGATTATAATATTGATATTAAGTGAGAGAGAAATTATGTTTTGCTCTCCATGTTCTTACTGCCATTACTATTGACTCTCAACATCTGCCTATCTTGGTGGCTGTATCTGCATCATTGATGTGAATACATTGCAGAAACTCCTCATGTACCGAATTATCTTTAACGAAACGGACACACACAAGTAACCCGAAACGACGTGGAAAAGTTACCGATCGCACACTTCAATAGCAAAAATGGTCTATGGCTAGCTCCAACACTGAAGGAGGCGTCTCGCTGTGGGTAGAGTGCAGGACATTTGAAAAGTGAAGAACGTGGCAACTCTTAAAATATATACAGGAGTAAAGAAGCCTCACTAGCGGTAGTGTAAAACAGCTGATAGATGGGCCACTGCAGCAGAGTTAGTTTACCGATAACTGCTTGTTGCTTGTTCTCATTCCCTTGACCAACTTATACCAAACTTAATATCCACTGTGTTCCTTTGGGCTGATTGCTCTCTCGTGGTGGACTGTGTTGGCTGACAGATCTTAGCTGCAGTCCTAATACAATTGGCTTATCATGTGATAACTTAGCTGCTCATCAAGTAATACCAAGCTTAATATCCGCTGTGTTCCTTTGGAGCTGATCAGTCCTCCATTGCTCTCTTGTAGTGAACTGTGTTGGCTGACAGCTGCAATCCTAATATACACTGGTCAAAACAATTAGGGGATCAGGTGAGATATCATGCACAAGATACATATGGTAACGCCTTTCATTCAGAGTTCGGTTACAATAGTAATTTGCGTGTGCTACAGTACGTTATTGTGCTGTCTCAACTCTTTACTGGAGGTTTACATGGCGTTTACTTAGAGCGAGGCACCATGGGGCTACCATAATAGTGAAAAAGTCATTCTCGTTGCCCTCTAATAGCCTATGGTATGTGATCACCTCGGACGGCCAGGACAGTTGCACACCTGCGTGGCATGGACAGCAAGAGGTTATCAATCAGCTCTTGAGGGATCTTTGGCCATTCCTCCATCAGACCAATATTCAGCTCGGACACCGTCGTGGGAGGTGCTGGTCTGGCTGCAATGCTTCTGCCAAGTGCATCCCAGACATGCTCAATCGGGTTTAAGTCCGGTGAACAAGCTGGCCACTCCATTTGTTCAATGCCCTCGTCGTCAAGCATGTTGTCCACCAGTGCAGCTCTGTGGAGACGTGCGTTAGCGTCCACCAGAATGAACCCATCGCCTATGGGACCAGCGTAGGGCACAACAAACGGTCGAAGGATCTCCTCTCGATACCTCTGAGCAGTCAAAGCGCCATTCTGAACGACATAGAGGTCCGTAACTCCGCCAATACTGACTCTTACCCACACCATTCATCCATCACTATGATATGGTGCTGTTTACTGCACATAAGCGGGATTGTTCCGAGTTCCACGTTCTCTCCAGATGAGGGAACGACGATGTTCCGGCTGAACACAGAATCTTGACTCATCCGTGAACAGAACCCGGCGCCATTCTTTATGACGCCAATCCTGATGTTCCTCCGCCCAGTTTCTGCTGGCTAAACGGTGCCGTGGTTTTAATGGGACACACACCGTATTCCTCCGTGCGTAGAGGCCACTTTCACGAAGGCGATTTCGGACTGTTTGTGTTGATATTGCCTGTCCTGTTGCCGCCTAGAGGGTGCGCTTCAGCAGAGTTGCATTCAGCCTCCTGTCTCGACGGGCTGTTAACCGGAGATAACGGTCATCTCTTGCTGATATTACCCGTGGACGACCTTGGCCTGGCCTTCTTTCAACGGTTCCTGTTGTTTTAAATCGCGTCCAGGTCCTGGAAATTACACTTTGGGACACTCCAATAGCTGCAGCCACCTCCCTCTGTGTCTTTCCCGTTTCCAACCTTCCTATGGCTCTCCATACACGGGAAGTCACGTTGTTGTTGCATTCCACTACCTGATCACTACACCATCTGTACCCAACTGCGTGTGTCATTCGTTTGGTAGAGTAAACAAACGTCCACACCAACCCCCTCTGCAGCAACTTTCTGTTATTACCACTATCTCGGTTGCCGTAATGTTGTTGTCTCCACTCCGTAGAACCGACAAAAAGACGTCGAACCATTTTAGTCCATTCTGCCGATGACAATACGTCAGAACCTAGATATCTCAACTGATCCCCTAATTTTTTTGACCAGTGTAGTATGCTCGTCAAGTGAAATCTTAGCTGCAGTCGTAGTACAGCATGCTCGTCAAGTGTAACCTTAGCTGAAATCCTAATATAGTATGCTCGTCAAGTGATACCTTAGCTGCAATCCTAATATAGTATGCTCGTCAAGTAATATCTTAGCTGCAATCCTTATCAATGTGATAGTCAAGTGATAAATTAGCTGCAATCCTAATATAGGATGCTTGTCAAGTGATACCGAGCTTAATATACGGTGTGTTTCCTTTGAGCTGATCAGTCCTCCATTGCTTTATTGTGATGGACTGTGTTGGATGACATCTTAGCTGCAGTCTTAGAATAGTAGATGGGCCGTCCAACAGAACAATTCACGCTTTTCCTGTGTTAATAACCAAAGGAAAATGAACTGTACTGTAGGGGAGTATAACTGCACGGAAAAATACTTTTCTACAGTACAATGCATTTAAAACTCATTATTCTTTATGCATCTACACAGGAAAATGAACCTAACGTGAATTGTTCTGTTGGACGGCACATCCACACACGGCTAGGAGGCGTGACTAATCATAAGGAAACTATTGGAAGAGAAGAGCATTGTCAGATACGCGGTATTGCACGTTCATTGACGATATGGAAAATAGGCATTAAATACGCAAACAGAGCCTCCGTGGCTTAGGTGGCAGCACGCCGGCCTCTTACCGCTAGGCCCGCGGTTCAAATCCCGGTCACTCTATGTGAGATTTGTGCTGGACAGTGCGGAGGCAGACAGGTTTTTCTCCGGGTACTCCGGTTTTCCCTGTCACAATTTCATTCCAGCAACACTCTCCACTATCATTTCATTTCGTCTGCCATTCATTTAATCATTGCCCCAGGGGAGTGCGACAGGCTTCGGCAGCTGGCACAGTTCATATCCCCGCCGCTAGATGGGGGCTTCATTCATTCCATTCCCTGACCCGGTCGGTCGACTGGAAGCAGTCTGTGGATTTTCGTGCCTTTAAATGTACATACGAGAAAAAAAGGGAAATAAGCACTTAATTATTGACTAAAATTATTTCTCTGGTAAAATAAATTATTAAACAAGGTGTAATTTATATATCTGACGTCCATTACACTGGTGACAGAATAGACAATTCTAAGCTTCTTAGGTAAAAAAAATAAAATAAAAATGTCACCTATCTTTAAATTGAAAATTAAACATTAAAAGATCAATATTTGTAGGATTTTCAGAAACTGTTCAAGCAAATGGTGCAATCCAAGTCTGGTGGTCTTGGGGGAGGACGAGGTACTGCTCGAGTCTACGCTGCGTGAACCTGAGAGGAATGTGCATCGCTGACTATGAGAAATGGTGTTGACGAGTGATGAGGTTTCTCGGTCCGTTCATAGTACCGAACCAAATACATTGGTCGGTGACTCACTGACTTATTCGTAACACCGCACTGGTTTCAGAAAATAACCTATGTTAGCAGTAATGGAATAGACGAGAATGTCAGGTAACACGGCGGGCTGTCGACAGGCTTCGCAATTCTCGCCTGCTCCTACCCTGCCTCTGCCCTTCATCCCGCAAGTTCACAGAGCTTGGAATCGAGCAGTAGTTTGAGGCGTGGCTAGGGCGGAGCAAGAGGTTGTTACGTAATCGGAGCATTGACCTTCTGTTGAGGAGGAGGCGTATCACCTGATATGCGGATAGCTGTAGTCGTCTTGTAAACCCCTACGTAAGCAAATTGTGTTGTTGTTGTTGTTGTTGGACCCTCGCATAATGGTTTGGGATATTTGTACCGATAGTATTGTGTAGCCTACTTTGCAAGTGTGGAAGTCAATTTTTTTAGTGTATGGCTTTTAGCGCCGAGAGTGACCGAGGACATGTTCGGCTCGCCAGTTTTGTAGCTGCTTCGAGGTGGACACCCAAGAGGTGAGCTACAAATACCGTCGCGTGTGGAGTGTTGTCTGAGGAGGAAAGTTTGAATGTAAGGACGAGGAGTTAGAAGGTAGCGGCTGTGGCCTATAGTTAGGGACCAACCCCGGCAATTGCCTGGAAGGAAGATGGGAAACCACAGAAGACCATCTTCAAGGTTGCCGGCGGGGGGATTCGAACCTCTTCGCCTCCCGGATGTGAGCGACTGCCAGCAGTCATGCCGTAACGACCACGGCTAACTCACCCGGTGTGGAAGTCATTGATTGATGTTGATGTAAAGGATAAAATAATTTCGATAATCAGCCTGGTGTGTAGTTGGTTTTCTGCACGTTAAAGAAATACAGTGGGACAAAATTCTGACATCCCGTCGTCGGTTCAGAACTAGCATTTAAGACGGACGTAAAATACTTGATATTGTTTCGTCTGAGGGACTTGGCAATTGTGGTCACCCCCCAAGTAGTTGGGTGTGTGTAGAATTTGTCTGATAACCTGTGTTTCTGTGGTTTCTGTAATATTGTGGGTATTTGTAATTCAGGTGGGGATTAGGCAGAAGGCGGCCGTGACCTTAGGTTAGGAACCATCCCGGCATTTGCCTGGCGTAGAAGTAGGAAACCATGGAAAACTACTTCCAAGATTTAATACTAGTACGGTGCCACATATACATAATTATAACAATAATAATTATAATAATTTTATGATAGCGAAGCTGTGTAGCTCAGGTAGTAGAGTGCTATCCTTCTAACTGGGCTTTATCTAGGATTAGTCATGTAATAAATGAAGGTGAGCATATACGACAGCCTTATGCCAATGGATTTAATGGCTCGTTCAAGAAATTCCGTGAACACAACATTCCGGCAACTCAATTTCCCCGAAAAAAGTAAAATAAAAAAATGAAATAGAGAGTCCAAAAACCTATTATTATTATTATTATTACAGTTGTTGCACTGTCTTCGTACCAAGTTTGACCAACGGTTCCTGGCTGGCTGAATCCTAAACATATCCAACATCACTAGTCATTAAGGTTCGGATGGTTAGGACCTAAAGATACGAGAAATATGCAGGCAAATATGCCCTAAAATACTGAAATATGATCCAAAAAAGTTACAATATGACCTAATATATTTACATGCATACAAAAAACAAGTGTTAATAACGAAGTGAAATGTTATTTTTATTATTAATTCTACATTCAAACCTAAAAGATTGTTAAAATCTACGCTTACTTCATGAATAGGCCTACGATAAAAATGTTTTCCTCAAATTTTTATCGCAAAATGTTTCAAGTGACTCGTGGATAGCAGCATAGTCTTCACCTTTTCTTGCGTTAAAAACTGCGACACAAATCACATTTCCTGTAAATAGAAAATGCCCCAAGATAAAAATACTACCAAGTTTAGTTACAGTTAAATATTTTCTGATAGTCTGCAACAATTGGCAAGTTTTTAAATTTTCAGCGCCACTAATACACACCTTGCAGCGGCCTTAACCTTACTTGTCATGCTGGCCACTCCCCATGGAGGTGTGAATTAGCTCTTGATAGGCTAGGTTTGTGCCATTGGAAAACACAGCGAGGAGGTCACTCAAATTCAGACTCTGGTCAACATTCCAGAGCGTTGGAGGGGATGCTGGCGGGGAGGAATCAGATGTGCTGCTGAGGGGAACGCAGTCTAAGCCCTTTTCCAAGACATTGACCGATGGTTTTTGTGGTTTAATTCCACCTACACTAATTAAGATACGACTAAATTTCATGAAGATATTTGCTTAGAATACCATCTTCTATCGCCAGTGTAACGGACTCCACGTATATCAATTACATCCTGTATATACAGGGTGTAATTGATATAATGGAAGTCCGTTACACTGGTGATAGAAGAGACTATTCTAAGCTTCCTAGGTTAAAAAATGTCACCTATCTTTAAATTGAAAATGAATCATTAAAAAGTCAATGTTTTTAGGTTTTTGAGAAACTCTTCAAACAGAAGGTGAGGCAGCAGTCATGGGGAAACGAGGCGGAACGAGGTGGGACGATGGGCGGAGGGGAAGTTGTTACGTAATCGGAGCAATGACCTTACCGGTTGAGGGGTGGTATCGGCTGTTATGAGGATAGCGAGCGATACCCGTCTCGTAAGAAAATTTTTATTTCTGTTGTTGTTGTTGTTGAAATTGCACTCAATGGTTTGGGACGTTAGGACCGGTAGTATTGTGTAGCGTACTATGTAAGTATAAGTATAAACTAATTTTGATTATCAGCCCTGGTGTTTCATTGGCGTCTGGCACGTTAATAAAATACAGTGTGACAAAATTCCGACATCCCGTATTCTGTTCAGAACTAGCATTTAAGACTGAAGGAAAATACCTGATGTTTTGTTTGAGAGGCTTGGAGATTTTGGTCATTTAGCCCCATGTGGTTGGGTGTGGGTAGAATTTGTCTGATAACCTGTGGTTTAGTGGTTTCATTAGTAATGTGGGTATTTGTAATTCAGGTGATTATTGGGAAGTAGGCGGCCGTGGCCTTAAGTTAGGAACCATTCCAGCATTTGCCTGGGGGTAGAAGTGGGAAACCATGGAAAACTACTTCCAAGATTTAATACTAGTATGGTACCACATGTACATAATAATAATAATAATAATAATATTAATAATAATAAAAATAACAATAAAGCAAATATAGCGAGTTCGTCGGCCCTGTCAAAAGGCAATGGCATGTAGAACGGGTCAAGACTATACCTATCATTGTCTCAAATACGGGCGTGAACCCAAGTACCTTGCTCCAAGACCTTAAAGAACTGGTTCAGGATACTCAAATGTACAAACTCATGCAGAAGGCAGTAGTTCTCTCAACAACCCGAATCGTCTGGAAGTTCATGGGCAGAGATTTCGACTTTCCAGTTTAGAAGTGGCTGTTTCAGTAACAACACTTTGGTTCCCTGAAGCCCGTATAGTTTAGTTGTGATATACCAGTAATGTTATATGTACTGTATAAAACAATAATAATAATTAAATGATAGCGAGGCTTTGTAGCTCAGGTGATAAAATGCTATCCTTCTCGAGGGTTCGATCTTGGCTGTCATGTAATACATGAAGGTGAACAAATTAATACGGCAGCCTTATGACGATGGAGGTAATGGCACGTACATGAAATCCTGTGAACACAACATTCCGGAATCTCGACATCCCCGCAAAAAATAAAAATAGTGCGTCTAACAACATATTATTATTATTATTAAACACATTATACGAGATTATATCTTTAATGAATGTTATTTAATTTTAAGTAGGGTTCCAATTGTGTTGCTGAGGGGAACGCAGTGTAAGCCCTTTTCCAAGACATTGACCGACCATTTTTGTGATTATTTCCACCTACACTAATTAAGATACGACTAAATTTCATGAAGATATTTGCTTAGAACAGTCTCTTCTATGACCAGTGTAAGGGACTTCCATTATAACAAATACACCCTGTATAGCCCTATACTACAAAAACTCAAAACTCATCACCACTATATCAGGAGTTAACGATACATAATTTTTAGAAAAGTAACACAAGTTTCCATCCACTTCCCAACGAGTGTATAATTTATACAACTAGATAGTTACTTAGTTATTGTTGTTTTAAGGGGCGGAACTATGAGGTTATCAGCCCCTATTATTATACAACTAGCGCATCCGTGCGAGTACTCTCGGATGTGTATAAACCACCCTACCACCTTAATTGTTAAGCGGGCTCGACGGGACACAGTTCTGGCAGGGAATATCGCCTTGTTTATTCGTATAGCCTAAACGCACTTTTTATTGGGATTAGGGTACTACCCATTACAATTGGGTACAATCGTGTTGACCGACTGAAAAACATAAAATTTCGATTACTAAGGCAATAAGATACTGCACAAGTAGTTCCCTGAAGAACCAAATAACCTATTTGCATATATCCTACTTATATTAATTGCCTCTATCATCATAGGGATTTTCTGTTTCATTGCTGTAATAGGTTCGTAGATATTGAGAACCATCTAATTATTTCGGATGGTCACCATGTTGGATTTTTATATATAGGCCTTAGAGTTATGTACTACTAGCAGGTACCCGCGGCTTCACACGCGATGAAGACAATGGGGATGATGTATTATTGCTGATAATTGGTCTATTCTATTACAGCAATCTCGGCTGGGTAGGTCTAATTCAATTGGGAAAATTCTGATGCCGCAAAATGGGAATTCCATAGAGTTGAGAAAGTCTAGTGTTCCCTAGTGTGATTACAATTTAAAATTACATTATTGGTTTTGGCACGTTTTGCTGAGACATATGCCTATCGATTTTGCTGTCTCGATACTCGTGAGCACGCCACATGGGCAATAATTGTTTTGTCTAACTGTACTATACACCTGCTGCTGTTAGGTGTGCGTCATTACGCTTTGTTAATAGGAATTGAGAATATTTTTTGAAGAGAGAACTGCACTCTTGCACAATGGAATGGCAAATCTATCGGAATATGGGTAATTAAAAGTATTTTTCCTTAAGCTATTCAGGGTGTAATTTTCGCACAATTATTGATGATTTGAACGTCAACATGTCGCTATTAATAGACCTATAATAAGATAACTCTTACCTTGGCTGATGATGTACATCATGCAGCCTCTTCCAGTGTTACATCCCAAGAATTGATATTCTCCAACAACCCTTTTGCCTCACATGCCTCTCTAAATGTGAAATTTCCTCATTAATGTGCTTTTGGAGTTGCTTGAAAGAGGTTGCCTCGCACATGGAGTAGATGCATTGTCAAAGGAAAACATCCATGTTACGAACATGGACCGTGTAACCTGTACCGAAAGCTTCTGCCGATTTAACACCAGGCCAATTCTGAACAACAGTTCCTTGAACTCATATTTTCCAATATTTTATTTTATCGCTCCATGTGTAATATCTCTACAGGGTAAGTACCTCAAATTTGGTTCTGATCGGTGAAACGGTGTTAATTTGTGCCAAAGGGCCTAAATGCAGGGAATGGAGAGGGCTGCTTGAAATGTGAAGTGCACAGTGTTTGTTACTTGTCGGGTTTCAGAGGGTATGTATGCAAAATTTGGTCCGGATCGGTGAAACGGTGTAGATTTGTGCCAAAGGGTCTAACTACGAACATTGAGCTTTTTATATATTCGGATGAAGGCAGCCTATGTGTTAATCCAGGGTATAAGCTATCAGTGTAATCCGCAGTGATCCGAGTGATATGTACGTAAAATTTGGTTCTGTTCGGTTAAACGGTATAGATTTGTGCCAAAGGGCTTAAATGTAGGGAATGGAGAGGGTCGTCTGAAATTTCAAGGGGACAGTGCTACATGCAGGAATCCAAACGCTAAGTACGTAAAATTTGGTTTCGATTGGTGAAACGGTGTAGGTTTGTGCCAAAGGGCCTAAATGTAGGGAATGGAGAGGGCTGTCCGAAATTTCAAGTAAACAGTGTTACACGCAGAAATCCACAGGATAAGTACGTGAAATTTGGTTCAGATCGGTGAAATGATGTAGATTTGTTCCAAAGGGTCTAAATGTAGGGAATGCTGCGGACTGTCCGAAATTTAACATGCACAGAGTTATTCGTCGAGCTCCAAAGTGTAAGTACTGTACGTAACTTTTGGTGCAGATCGGTGAAACGGTGTAGATTTGTGCCAAAGGACCTAAATGCAGGGAATGGAGAGGGCTGCTTGAAATTCTAAGTGGAAAGTGTTACATGTCGTGTTTCAGAGGGTAAGTATGCAAACTTTGGTCCAGATCGGTGAAGCGGTGTAGATTTGTGCCAAATGGCCTAACTACGAACATTGAGCTTTATATACAGGGTGTATTTGATATGATGGAAGTCCTTTACACAGGTGATAGAAGATGGTATTCTAAGCAAATATCTTCATGAAATTAAGTCGGATTTTAATTAGTGTAGGTGGAATTAAATCACAAAAATCGTCGGTCAATGTCTTGGAAACGGGCTTTCATTTCGTTCCCCTCAGCAGCACAGCTGACTTCTCCCCGTCACCCTCCCCTCCAGCACTAAGGCATGTTGACAAGAGTCTGAAGTTGAGTGACCTCCTCGTCTTGTCTGCCAATGACATTGAAATACACAAACCAAGCCTATGAACAGCTGTTTCACACCTTCATGGGGAGTGGCTACATGACTAGTGATGGCGGATCTGTCTAGGATTTTGCCAGCTTCATGGACTATGCATAGAAAATAGAAATCCTAAAGTTTTGGTAAATTAATTTAAGGAACTGTTGGTCTATCTTTGTGTGAAGATAGTGCAACAACTGTAATAAAAATATTAATAATACCAATAATAGTAATAATAGGCTTTTAGACACACTAACTTCTTTTATGTTTCTTTTTGGTATGTCGAGTTGCCAGACTTTAATGTACGTAGGATTTCTTGTATGTGCCATGAAATCCATGGACATGATCGTATTAGATCCCATTCATTTACTACATGACTGAACGTAGATCGCACCCTCGGGAAGGTTAGCACTCTATCACCAGAACTACACATGCTGACTCTTATTATTATTATTAGTATTATTATTATTATTATTTATTTATTTATTTATTTATTTATTTACATATGTTACGCCCTCATTGGAGCACTTAACCAAAACAAGTATATACATGTCTCAAAAAACAATATTAAAGATTCGGCTTCTTATTTTTCTTCTTTTCCCAAAATATTTTCATTCTAGTCGACCTTGCCGCTCTCTCTGCATCGCTTATGGTGTAAGTTTTGCGGGCCAAGGTTTTTAAGGGAAGTCGGATGTTCTTGTTTTTCAAGATATTCTTCTCATCTTTGTTAGCAATTTGGGACATTGTCAAGCCGAGTTCATCCAGATCATTTTGAATTTCCATAAACCAAGAGTTCTTTGTTTTACTTTTGAAAAAATAATTAAATAATACTTTTAATTGTCTGGTATCCGGCAGGCGTGAGATATGAGGAAAAAAAAGCAATTCGCCTTTTTCGCATAGTATCGACTATAGACTCAGTTTCTTTATAAACCACTTCTCTTGGTAATAGACGCCATTATTATTATAACACTGTATTATAACAATGTATTTGTATTTTATTTTCATTTTCGTGTATTTTCATATGTATGTACATTGTTGATTGACCAATAAATCAACACCCCCCCCCCCCCCTCCTCTTCTCCAGTTTATGGCCACCCCAGGGCTGGAGATGGGATGGGACAATTCACAATATGTACATGTGGTACCGTACAATTAAATCTTGGAAGTAGTTTTCCATGGGTTCCCACTTCTACCCCCAGGCAAATGCCGGGATTGTTCCTAACTTAAGGCCACGGCCGCCTTCTTCTCAATAACCATAACCGCTGGCAGTGCAGCCCATGAAGGGCCTAGGCCTACCAAGGGACCGCTGCCCAGCCATTTGGCCTGCAGATATAAGGGTGACGCGTGGTAAGTGCATCGGGTCCCCTCGGCCATTAATCATGATTTTCCTGACTGGGGCACTGCCTCACTGTCAGACAGCTACTCAATTGCCCTCACGAGGCTTAGTGCACCGCGTTCCAGCCCTCACGTCAGTTTCTAATATCCTTGGTGGAGCCGGGAATCGAACCCAGGGCCTCCGGGTGAGAGGCAGTTGCACTGCCCCAACACCACAGGGCCGGCGCCTTCTTCCGAATCCTCACCTGAATTACAAATACCCACAATACTACAGAACCCACAAAAACACAGGTTATCACACAAATTCTACCCACACCCAGCTACATGGGGCTAAATGACCAAAATCGTCAAGCCTCTCAAACAAAACATCAAGTATTTTACTTCCGTCTTAAATGCCTAGTTCTGAACAGACTACGGGATATCGGAATTTTGTCACACTGTATTTCATTAAGTGAATGTTTTTAGTATTTTCAGAAACTAGTCATCAGAAGGTCCGACACGGACGCCAGTGATACACCAGGGCTGAGTATCGAAATTATTTTATACATGAACACTTACAAAGTAGGCTACACAATACTACCGGTCCTAACGTCCCAAGTCATTGCGTGCGTTGTCAACAACAACAACAAGAACAACGGCAATGCACATTTTCTTACGAGACGGTAGTGCGTATCCTCATAACAGCTGATAGCCTACCACCCCTCAAGTCAACCGGTAAGGTCAATGCTCCGATTACGTAACAACTTCCCCTCGGCGAGTCGTCACACCTGGCTCCGCCTCGTTTCCCCCAGCCTGCCGAACCACTTTCTGCTTGATTAGTTTCTGAAAAAACTAAAAACATTGACTTTTTCATGATTAATTATCAATTTCAAGATAGGTGACAATTTTTTTTTACCTAGGAAGCTTAGAATAGTCTCTTCTATCACCAGTGTAACGGACTTCCATCATATCAATTACACCCTGTATATGGATGAAAGGCAGCTTATATGTTAATCCAGGGTATAAGCTATCTCCATTTCAAATTTCGTCCAAATCCGTCCAGCCGATTTAGTTTGAAGAGGTAACAAACACACTCACTCACTCACACGCACACTCACAAACTTTCACAATTATATATAGGAATTACATGAATATTATTGTGTAGGTAGTTTATTCTAACTTAAATCGCATGATTAAGACACAAGAAATAATAACGAGATTTAAAAATTTCGCACAGCCGCCATCTTGTGGTTATGAAAATAATTTAAATGAATTTAATGCCAGTGGATTAAAATTTATATAAGCGTATACCGTACCAAGTTTCACTGCGCTCAGATGGTTTAATCGCGAGAAACGTCCATTTGCATATTTAAATTTCTCGTCACCGCCATGTTGGATTTTTGCTTACCAGGTTATTGAACGTCCCATAGGTGAACTTATGTTTATAGGCTCTAAACACATACAATATTTCACATTGATTGCTGTCATAGATTAAAAGATATTGAGAACCATCTAAATATTTCGGATGGTCACCATGTTGGATTTTAATATACTGTATGTAGGCCGTAGAATTATGTACTATTAGATGAGGATTATTGTGTACGTTCATTATTCAGACGTTGATTTTGATCGCATGAATAGAACACAAGAAATACAAAATCATTTTAAAATGTCGCACAACTGGCATCTTGAGGTTATGTAAACAATTGAACTAAATTAGATGTCAGTGCATTGCAATTTCTATAGTCATTTGCTATACCAAGTTTCACTGCGTTCGGATGGTTAAATCGCGAGAAAAGTCTATTTCAATGTTTCAACTTCGTCTGGCCGCCATGTTCGTTTTGTTGTTAACAGGTTCTTGAAAGTCACATAGGTGAACGTCTAGTAGTGCCCCTTGTCACTGTTCAAAATTTCAGGGTGATACGAGTAATGGTTTCGTAGATTGCCGGTGAAATATTTCACACAGCCGCCATGTTGGATTGGTGAGACGTAATAAAATTTGAAGTGTGCGGTCGCGGTCGGCCGAAATAGGTCTATGACCAGTAGAATATGCATGTTTGTTCTAAATATGAGTGCAAGTGTACTGGGCTCAGTGCGAATTGAATAAATTGAGTGCATAGACATAGACCCCAATTTTGATAAAAGGTCAAGGTTGTGTATGCTTTAATTGGTGGCGATAAAGATTAATGGGTGCTGACGTCATAGGGTTGTTTACCTAATTTCTCAGATTGTAGTTTTTAGAGGGAAAAGGAAGCAGGAATAACTAGTTTCTCACATTAGGAAAACGAAATAATAGACAATGAGATAAACGCGATATTAGGACAACATGGTTCACTGTTTAGAACTGAACTATTATTAAATGGACAAACTGTAGAAATGCTAACGTGTATTGAGTATGAATCAGAAAGGATTTGGTCGTGTATTGGACCATGTTTATTAAGATGATACTTGACGTCTGTTATTTTGATAACGATAAATGAGTTGACGATGACGCCATATGCTTGTTTTGTCGGGTGACGTTAGTTGGTTCTGTTTTATTGAAGATTAACTTAAACGTTTTGTTTACTGGCTTGCTAGTTGACCTCATTTGGCTATTTAATTAGTGTTATTTGACTGCTTTCAGCGATTGTGATAAACATTAATGAGTGCTGGTGCCATAGACTTGTTTATTAGATTGCTAGTTGACGTCATAAGGCTCTGTTATTTTAATGAGATAACATTATTTAGTTTCAGTTCTCTAAGGTTCATCAGTAAAGGTTAAAAACTTTTTTTGCTGTCTTAAATATTATCTTGTTAGTATACGGGGTGCATTGATATAATGGAAGTCTGTTACACTGGTGATAGAAGAGACTATTCTAAGCCAATATCTTCATGAAATTTAGTCGTATCTTAATTAGTATAGGTGGAATTAAATCACAAAAATCTTTGGTCAATGTCTTGGAAAAGGGCTTTGTCTGCGTTCCCCTCAGCAGCACAGCTGACTTCTCCCCGTCGCCCGCCCCTCCAACGCTGAGGAATGTTGACAAGAGTCTGAAGTTCAATGACCTCCTCGTCTTGTCTACCAATGGCATTGAAATACACGAACCGAGCCAATGAACAGCTGATTCACACCTTCATGGGGAGTGGCTTCATGACAAGTGATGGTGGATCTGCTTAGGATTTTGCCAGCCTCGTGGCCTATGCATATAAAATGGAAATCCTAGAGTGGTACATTAATTTAAGGAACTTTTGGTCTATCTTTGTGTGAAGAGAGTGCAACAACTGTAAAAAATATATTAAAAATATTATTATTAGAGTAGGCTACTGCTACTGTACTAATAATAGCAATAATAGACTTTTAGACACACTAACTTCTTTTATACGGGGCTACATGACCACGTTGTCGCAGACCCTAAACTAAGGAACCAACCTAACTTCTATTTTTTTTTTTTTTTTTTTTTTTTTTGGTATGTCGAGTTGCCAGACTTTTATGTACGCAGGATTTCTTGTATGTGCCATTTCCTTCTCATACCTAACCTTCCTTTTCTTCTTATTATTATTATTATTATTTGTAACGTGTTTCTCTATCTATATCTTCTCTTTATGTATCGTTTGTTTTTCTATTTATATATTGTTGTATATTATATGATTCTAGTAGTGAGCAATGTAATTGGGGCTTCCTGTAATGTTCACAACATAAATAAATAAATAAATAAATAAATAAATAAATCCATGGACATGATCGTATTAGATCACATTCATTTACAACATGCCTGAATGTACATCGCACCCTCGAAAAGGTTAGCACTCTACCACCAGAGCTACACATGCTGACTCTTATTATTATTATTATTATACTATTATATTTATTATCATCATCATCATCATCTACATGTGGAGCTAGTATTGAGACAGCTCACCATCACCGGCCGATATGGAATCCGGGGCGTGATGGCGCAGCGGTCCAGCTGTTGGCCTCTCACCACGGCTGACTGGGTTTGATTCCCGGTCAATGCATGTGAGATTTTCGAAGTGAAATGACATGTCCTGTGGTTTGGATTCCACATAGAAAGGGGGTCCAGCAGCTCATGATCACGAAATTTACGGTCATGTAAAACCACAAGCTTCCTTAATTCCCACCATCGGCAGCCACAAGATGAATTCCCGTGGCATTCTACGAGGCCAAAGTTGGGATGTCCCTTCATGAGACAACGGCTGCTTTCTTTCCAACCTCCGCGGTGTAGGCATGCTCATTTAATCGTTCACCACGATCGCAGCAAGTCCGGTGATTGGAGGCCCAAACTCAGCACTGACAGTGGCTATCCTGAGTTTGGATTTCCCTGGATCCTTCCACGCGCTTTCCAAGCACATGCCGGGATAGTATGGTACTTGGAGTCCTGGGGCACCAACCTCATTCACGACCCTAATAACTACAGCTACACATACTGTAACGTGTTTTTCGAGGGTTTTTTATGCAACTGGCATAAGTCAGTAGGAAGCCATTCTATATTTATTTACGCGGCAAATTGTTCAGCCAAGAGAATTTTTCATGTTAATTTATTATTATTATTAATTTATTATAATTATTATTAAGGTATTTTCGGAGCATTTTATAAAAATTATTAGCATTCAGATAGGTTTTCTATGTCTTAGAAAACGCTATCAAGCAAATTATTACGAACGACAATATCATAGAAAATTATGTGATTGCGGAATTTTACGGAGTTTTCGTCAGTTAGGGTATATCGAGAGACGTGACTCACTGGGAATTCAAGTACACGCTTAATCTTGTCGGGAAGCATGACGCAATCCTGGGTCGCAGCGTCAAGGAAAGGCGGATGGTTGGAACGGAAATCGTCTTCATCATTCGCGCGCCGAGTGTAATGAACTAAAGGAGGGGAAGTAGCAGGGTGCAGCCAATCAGTGGAGACCACGTAAGCTAGAAGTCAGCTGAAGAGTGGGGGAGCCGACAGGTGCATATAACGTTCGACGCGCCGTGGAACGAGGACGATCTGTATAGAATTTAACGAGTACGGTTGTACGCGGGAATCGCTCCGATGTTCCGTGGATTGGAAGACTAACTTTTGTAAAACTTAACCAGTGTGGTTGTACGAGTGTTTGGGTCCGATGTACGGACCATAGAATTATCTAATCTACCAGAATATCATCAAATATCGACGGAGATGGAGACGTCCAGGAGACTGTGGGAAGCTCACAGCATCATCCAGTACGAGGGAAATGTTTCGGCAATTTCCAGTGGTAAGCGCGAATGACGCAGAAATACGCAATCTCTCATTTCTCTTGGTTTTATATTTCATATTTCAGTAACTTCATAGCTTGGGAATAAGAGTAAAATCAATAATTTATCAGACTCCGTTTTCACGTAATTTTCTATCGGTAATATTAAAATCACAACGCTCCTATTTAAATTTTAAACTTATTATTATTATTAATTTTGCTATTCTTGTTTTATATAATAAATTCATTTCTTTTACAATGCAATCTTTGCTTTCAGTAGGTAGCATTAGATATAGACCAATTCCTTCTCCTGATACAATTGTTTGTTGGGTTAATGATCAAATCATACCACGATCTGAGTGAATAGAGTCTTGAAGGTGTTCTGTCAGAGCTAGACGTTGTTATATACAAATTTAGATTTCAACATTGCATTGAGGTCTTGGCGCCCATTAAAACAACATAGCTTAGGCAAAGGGGGGGGGGGGGGGGGGCTAGCAAAACTGCTACATTTGTACGCTCAACGTGGAGCAAAGTAAATACCGTTTCACTTGTCATCCCAGCCTAAGTGAAAACGTTACAAGTGTCGCTCAACGTGAGGGCCTAGAATCTGCTACAATACTACTATAGTTACCACCGAAACACAGTTCATCAGAAAATCCAACACTCACCCAATTACATTGGGCTGATAAACAAATGTCCCAAGCCCCTAAAATGAATCAACAACAACCATCACAACAAGCTTTCAAGTCTCTTCCATCATCATTGTTACCAAAAATATTGCCTTACTGAACGTCCTAAACAATTGGAACTCTACTTAAAAATAAATAACATTCAGTAAAGATATAACCTCTTATAATTTGTTTAATAATAATAACAATAATAATAATAATAATAATAATAATAATAATAATATGCTGTTAGACACACTATTTTTATTTTTTGCGGGGATGTCGAGATTCCGGAATGTTGTGTTCACCGAATTTCATGTACGTATCCATCGGCATAAGGCTGTCGTATTTGTTCACCTTCATGTATTACATGACAGAGCCTATATCGAACCCTCGAGAAGGATAGCACTCAATGACCTGAGCTACACAGCCTCGCTATCATTTAATTATTCTTATTGTTTTATACAATACATATAACACATTGCTGGTACATCATAAGAAAACTATACGGGCTTCATGGAACCAAAGTATTGTTACTGAAACAGCCACTTCTAAGCTGGAAGTCAAAATCGCTACCCACGAACTTCCAGATGATTCGGATTGTTGAGAGAACTACTGCCTTTTGCATTAGTTTGTACAGTTGAGTATACCGATCCAGTTCTTTAAGGCCTTGGAGCAGGGTACTTGGTATCACGCCCGTACTTGAGACAATGATAGGTAGGCCATATTGTCTCTATCCGTTCTACATGCCATTGCCTTTCGATAGGACCGACGAACTCGCTATATTTGCTTTATTGTTATTATTATTAATATTATTATAATGTACAAGTGGCACCATACTAGTATTAAATCTTGGAAGTAGTTTTCCATGGTTTTCCACTTCTACCCCAGGCAAAGGCTGGGATGGTTCCTAACTTAAGGTCACGGCCGCCTGCTTACCATTCCTCACCTGAATTACAAAGACCGACATTAATAAAGAAACCACAAAAACACAGTTTATCAGACAAATTCTACCCACACCCAACCACATGGGGCTAAATGACTAAAATCGCCAAGCCTCTCAAACAAAACATCAAGAGTATTTTCCTTCCGTCTTAAATGCTAGTTCTGAACAGAATACGGGATGTCGGAATTTTGTCACACTGTATTTCATGAACATGCAGGACGCCAATGACACACCAGGGCCGATCATCAAAATTATTTTATACTTACACTTACAAAGTAGGCTACACAATACTACCGGTCCTAACGTTCCAAGCCATTGCGTGCAATTTCAAGACAAAACAACAACAACAACAGCAGCAATACAAATGTTCTTTTTGGGCCGATAACCTTGATGTTAGGCCCCTAAAACAACAACAATCAATCAACAAATGTTCTTACGAGACGGGTATCGCTTGCTATCCTCATAACTGCTGATAGCACCCCTCAACCTGTAAGGTCAACGCTCCGATACGTAACAACTTCCCCTCCGCGCATCGTCCCACCTCGCCCCGCCCCGTTTCCCCCAGACTGCTTGCCTCACCTTCTGTTTGAAGAGTTTCTGAAAAACCTAAAAACATTGACTTTTTAATGATTAATTTTCAATTTAAAGATAGGTGACAATTTTCTTACCTAGGAAGCTTAGAATAGTCTTTCTTACACCAGAGTAAAGGACTTCCATTATATCAATTACACCCTGTATATAAGAGCGGCGTTCTTAGGAAGCCATAGTTATTTTCAAATATAATCATAGCATCAGTGTTTGTATCCACTCTTGAGAAGGTAGCTCGTTTAATGGAAGGAAGTTAAGGTAATGGCTGAGAGAGCTCGGTTCATTCAATTTAACTTCACAGCTTCCGGTTTCCAAATGGAAGAGGAAGCTGTGATAAATAGTTTTAATGAACAAGAAAACGAGTAAATGGACATACTGTAGAAATAAACGCAATAATGGCCCAACACGGCTCACTGTTACAAAGCGGACTATTATTAAATAGGTTAAGTGTGGACATGATTACCCATATTCAATCAAGAATCACACGATTTGGTATAGTGGCGGAACCAAATTTTAAATTGTGATAATCAACGTCGACAAGAGGAGGTTGTGGAGAGAGGAGAAGAAGAAAAAAAGATGCTGCTGAGGTACAGCAAGAGGACGAGGACGAGTGATGTCATCATTATTGGTTGGAGAAATAATGGAACTTATTAAAAAGAATGTAATTTTTATTTAAAAAAAATTATTATCGTTGTGGTTTACATTAATTATATATACCAGGCGGCCCGTTCGCCCCGTGCATACACTAATGCTGTATGGGATGTCTGATAACTGATTTCCACAGGGGTCACACTGCATGCTGGCCGATTACGTCAGAATACGAAGGAATAACAACCGGACGGCCGCTAGCTGCATGTTCCTCAGCGCTACCCGTCTAATGCACCCCATTGCCTTCCGGAACCTCGCATTTGAGAGCGTAATAGACTCATATGTGGTACAACAACACGACAGTTTCTGGCAACATATTGACGATGGCTGGTGTATTCAGCATCGATGAGTACACGGTCATTAAAATAATCTATGGAGAAGCTGGTCATAATGCCGTTTTTTTATTATTATTATTTTATTTTTTTAGCGTATGGCTTTTAGTGCCGGGAGTGTCCGAGGACATGTTCGGCTCGCCAGTTTTGTAGCTGCTTCGAGACGGACACCCAATGGGTGAGCTACACGTACCGTCGCGTGTGGAGTGTTGTCTGGGGAGGAAAGTTTGAATGTAAGGACAAGGAGTTGGAAGGTAGCGGCTGTGGCCTATAGTTAGGGACCAACCCCGGCATTTGCCTGGAAGGAAGATGGGAAACCACAGAAGACCATCTTCAAGGTTGCCGGCGGGGGGATTCGAACCTCCTCGCCTCCCGGATGTGAGCGACTTCCATTAGTCATGCCGTAACGACCTCGGCTAACTCACCCGGTAATGCCGTTGAAGCCCGTAGACAGTATGCACTGGTGTTTCCAGATATATGTCTGCCGTCTCGACAAGTATTTCGCCGAACAGAGCTGCAATTATGAACGAATGGAATGTTCCAGGCACATATCAGCAGAACTAGACCCGTCTGCAGTAATGCTGAAATTGTGCAGAATGTACT
>OX336389.2:969756884-969916173 GCA_946902985.2 Meconema thalassinum
AGTTATTATCTTACGTTTTGTCTCCTTTCTTTCTTAGTTATAGTTTTCATCCTATAACCCTTGCCTCAGAAAAACACGTAGTTTGGCGGACGTAAACACCACACTATGAACTAAACGCGACCCCTTGATCAAAGATTCTTGCATAAAACACTGCTATTCTGAAGGGTTCATAGGGGAAAACTGGCGGCCAACGGTGGGGCTATTCACTGTGGTGTAACGGGGAGATTACACATGTCAATAGTGGCGCATTTGAGTAAAACTGGCATGCCGAAAGTGCAGGCAGATATGACAGTATTTAATCAACAGGAAGTGATATTTTATTAAAAATAGTTGAGGCGAAGTGGATACCGCCAAATGTGTGAAAGATAAATTAAAATCAGGAGTTTGCAAAGTAAAATACGGTTCACGTTGTTGTATTTGAAATTAAAGTAAAATTAAGATGTGATACCGGGCGCCCAATGATAAAGTTAAAACTAGATTTGTGTAGAAAGTCAAACTCATGGAAATATTAGGAGGCTGTAGCCTAAAATGACAATTAATACTTTGTTAATTAGTCAGTGTTAATATCAGATCAGGATAACTGTTTAATGACTAAATATGTGCTTGGGGTTAAAATTAAATTGAGTAAAACTAGAACTACTCAGAGATGCAATCAACTAATGGGATTAAAGGTAAGAATAAATGAACTGAGTAGAATAAAGAAATTAAATGTGCATTGGATTTATGTGCGTGTCAAAGGGCATTGGCGTAGGCCATTTCCCATATGTCTCATATATATTGTAAAACATGGCAACGGTGGCGCAGATCCAGGAGATCATTGAAAGTGCGGCAAGGAGAACTCAGGAATTGTTGGATACTAAATTAGCAGAACAAAGTGAATCGCTGAACACGAAGTTATCCGAACAAATAAACACTAAATTATCAGAACAGAGTCAATCTATAAACACTAATATGTTAGAGCAAAGTGAAGCGTTGAATACAAAATTATCTGAACAAATAAACACTAGTATGGTAGAGCAAAGTGAAGCGTTGAATACAAAATTATCTGAACAAATAAATACGAAAATGTCAGAACAAAGTAAATCGCTAAATACTAAACTGTTAGAACAAAGTGAATCATTGCGGACACAGTTAAATAACAGTAGAATTGAGCAAAATGAATATCAGGCGGAACAAGCTAGGTTATTAAAGAGTGAAATTAATGACACTATAAATTCACAGTTAGAGGCGCAAAATAATAAAAACACGAACCAATTAGCTTCGTTAACCGCAGGGATGAAAGAGCACACAAACCAACAGATGATATTACTGGCCCGTGATGTAAGCAAAAATAATGAGAAACAATTAGAGCAGATTAAACAAATGGAGAGTATTTTCGATAAAAAACTTAGCATTCTCGATGAAACGGTGTTAGCTAAATTAGAGCAGATTGAAATAGCATGCACAATGAATACAAGCGAGGTCAAAATAGCCCAGGATAAGTTGGAAGGTCGATTTAAGGAGATGGAGAAAAGTGGCAGGGTCATTCAACAACAAATATCAGCAGTAGATGAGAACATATCAGGCATAATTAAAGATATGGACCGTCTAGAGATAAAATCAGCGGAACAGTGGAAAAGCCTAGAAACGGAACAAGAACAATTTAAGAGTACATTAGACGAAAGGCTTAGCCAGATAGAAATTAATCAGGATGAAAATAAGAGCCAAATTGAAGAAAAAATAAGCACGATTAAAGAACAGATCAGGAAAGATTGGAAGAAAATGAATATTGATTCTAAGGAGGAAAGATCCACCATTATCAAAACAGTAGGCGAAAACCACACGCGTATTCAAGCTTTGGAGCAAGAGGTAAAAAATAGACTTAAAGAACAGACAGACAGGATCATTAAAGCCGAACTTCGCTCATTAGAACAATCGTCTATATTTAAAACGGGAGTATTGAAAGACAAGCAGGATGACTCACATAGTTCCCAACCCAGCATAGCAGGAAGTCAGAATCAAGCAGAGAGCCCATTAACAACAAACACGGAAGGATTTCGTAAGAACGTAGATAGAAGCTCAACACCACAGGACGGTCATCAGCCCACACAGCTTATTCAAGTAATTCGCTCAAATGACTACAAACCGCAGAAATACACCGAAAATTCAGGGGTAACACCTAAGGCCTTTATCAAAGAGATTGAAGACCATTTTAATGACACTGGGGTACCTGAAGCACGTAGATTGAGAATGATGGAGAGATTTTTATCAGGGAATGTTCTCACCTGGTTTTTAAGTTTCAAATACACATTTGGAACCATGTCAGACTTTAACTTAGCGTTTCTGCGCAAATACTGGTCTCCCGCCATACAACAGAGTTTAAGAATGGAGCTTTACTCTAGAAAATACCAAACTACCCAGCAGACAAAATACTCAGATTTCTTTAACATGCAAATGCTAAAATTTCGCGATCTGGATTACCCATTAAACGAATCAGATTTGGTGATGACAATAGCAAGGCAAATGCCAGTTAATGTACAGCAAGTGCTAGTAGCAGCAAACGTCAGTACGGCCCTACATGCAGAGCAAATATTACGGCAAATAGATGAGACCACATCTCATAGTCATTTTAGAGGAGGAAGACAGCTGGAATTAGTCAACACTACAGAGGTCGTAAAGACAAAACAGGGAAATACTAAAACGCAGGGTACTAATACGAGCACCTCCACACCTAGGCGAAACCAGGAAGAAGGGGAAAACAGACCATATCAGCGTAACGAAAATTACTACAACAATAGATACCAGGGCAACAATAGATACCAACAAAGAGGATATCAACAATGGCGTGATAATAGAAGGAATGACAGGCCTTATGGAAGATACGGTGATTATAATGCCAATCAACGATGGAAAGGAAGGAGAGATCAAAATCAAGGAGATCAACGTAACTATCGAGATGACTGGGATGATAGGCACGCTCAATCACAAAATTACTTAGAGGAGTTACACGCTAATCAATGTGGAGAGCTAGGAAGATGGGAAAAGGCCATTGGGAACAGAAAGAACCCAGATACACATACTGAGGAAGCTGGAAGTCTACTGAGACAAGAGGAATATCAAGGACATGAGCGACAGAAGGATGATGGGAGTCGAAATGGAGCTAAAAAAAATGTTAATTTTGGATCAAGGAGACAGTCTCAAAACACAACAGTCGGAAGTTGAAGATGGATGGATAGTAGCGAACATACAAGAATGGATTGCTTTACCAGAAGATTGCCTGGAGGAGACGGTGAAACCACGGAACGATGAAATTAGGCAATTACCCATTATTTACGCAAGGATTGGTGGAATTAATATAAGATGTTTATTGGATACAGGGTCACAGATCAGTCTAGTATCGGAGGCCTTGGTTCGAGAGTTGGGACGGACTCAGAATATTCCTGTAATTCCGGTACCACAGCTCAAAGTGAGGGGTGTTATTCCTGAACGCACCGTTACTTGTAAACGTCAGGCATACTTAGAGCTGAACATATTGGAACATACTTTTGGGCAAACATTCATTATCATGGCAAAGATGAATTTCAATATAATTCTTGGTGCAAATTTCATTTGTGACTATCAAGCAGTGATAGATTTACACAAGAATACAGTCAGTTTTAGAGAATATGACCAGCTGAAAAACGTGGGATTGCATATGGATGAAATCACTACCGGAAGAGATGTAAATTCTTGGGCATTGGAAGCAATATCAGAAGAGACGGAAGAGGAGGTACGAAAGGCGGAAGATAACATCGTAGAAGCGGCTGTTGTGGAACTAGATGAGGAGATAGAATCCCAGGAGATATGGTCTTTATTAACAGAAGGAAGTAACAGTGATGCACAATTTGAAGAGTTACTACAGGAGCGGCTCAATGACATTCAACTTGGGGGTGAACACAGAAAACAGTTGGAAGAGATTCTAAGGAAGCACAAAACAGTATTTGATACAGTACCTGGAAAAATTTTAAATTTCAAGTACTCTATGCAAGTCGAGGACTGGTCACCTTTCAAAAGCAGATTGTACCCAATTCCTGAAAAGTATCGTGGTCAAGTTAAAATCATTATAGATGAGATGTTAGAAGCTGGAGTGATAAGGAAGACACCTACACCTTATCTAAATGCGATTTTGGCAGTCACAAAACCAAATGGATCTATTAGACTTTGTTTAGATGCCAGAAATCTCAACATGAGACTCATTTATCCTGAGTATGACAGAGCGCCAATTATCAGAGACGTATGAAAAGGCTTTAAAAACAAGAGCATTTATTCATCAGTCGATCTGACGAGCTCGTTCCATCATCTTGAATTGGATGAGAAGTCACAGCTTCTAACTGGCTTCTTATTCGATAACCAGACATATTGTTTCGTCAGAATGCCTTTTGGGGTCAAAACAGCGGGCTGTGCTTTAATCCGAGCACTGGACCGGAACCTAACCGAGGAAGTAAAGGAGATGACGGTGCGATACATTGACGACATTCTGTTGGCATCCGACAACATTGAAACTCACATGGAAAATTTAGATAAAGTATTGGGCAACTTGAAAGCTTCGAATTTCAAAGTAAACCTGAAGAAATCGCATTTCTTCAAGAGCGAGATCTTATATTTGGGTCACGTCATTGACAAGGAGGGAGTGATGCCAAATCCAGCTAAGATTGAAGCGATAAAGAATTTCCCTACACCAACGAGAGTCAAGCACATTCGGGCTTTCTTAGGCGTAACGGGATTCTTTAAAGAAAACTGTCCAGGTTATACGGAGACTGTAGCTCCAATGCAAGAAATGTTAAAGAAAAATAACAAATGGTCATGGAACACGGAATGTGAGAAGGCATTCCAAGCAACAAAACAGCTATTGGAAAACTGCATTAAATTAGGCTATCCAGATTTCAAGCTCAAATTCATAATCCAAGCGGATGCTTCACTAATTGGGATAGGTGCTATGCTCTACCAAGAGGATCCAGCGAACCTGCAGCACAAAACATATTTGGCATTTGTCAGCCGAAAATTGCGTAAGCACGAGCGGAATTATACTGTAACCGAGCTAGAATTGTTGGCCATCCTTCATGCGCTCCAACAATGGAAACGAATAATCTATGGTTACCCGATTGTTGTCAGAACTGACCACAAGGCACTAACATTCTTGTTTAAGACGTCAATGGCAAGCGAACGTGTGACACGTTGGTCTATATACATTCAGCAGTTCAGCATTGAAATTGAACATTGTCCAGGGAAGATGAACGTGATACCGGATGCACTCAGCAGGAACCCAGAGCCTGATAATGAAGAAACAGCGATGGTACAACACTTGGAGTTAACACCGAAGGACCGGGAATTCTTGGAGGAGTTACGTGAGATACAGCGAGAACAGGAAGCGGAACCATGGATGATGCTATTAATTAATTACTTCAAAAAGCAACTACCTACAGGAACACCTGCATTTCGAGAAGCGAAAGCCAAAGAAGGAAGATATGTTTATGTCAACAATTTGCTGCACAAATGGGTAGATAATGACCACACCAAGTTACGCATATTAGTACCTGCATCGATACAACGAGGATTGACATGGCATACGCACGAAAGTTACGGTCACGTGGGCTTAGACAAGTGCGAAGCGACAATAGGAGAGACATTTACATGGCCACGTATGAGAACAACAATATGTGACGTCATTACAACTTGTGACCCGTGTCAGAGAACAAAGCCAAATAATTATTTACTGAGGCAATATCCTAGACCATTGCTACCTCAAAAACCATGTGAGCTACTGGCGATGGACTGTCTTGGTCCAATTCCGAAGGGAAGGAGAGGTTGCCGTCATTTGCTAGTGTGCATTGATGTATTTTCTAAGTTTGTAGTACTATGCCCTATTCAGAAAACAACATCGAAGCAGGTACTCAGTCGCATTCGTAATAGAGTTATTCCAACCCTTGGAAAACCAGAGTTTATATTATCAGATCACGGCAGTTATTTCACAAGCGCCGAATTCAAGAAAGGAATGGAAGACATGGGTATAAAACATGTTTTAAGCAGTATCCGACATGCCCAAGCTAATCCAAGCGAGAGAGTAATTAAATCTGTAACTGCATATTTGAGAATCTTCATTCCGAACGAACACCACAAATGGGTCGATAAAATTAAGGACGTAGAGACATGCATGAATTCTACCAGGCACGAGTCAACAGGACAAATCCCTATGGTCCTACACAAGGACGAGTATCCAGTAAGAACGTGGAAAAGCATCATTAACTGTCCACAAGATCCCATGATAGCACCAGACCTGCGAATTGAAAGAACGAGAGCATACATGAGGAAACAAGCAGACCGCAGATTACGGCGAGTAAGAAATAAGAGGTTCCACGGTGATCTTGAAGTCAACCAGCTCGTTTTGGTGAAACGACCTGCTATATCGGACCCAGAAAAGAAAATCTTTAGTAAGTTCTGCGAAAAATTCATAGGACCCTATTCTATCGTAAGAAACCTTGGAAATAATGCTTACAGAGTGAAAGAATTGAGCACAGGAACAATGTCAGTTTACAACGCTGCCAACCTAAAGAAATATCGTCGAAGTGAACCATGGTAGCGCCGAAATAATGACGCTGTTTGAATATACGGACGTCCTACTATCAACAAAGTCAACGGGGAGCAGTTGACTACGGCACGTGATGAAGGAGGAAGTAGACTTGTTGTTGACAAACATTAACGAGGCGAGTAAGGTATTGCCGCAGGCAGCAGAGCGTCACGCAAGATTGGAAGGGGAAGAGACAAGCAGGATATGAAAACGAGTAAATGCCATTGAAGACAGGAGCGCCTAGACCAAGTAAGAAAAAGGGGTGATTCTGGAAATAAAACAAATTGGCCTACGGAAGTATTGTAAAATTGTCGACTTTATTCCTAAGTTCGAAATTTTGTGAGTGGGAGAGTTGTGAACCCTTTACCCTATGTTGGTTAAATGATTCTACTTTTTATTTCTTCAATTAATAAATATTTCAACCAGCATCATGAAAGTAGCCAGACAGCGATGAGGAAATTTCAAGCATTTGTTGGAGACAGTAGGGACATACCTGCATCAGTTTAACAAAAGGCTAAGTACTTGAGCTATTAAAAGAAATAGCAGAGCTATGTATCACAGGGACAGGTGTGGCTACCTCAATTTTAGAAGCGACGCGCGGTGAGACATGGTTCTGGTATGTTCATTGTGATATTCGCGCCTAGAAGAAATATGATGCAGTAACGTGAATGGCTGATGAAGAAAATAGACACTCCCAAGACGCCAAGATCTACTAGAAACCGCCAAATTATTAGAAAATGGAGAACCAATGAGAAGAGAATGCCTACTTGCGCGCCAACTCTGGCTGGGGTACGCGGTGGCTAGTATTCACGCGGGAAATCGCCTAGACAAAATCTCTACGATCGATTCTAGGATTAATGGGCATATTCTTGACCTGTGCAATATTACGAGTTCAGTGATATGTATTTCATTCCTGTATCACAATTATTTCGAGAAATTTTTACATAAAATCCCCCTCCATCTAGACCCAAGGGCCAGTTCATTTATAAGTGTGTCGAAGAGCCAAGACATTGACTTTTATTCCGTGTGTCGAGAACACAGGACTATTATTCTGTGCGTCTACAGACATTGACTTTTATTCTGTGTGTCGAAGACACAAGAGATGACTTTCATTCCGTGTGTCTAGGAGACATGACTTTTATTCCGTGTGTCGAGAACACAGGACTTTGATTCTGTTCGTCTGAAAAGATAGACTTTTATTTATGTGTCGAGGACACAAGATATTCATTGTAAAGTGGTAAAATCAGTGATAGATAGTCATAGTACTATAGTTATAGGGACAGTAGCGTCGAGAATTCGCCAACGAACAGTGACAGGGAATTTAGTACCTGAACAAGCGAATTTAGTAGTCAGGCATAAAGTGTATATTAACCTAATTTTTGTATCAGCGCAAGGATGACATCGATGAATGCAGAAGAAGTGTGGAAGTCTCAACAGTCCGTCCAGATGGCTGCTATGAGATAAAGAAGCATCCGGTTGGGGAATGGCATCTGATGTTCTTTGACGGGTGACTACAACACGAGATGAGTACAAATAATATTTTATTATTTATTAAATTAACTTATGGTTTATGGGACATATTTTGTAAATACTTTGCTTGTGTGATTTAATATAGTATATTTTGTTTTGATCTGACACACTTTTGTTTGGAAGCAGCTCGCACAATTGTAGTTAATGGAAGGTTCTTTTCTTTGTGTTGGGTTAACTAACGTATCTATGTGAACGGCCGTGTTCGCCTAGGTTACGAAGTGCGGTTAAAAACGTCTCTCGGAGATATGTCGTGTTTCGGAAGTAGGACTGAATTAATCTAATTATATAGTAGATTGGAGGGTAATTAAATTTTGTTGAGAATTATTATTGATCAGTTTCAGTGTGATTATTGCCTTTGGAGCAATGTAATTTGTGACGAAGAGTACTCAGCTCTATCGTAGGTTTTAAATATTGTGTTAAATGTTTGCGAGCTCAAATTCAGCAGACCCATGTGAAAAGGTGTTATGTCAGTCCCAGATGTGTGTATTGTGAGTATATTGTTGTGGTATTACAAGCGGGAACTTCAGCAGAGACTGATTTCTGTCAGCTTGATACCAGATTCATATTATATCCTTGCGAGGACAATTATGGATATGTGATTATTGTCTGACCATATGTTGAGTGGGAGGAGATGTTAGCGGCTGTTGATTCCTTGAGATAACAGTTCCGCTGGTCGGCTATTTATATACACTGGATGGGGGACATGACTGGTATTGTGGAAAGGGGTGAGTTGTTGTCACAAGGGCTGACTGAGTTTCGCAAGCAGAGCTCATTAAAGTAGAGTGCAAGTCTGGCTCCCAATTACTTGAAAATAAATATAAATGTGAGAAACTGATCAATGGTAAAATTGTTTAAATAAATGGGAGTTGCCTACGAAACACGATTACCTTCGAAGCGTTTCCTTAACATGCAGTTTTGTTAATATAAAGTAATCTTAACCACTCAGGTTGTTTGTTGTTGTTGGTTTATTCTTTGTTTATTTGTCCATGTCAGTGGCCCGTGAGTCACGTGCGGCGCTGTGTTTCCTTGTTGTTGAGCATCCGGCCATTGTGGCAGCTCATTTGGATAAGTGTGTCACCACACTAATAAGGGTCTCAGAGAGATGCCTGTAAATAGTAGAGTTGTAATATGTGTGTCAGAGTTAGATTTAAGGATTTTTATAAAAGTTATGCCCATAGCCATAAAAGTTGATTTTACGAGATGATTGTTCGTGAGCACCGTGGCTGTTAACCCGTTGTGAACGAATGATCATCCAAGTACTCATTTCTCGTAGATAGTCATCACGCGAACATAAATTCACATGCAAGATAGTGGAACTGGGATCCACATTTTATTAGAAAAGGGGAGATCTGTCTGACTCCTCAATGTGATAAATATTCATGTCAGGGGGAAATTCAGGGAGGATTTTGTTTATTATTGTTTGTTTTATTCTTTTATGCACAAATTAGTTATTAAATCTAGTTATTATCTTACGTTTTGTCTCCTTTCTTTCTTAGTTATAGTTTTCATCCTATAACCCTTGCCTCAGAAAAGCACGTAGTTTGGCGGACGTAAACACCACACTATGAACTGAACGCGACTCCTTGATCAAAGATTCTTGCATAAAACACTGCTATTCTGAAGGGTTCATATGTATATTTAAAATGTTTTGTCTTTGTTTCCAAACTTACTACGTTAGCTTTAGGCTATACTGTTACGGCTGTGAGTTTGATTCATCGCTTGCCGCATGAGTCACAACTGCCCCAGGGCTGGGCTGTGCTCTGCCTCAGTGTATTGCGTGCGCCTTATGCAACAGGACTACTAGGACAATGGGATGGTCCAGAATATTCGTGACCCAGCCAGCGATGGAAACCTCGAGAAGCCGTGAACCCTGGATGGGTCTAGAAGCATTTATTGAGTCACCGGCCAGCTATATAAGAGCGACCTGTCAAGCAGTGAGTGTGTGTTTTTACGATCTAGTGCGAGCGTTTATCCTGAGCGACAGAAGTGTGGTGACTTGCGAATCCCCTAGTGAAGCCGATTCTCTTGACAGTGAGGGAGTGAGAAGCATACAGGGGACTGCCTGTGTTTTGAGCGAGTGTGATTTCACTGAGCGACAGAGGTATTGTGGTGAAGTGCCGTGCGAGTTACGAAATCCAGTGACATTGTTTCCCAGATCGTGGGCAGCGAAGCAGCGTGTAGCAGGTTATCGTAAGTAACTGTAGTTTGTGTACATAAGGGAGCGGTGCAGGTAGTTTCTGTCAAGGCCACCGGACTCATTAGGACGGATTAACTTCTGTGGGTTGTTGACAAGTGAAAGGGGGCAAGAGCTCTCCATAAGGAAGAGACTTGAGGAAACTGGAGTAAGGTTCTAATTGCTTGTATTTGCTGATGAGTAGTGTATCTTTCTGGCCGCAATAAAGTTAATTATTTCTTTAAAGGAACAATCTGTGTTGTGCTTCAACCCACCGTAATCCAGTTAACAAAAGTGTCACTAGGAGGGTGGCACGTAACAACTGGTGTCAGAACCGGGATTACGAACTCAAGCACAAGCACAACACCTGACGGTCCTGGTTTCAAAACCCGAGCAGGTCATTTTCTCTAATTTTCCTGTGAGTGCATGCCCTTTACAAGACAAACAACTAAAATGGAGGCGCAATTGGCAGCATTGCTAGAAAGGTTAAGTGGCATGGAAACCAAAACGGAGGCTGGCCAGAAGAAGATGGAAGACGGCCAGAAAAAATTAGCCAAGGATCTGAAGGATGACCTGAAGAAAATGGAAGACGGCCAGAAGAAGATGGAGGACGGCCAGAAGAAGTTAGCCGAGGACCTAACTGCCAAACTAGAAGACGGCCAGAAGAAGATGGAAGACGGTCAAAATAAGCTAGCGGAGGACCTGAAGAGGATAGAGGACGGCCAGAAGAAGATGGAAGACGGTCAGAATAAGTTGACACAGGACCTGAAGAAATTAGAACTGGGTCTGCGTGAGGAAGTCACGGCAGTGGAAAAGAAGTTCAACGCCTTACAAGTGGAAGTTGCCGAGCTGCGCCAACGCCCGCTGATGGGGGTGGAGGAGAAATTCAACGCCTTACAAAAGGAAGTTGCCGAACTGCGCCAACGCCCACTGACGGGGGTGGAAGAAAAATTCAACGCTCTACAAGAGGAAGTTGCCGAGCTGCGCCGACGCCCGCCCACCGGGAATATCAGGAACGGGACATAGCTGAGTGACCCCCCCAACCTTCGACGGAAAGGTCCCGTAGAGCACCTACTTACGTCAGTTTGAGGCGGCCTGTTCCACAAATAACTGAAACAACACAGAAAAGGCTACAGCTCTCATTGTAGCGCTGAGAGGTGACGCCCTTAACGTCCTTCAGGCCATCCTGACTGGATCCCAGGACTACGCTTCACTGATCGCCCATATGGAGTCCCGATATGGAGATAGCCATCTTCAGCAGGCCTACCAGATGCAGCTCCGGACCCGGGTACAGAAGAACGCGGAAACCCTGCAGGAGTTTGAGATGGACATCGCACGCCTCGTAAGGCTCGCCTATCCAACAGCGCCGGCCGACTTTCTGGAAGAGATTGCGACGCAGACCTTCACCGACGGGCTACGGGACTCGGACACTCAACAGGCGCTGCGACTCGCGCGCAATAAGACCCTGGCAGATGCGCTGAGCCACGCACTTGAGTTCGAGACGGCAAAGCAGGTATCTAGAATGCACGCGCGGGTGCGTCAGGTGGACGTCGACGAACCAGCCAAAACCGACAAGACCAAGCCCCTGGCCGATGAACTGATGGAGGCGCTAGGCCGGTTCTTCAAGAGTCGCAGTACCACCAACAAAAACGTAGCCGAAGGACATCCGGAGAGGCGGCCCGGAAGAGGAATACTGACCTGCTGGGCCTGCCGTAAGAGAGGCCACCTGAGCAAGGACTGCGGTGATCGCCGCCGCCAAGGGTTTCCGTCGGGACAGTCAGTCGTAGGGTAACCGCGCGACCCAGGGAAACGAGTATTAGCCAGCCTTGGGGGGCAAAGGTTGGCTTGTGACAGTCGTCAAGCCCCGGCAGTCCAAGTTCGTGTGACGCAGTTACGGAGGGATAATAGCAGCCTGATGGTCGACGGATTCGTCAACGGAGAGAGTTGGCCCATGCTAATCGACACGGGAGCATCGAGGACCATCGTCAGTGCCACCGTGATCCCGAAATGGAGAGTGCAACCCACACAAAGGAACCTCCAGCTAATAACCGCGACCGGAGAGACCGCACCGGTACATGGCGAAGCATCACTGGAGTTCGTCATTGGTCGACGGGCGATAAAGCATCCAGTGCTTGTGGCTGACGTATCAAATGAAGTGATCATCGGACTGTACTTCCTGGATTTGAACAACATCATCTTGGATCTGAGTACCAACACTCTGCACTTCGGAAGTGCGGAACTTGCTTTGCAACCAGCACACGAGGCCGTCGCCGCACGACGAGTAAGAGTAGGTGCAATAAGCCGGAGCTGGCACAGGGGCTAATGGGCAAGATGGCAGCTATACATGGTCTCTTATGGAACTAACTCTTGGGAGCTGGCACATGGGCAAGTGGGCAAGATGGCCACTGTGCGCAACTCTAGAGGACTTGAGATGACTGGTACAGAGGCTATTGTGCAAGATGGCTGCCAGGTGCAACTCTTTTATGTTGGAGAACTTGACGAGGCTGGCCGGATGCCCTTCACTACCTATGCTCTTTCCAATCGCCTACTTTCATGAAACTGGGGCAGTGTTTTATAGACAACTCCCTTATGTTAGAGGACTTGAGCAGGCTGGCCGGATGCCCTTAACCTCCTATGCTCTCCCCAATCTCCTACCTTAATAGGCAAATCCCCCTACCATCATGCTAGCGGTTATGTTGGTTAACACTACATGTGAGAGTACATGTCCTCACCCTGCTGACTGGCTACATCTTGTTTCTGTCGTTACGTAACACGGAAGAGTGCAGTGCACTGCCAGTGGCCCAAGGTCGACCCAGAGATCATGTTGATAGCTTACAACCTAGAATCTTTTCGAATAATGTAAATAATTCTTCTAATATTTGCCTTTCAACCAATTTAACAATAATACAGCAATCCTTTGGTGTGAAACATTATGTGAGATGATATCAAGTGTCTTTGATAACTGAAAATTAACTATATTACTAGTTAATGTAATATAAACGGCGTATCACTCATACGCAGGTAAGCATTCAGCGAAATTTATAAACAGCGGTAATTTAGCAAAATGAAGTCTAGTTTGAAGTAGTCAAGTGACCTTGACAAAGAACCATCCGGAGATAGTTGCTGTGCTGGTAAGTAACTTACACTATAAACGCTGCGTAACAGTACATAATAAGTAGCTTAATCTAGTTAATATATAACTTAAAGGGCGCTGTGGCGCAGCGGTCCAGCTGTTAGCCTCTCACCTCGGCGGACCGGGTTCAATTCTCGATCAGCACATGTGAGACTTTCAAAGTAAAATGCCGTGTCCTGTGGTTCGGATTCCCTGCAAAAGGAGGCCCTGTGTCTTACAATCGTGAGATTAACGGTCACGTAAAACTACAAACTTCCCCCAGGGACTCACAACTTTTAGGACACGAGTTGGGGACCCAAACTGAGTTCGGCATTACTTCCACTTGTGCCGGGCTCCTCCCTTTTATCTTCCTGTCGACCTCCCTTGGTCACCTCTTGTCCTTTTCCGACACCAACGGTCTTTGGGTATCCAAGCAAGAAGCGCGTCTCCAGTTTGTGAAGTGTAATTTCTATCTTGTATTGAAACGCTGCACCGTATAAAATATTTATCAGATTAATGCATTTCTTCTAGCAGGAGTTCAAGCCCAGGGTATATTAGGATATAAGGGATGACCCGGCTTGAGTACTGTTAGTTTGTTGTAAACTACCAAGCTGATAACATCGTGATAACCATTCTAGGCTAGCATTGTAAGTAGCTGATTCAGTACTCTGAAATAACACATGTTCAGATTCATTCACAATACTGTAGTCTCATTTTGGCAGTCAAAAGTTTTTTGTGTGTTGTTTCTGCTAACAAGAAGTTTTCTCAGATATTATCTTCGGGTGAGGGCTTGATAGGGGGTGGGTGTATTACTCGGAGAAGTGGGGTTTTGAACAGTTTTCACCTTAAACATCATATTATTATTCATTTTGTATAATTAATAGGAAGCAATAATGTTATGTATTTATTATTATTATTATTATTATTATTATTATCTAGGCCACTGTATAGTTTACTAACCAGAGCTGTTGACAAATTTTTTTTTTTCAAAAATTTAATTAATAGCAACATACTGTTAGGAGCAAATCGTCGCTTGTTTGTATTAGGGTCGCAGAAGTATTTAAGAGTGTTCAGTTGAAGGCAATCGCGTGCAGGAAGAATACCGCACTTGTAAGAGGCGCGCACCAGTTTATGAAAAAATAAACAAAGTTTGTGGTTTACACAGCTGTTAATCTCGTGATCATGAACCGTAGGACCTCCTTGACATAGCATTCCACCTACAAAATCTCTCATGGATTAAACAGTAATCGAAACCAGTCTGTCTTAGTAATATTAGTATGAGCGTGAAGTTGTAGGAAAGCAAAATTCTGGGGTAGAATGAGGCGTCAATCAACAGTTTACTGTTAACTGTCAAGCAGGTCACTTCATGTTAAGCATTCTAGGCTCCATTGTACTACCCAATATTAGGCTATACAGTATCTGATTCCGGCTAAAATGATACATGGGGTAGTATCGGATCTCCAACTTAGGGTACCTGACCTGGGAGGGGATAAAGCCAAGGGGCTTTAGTATATAAAGAAAGACCTGGGTTGAATTTAATATTAGTTTACTGTAAACTCTCAAGCATATCACATCGTCTTAAGGACTCTTGCCCTAAGTACCATTCTACTGCCTTGATTTACACGCAGTAAGTAGCTGATTCTGGTTAACATAACATGGAGGGTAGTAACTGACCTCCAGTTTGGAAACAACTAACAAGATTAAATAATCAACTCCTACCATTTTCAACTCCGCGTAAATGCTAGGACGGTATCTTCTAATAGGCCACAGCCGCTTCCTTCCACATCCTTGCCTAGCTAGTTTCATTCATCTTCATTCATGTTTTGATTTGTTGTTGATGTGTTGATTTATTACAGTCTTTGCGACAGCGTACTCATGCAGCCAGTGTGTGTGTGTGTGAAAGCTGTCTAATAACCTGTATCATTGTGATGACTTTATCAGTTTATGTAATTTGTAATTGAGGGCCAAGACTGTGTAACAGAAAGGCACTTCAAGGATGCCTGAGGAGGGAATCGAACTCATGCGCTACCCAGTTATCCTCACGAGGCTGAGTGGACCCCTCTTCCGTTTCAGCCCTCAGTCAGAATATAATTTCTTGGTAGAACCAGGAATCAAACCCGGGACTGATCATTCATTACACCACGAGCTGGTCCTATATATATTTCAATGGGTTTATTCATCACAGTGAACGTGTGCATGTATCAGGAGAACATACAATGATAGGGGGGATACTGACCGCTCTCTCTAGAACAAATGCTTAATTCCCATACTCCTTTTAGACCTTCTGCTATGCTGTTTATGACTAGGGAGGATGAGGTTAGTGTTATCGTTGTTGATTAATTTAGGGGCTTTGCGACATCGTGGTATGTTACCCCGTGTACTTGGGTGTATGTGGATTTTTTTGTGTGTGTAATAACCTGTTTTATTATGGTGTCTGTATTAGTAATTGGGGTTCAGATTGGGGGAGGTGGTTGTAGCCTTAAGACCGGAACAACCTCTACCCCTACCCAGAGTTTGCCTGGTGTATAAGTTGGAAAACACGGAAAAGCCACTTCCAGGATGACTGAGATAGGGATCGAACTCTCCTCGTGGCTATATATAAAGGAGGAACCCAGTGCAAAATCGGTATGTGGTTTATTTGAGGTGACATATTTTTTAATCTTACCACTTGGGCGTCTGTTGGTTCTTCAGCCCAGAGGTTGGTTGGATCCAGGTTATGTAAGAAGAAAAAAAAAGAACTTGGCAGCGCTATAATGAAGCATACTAGGCAACGTGAGGAGTAAGGTAGTTATGTTTAAAGGACTGAACTTCGAGGTCATCTGCTCTCATGCGTATTTTGGGTCTGTATGTGGGATTTGTCTATGGTAGCTGTAATTATTGGAGAAAAGCGGGAGGTAGACCTTTCCAAACTCTGAAAGCGTGGTCATCAGCTAATGTCTTAGAGATGTATGGAATTTTTTGCCTGTTAACCTGTGTTATTGTGGTGTCTGTATTTTGTAATTGATACTAGAATTGAGACAACCGCGGTCTTAAATTAAATACCACTTCCTAGATGTACCTAAAATTTAAGTTAAAATGTATCTTTCTCTCTTCCTCAGGTAGATCTGTTATTAAAGAAGAAGCAGCTGTTATCAGAAGACAATGTCTAACATGGAGGAAACTATTCAGAGCTATGCTTGTAAGGAGTGTGGAAAAACTTTCCTCCGTGACTATCATAGGAAGCGTCATGAAGTGTCTTGTGGGCTATTCCATCAGTGCAACACATGTGGGGCCGGATTCAGCAATGCATATAACGGACGTCGTCATGAAGAGGTTTGTAGTGTAGCGTCACCTGCCAAGAAGGTTAATACTGAACCGACTAAGCATGAATTGCTCGCCATGGTTCCTGATAGTAAAGACCTTTGTGAGTATGAATCCTCTTTCAAGGGTCGATTAAAGTCATATTTTATTAGATGTGAATCGTGCGGTGATTTAAAACTCTTATTTGAAAGAGTCAAAAGAGCGAATCATTCATGCTATACAAAGGGAACTATGTGTACACAAGTCTTTAAAGGTTAATATGTTGGCCGAGTGTAGATTTATTCATTTAACTAGTGGTGATATTGCAGACCGCTCCTTCAAAACTCGTAATCAGGCAGTATTTCTTGAAACAGACTTAACTATGCTCTTAGAAACACACTTTAAAAAATTAGCTAGGGAAATGGAGGAATCTCAGCTGAAGGGTAGTAACTGGGCTTTGCTAGCTGTTGATGGGGTCCGTTTAAGGATAAACAAGTATAATCCCTTGCGTGGCAGTACATACATTCCTCTACCCCCTGGTTTGGAAGCGAAAAAAGCCTGCATCAACCCTCGAAACTTAAAAGATGAGAGGTGTTTTATGTATGCTATCTTAGCGAAGTTCATTAAAACAAATGCTCAACGTGTTAGCAAATATAAGGATTTAGAATCGAAATATAATTTTTCATGTGTCTCATTCCCTACATCGCTGGCTGATATCTCAAAATTTGAGAAATCTAATGATATGTCAGTGAATGTGTTTGGGCTTGATGATGATTGTAACCTGTTTCCTCTCAAGGTTGTTGACACAGAACTAGTAGATCATCGTGATCTACTCCTAATTAGTGATGATACTGGTCGACATCACTACGTATTTATCAAAGATTTTGATAAATTGATGGGATATCAACTAACTCATCATGAACATAGGATATATACTTGTAAACGTTGCTTTACACATTTTGATAACCAGTATGGAAAAAGTGGTCTAGATAAATTAGAAGAGCATAGAGAACTGTGTTTTCTGCATGACATTGCAAGAGTTAAAATGCCTACTAAAAAGCCCATTCTACAATTTATCAATGTAGAGAAAATGCTTAGAATGTCTTACGTAATCTATGCTGACTTTGAGAGTATACTCATACCTCATCAAACATGTCTACCTAATCCAGAGATTAGCTACACAGCCACATACCAGAGCCATGTACCTATGAGCTTTGGTGTATATGTAAAACCTTCGGCAGCTGTAGCTCACTTAGAGACTAACATTCCAAGGGAACCTTATATTTATCGTGGTCCTGACGCTGCAGAGAAGTTTATGGAATATTTAATATCCATAGCTAGCGAAATCAATCGCCTCTACAGCTTAAATGTTCCGAAGGCTTTAACTGATGATCAAGAAGCAGAGTTTCAGTCATCTGTAACCTGCTATTTGTGTCATAAGGAGTTCCCTGAGAATGACTGGAAGGTTCGAGATCATTGCCATCTTACAGGTGTATACCGTGGAAGCGCTCATAATACCTGTAATTTGAGATGCAAAACACGAAACCCTATCCCTGTATTCTTACATAACCTTAGCGGCTTTGATTCTCATTTCATTGTGAAACAGTTGGGGTGTACTGCAGAGAGAGTAGAAGTTATTCCCAACTCAGAAGAAAACTACCTCTCATTTACCAAACATGTTGGTAATGTGAAGCTTAGATTTCTGGATACGTTTCGCTTCATGCCAAGCAGTTTATCAAAATTAGTGGGCAACCTAACATCATACCCTGAGACGAGTAAGTACTTTGGGGTGGAAAATTCAGCACTAATGACCCGGAAAGGTGTATATCCTTATGATTACGTGGACTCTTGGGAAAAATTAAGCAAAGAAAGCTTACCACCTAAGGAGGAGTTCTTTAACAGATTAAATCAGGAAGACATCAGTGTAGAAGACTATGAACATGCATTACATGTGTGGAAACAATTCCAAATTGAAAGTTTGGGTGAATATAGCGACCTTTACCTAACATCTGATGTACTCCTTCTCGCAGACGTGTTTGAAACATTCAGAAATAAAACACTTGAAACTCATAAAGTCGATCCTGCACACTATTTTACTTCTCCAGGTCTTACGTGGGATGCCATGCTCTTATATACAGGTACTCAGCTCGAGTTACTACAGGATTACGATCAGATTCTAATGATAGAATCAGGAATACGTGGAGGATTATGCCAGGTTTCTCATCGATATGCTGAAGCTAATAATAAATACATGGAGAATTTCGATTCAGAGAAACCATCTCAATTTATTACCTACGATGATGCAAACAACCAATACGGCTGGGCAATGTGTCATCGCCTCCCTTACGGAGGATTTAAGTGGGTCTCTCCAGACAGCATTGATCTGGATACACTAAAGGAAGATGATTCTCTCGGTTACATCTTAGAAGTAGACGTTGATTATCCTTCTGAACTTCATGATCTACACGATGATTTACCCTTTCTACCAGAGTGTAAACAGCCAAAGGAAACATCTTTAAAGAAACTAATCCCTCATCTTGGAAATCGAAGGCGTTACGTAGTTCATTATATGGCTCTTAAACAAGCTCTGGATCATGGATTAAAATTAATTAAGATTCACCGCGCGTTAAGCTTTAAACAGCTACCTTGGTTAAAGTCATACGTTGAATTTAATAATAATCTACGGAAACAGGCTAAAAATGATTTCGAGAAGGATTTGTATAAATTGTTCAATAATGCAATGTTTGGGAAAACTATGGAAAATATTCGTAATAGATTAGACATACGCCTTGTTACTGACAGTAAGATGGCAGAAAAGCTGATAGCTAAACCAACATTTATAGACAGAACAATTTACGGTCCTGATCTAGCTGCTTTTCATATGGCTAAACGTAGCATTGTGTTCGATAAGCCTATATATATTGGTATGTGCGTGTTGGATATTTCAAAAACTTTGATGTATTCCCACCACTATAATGTACTGCTTCCTTATTATGGGGTTGAAAATATTAAACTCGCATACATGGACACGGATTCCTTCATATATTTAGTAAAGACCGAAGATGTATACCAAGACAAGTTGTGTTTCCTAGAGCATTTGGATACGTCTGACTACCCCAATACTCATATATGTTATTCTGCAAAGAACAAAAAGGCTTTGGGAAAATTTAAAGATGAAGCTTGTGCGCACATTATTAGAAAATTTGTCGGTCTCAGACCTAAGATGTATGCCCTAGACATCGATGGAGTAGAAGTAAAGAAGATTAGAGGTATTAGCAGGGGTGTTGTTAGGAAATGTATCAGTTTTCAAGATTATAAGGACTGCCTTATGACAAAAATGGTAAAGAGAATACCAATGAATGTTATCACGTCGAAGCATCATGAAATATCGTCAGTACAACTAAACAAGATCGCCTTGTGTCCAGATGATGACAAGAGAGTGATTGCCGCTGATGGAATAGCTACACATGCACATGGGCATTACGCAATCGCTGAATATGTTTAATTTATCTACGACTAAAAGAATCCTAGCAATAGGAAACATCTATCAACAATTTTTTCAAATAAAATCTAAATTTTTTTGAAGTTTACAAGTATGGAATGTTCTCCATAAGTCTTAGCAGCAGAGCCTATAGCATGTGTTTGTTGTATGTAAAACAGCCTCTGGCGTGAGATTAATTTCTTCGTAAGCCTATATAGACTATATATGACTAATATGGCCTCTGGCGTGAGATTAATTTCTCCGTAAGCCTATATATATATGACTGATATGGCCTCTGGCGTGAGATTAATTTCTCCGTAAACCTACGTATGTCTGGTAAGGTCTCTAGCGTGAGATTAATTTCTTCATAAGCCTACAGGTATGTGTGTGTGTGCTGAAGGGCTTTGGTGGTTAAGGATAATGGAATACAATGGCAAAAAAAAATATCTTATGTTAAGTAAATATAGGGTTGATAGGTGTTAACTCTGCCTTGAGGGGAGGAGGAAGTGTGTCCCCTAGATCCGGTCTCAAGCCCGGAGAAAAGAGGAGAGACATCTACATCCAGAACTTGCTCCTTAAGCTGAACTATAATGCGCGGTGCCCTTCACGAAGGGAGAGTAGACCTCTGAGACATATTCATCATTCGAGCTTGCAAACCTCGTTGATATGTCAATGATGAGAGTTTACGTATAGCATTTTTAGTTAACTTAATGGAGTTTTTTTTTGTGTAAAGATTTAGCTTCTGTATACTTAACTGTAATGCGCGGTGCCCTTTACGAAGGGAGAGTAGACCTTTGAGGTGTATTCGTCATCCAAGTTTGCAAAGCTTGTTGATACACCTGTGATAAGAGTTTACGTATAGCATTTGTAGTTAACTTACAGGAGTTTGACTTCAAGGGCATACCCCAAGCTTTGACTGGTTTGATGTTAGAGCCCTCACAGAGGGTAGTAGAGTACTGGCTACATCTCCATAAGACAAGGCTCCAACCCTTGTTGTGATGTTAATGGCGGTTTCTACCTTCTAACGTCCTGGTCGGCTTGAAGTATGTACTCTCACATGTAGTGTTAACCAACATAACCGCTAGCATGATGGTAGGGGGATTTGCCTATTAAGGTAGGAGATTGGGGAGAGCATAGGAGGTTAAGGGCATCCGGCCAGCCTGCTCAAGTCCTCTAACATAAGGGAGTTGTCTATAAAACACTGCCCCAGTTTCATGAAAGTAGGCGATTGGAAAGAGCATAGGTAGTGAAGGGCATCCGGCCAGCCTCGTCAAGTTCTCCAACATAAAAGAGTTGCACCTGGCAGCCATCTTGCACAATAGCCTCTGTACCAGTCATCTCAAGTCCTCTAGAGTTGCGCACAGTGGCCATCTTGCCCACTTGCCCATGTGCCAGCTCCCAAGAGTTAGTTCCATAAGAGACCATGTATAGCGGCCATCTTGCCCATTAGCCCCTGTGCCAGCTCCGGCTTATTGCACCTACTAGTAAGGCTGAGGGAGGACGTCATCGTTCCCGCCAGGACGGAAGTCAGCGCTGCCATAATTGTCGACGGAACAGCTGAGGGAGTGGCGGCTGTCATCGAGCCAAAATATGAGGACATCCAGACAAAAGGATTGTTAGTTGCCAAGACTCTCATCAACACGACGTCTCGGTCGTACGTCCGCCTGTCCAACCTGAACGACTACGATATTACTGTTCACCAGGACACCAACCTAGGAGTCTGCGAGCCCGTTACCTGGATTGCCCACATCACAGACACGACGGATGGACACCTGCAGACGGACAACCGAAGAAGACGCGCCCTGCCAGAAGAACTACAGAAGCTGTACCAAGGATCCCAGGACCATTTAGACGAGGAACAATCACGCCAACTTCGGGACCTGCTACACGAATTCCAGGATGTCTTCTCCGTGGGGAGCAAATACTTCGGCAGGACAAGCTTGGTCCAGCACAGAATCGACGTTGGGGACAGCGCACCAATTAGGGCCCCATTCCGACGTGTCCCGCTCGCCAAGCAAGCTGAAGTCGACGGATGGTAGAAGAGATGAAGGAGCAAGGGGTGATCGAGCCATCACATAGTCCTTGGAGTTCTCCGGTCGTGCTAGTGAGGAAGAAGGACGGTTCCACCAGGTTCTGCGTGGATTACAGGCGGGTGAATGACGTCACGAAAAAGGACAGCTACCCTCTACCCCGGATCGACGACACCCTGGACACCATATTAGGGTCAAGATGGTTCTCCACCTTGGATTTGAAGAGTGGCTACTGGCAGGTGGAGGTTCACCCTAAGTGCCGCGAGAAAACTGCGTTCTCTGTGGGCAGAGGGTTCTGGCAGTTCACCGTCATGCCATTTGGTCTGTGCAACGCCCCTGCGACCTTCGAAAGGCTAATGGAGTCCATTCTGAGGGGACTACACTGGATGACCTGCCTGGTCTACCTAGACGACGTCATCGTTCTGGGAAGAAGCTTCGAGGAGCACTACAGCAACCTGAAGGAGATCTTGATGAAGCTACGGGCTGCCCAGCTGAAGTTGAGCCCCAAGAAGTGTCAGCTCTTCCGGAAGCAGGTCCAATACCTTGGGCATATCGTCCGAGGAAGGGGTGCGCACCGACCCAGAGAAGACCGCAGCTGTGAGGGAGTGGCCAGTTCCGAAGGACAAGTCCCAACTACGAAGCTTCCTGGGACTCTGCACTTAATACCGTCGCTTCGTGAGAGGATTCGCCGACATCGCCAAACCACTGCATCGACTGACTGAGAAGGACCAACTCTTCACATGGACAGCAAAATGCCACAGTGCCTTCGAACAACTCAAGCAGGCTCTGTGCACCGCGCCTATTCTGGCCTACCGCAGACCTGGAACAAGGTTCATCGTCGATACCGATGCCAGCGACTTTGGTATAGGGGGAATCCTGTCGCAAATAGTGGACGGCGAGGAGAGAGTAGTGGCCTACTTCAGCAAAGCCTTGTCAAAGCCAGAGAGGAACTACTGCGTCACCAGGAAGGAACTGCTCGCCATCGTGAAGACCATCGAACACTTCCACAAGTACCTGTACGGGCAAGAATTTCTCATCAGGACCGACCATGCATCCCTGCGGTGGCTCCTGAACTTCAAACAGCCCGAGGGTCAACTCACGCGGTGGTTAGAGAGGCTTCAACAGTACAACTTCGAGATCCAGCACAGGAAAGGCCAACTGCATTCTAATGCCGACGCTCTGTCACGAAGACCGTGCCCCGAAGACTGCACCTTCTGTGCCCGAAGGGAGCAGAACACCGGGATACAATGCCGATGGACTACCGTGGAACTTCAAGGGAACTGGAGCCGCGAATCTTTCACGCGGGCACAAGCAGAAGATGATGACCTGTGACTGATAGCCGAATGTAAGAGGGCCTGTGTCCCCAGACCCGGGTGGAACATTGTGAGTGACTGCAGCCCAAAGTTTAAGTCCTACTGGGCGCAGTGGGACTCGCTGTTTGTAAAGGATGGCCTCATCTGCCGCGCCTGGGAGAGCACCGACGGGAAGACATCTCGGGAACAAGTCGTCGTTCCAAAGGCTATGACGGAGAAAGTCCTGAAGGAAGTCCATGGAGGATTATCTGGTGGACACCTAGGGATGAAGAAGACCCTGAAGAAGCTGAGAGAGCGGTTCTACTGGATCGGATGCCGAACCGACGTGGAGAACCACTGCGCGAGGTGCCACGATTGCGCAGCCAGCAAGGGCCCAGGACGAAGACGACGGGTTGCACTGAAGACCTACAACGTGGGCGGCCCCATGGAGAGAGTGGCCATCGATGTTGCTGGGCCATTCCCGTTAAGCGAGGCAGGGAACCGCTACATATTAGTCGTCAGCGACTACTTTACCAAATGGCCGGAGGCGTATGCGCTCCCTAATCAAGAAGCCGCGACGATTGCAGAGACCCTGGTGAAGGAATTCGTCAGCCGGTACGGAGTACCCCTGGAACTGCACTCCGACCAAGGGAGGAACTTCGAGTCGCAGGTGTTCCAGAACCTATGCCAGCTGCTGGGAATCCGGAATACAAGGACAACGCCACTACACCCTCAGTCCGACGGGATGGTAGAGCGATTCAATCGCACCATCGAGAACCATCTCCGAATAGTCGTCAGCGAGCACCAGAGGGATTGGGACAAACATCTTCCACTATTTCTCCTGGCCTACCGCGCCGCCGTGCACGAAGCCACCGGGTGCACACCAGCCCGGGCCATGTTTGGGAGGGAGTTCCGCCTACCTGTCGATCTTGCCTTCGGCCGACCTGGGAATGATCCGATCCCGGTAAGCCAGTATTGTCAAGAACTGGTCGACCAACTGGAGGACGTGCACGCGTTCGCGAGGAGGAAACTGCGGATCGAGACCGACCGAATGAAACGATAAGCCTTTTAGGAAGGGGGTGGTGTTACGGCTGTGTGTTTGTTTCATCGCTCGCCGCATGAGTCACAACTGCCCCAGGGCTGGGCTGTGCTCTGCCTCAGTGTATTGCGTGCGCCTTGTGCAACAGGTCCATTAGGACAAAGGGATGGTCCAGAATATTCGTGACCCAGCCAGCGATGGAAACCTCGAGAAGCCGTGAACCCTGGATGGGTCTAGAAGCATTTATTGAGTCACCGGGCTGCTATATAAGAGCGACCTGTCAAGCAGTGAGTGTGTGTGTTTTACGAGCTAGTGCGAGCGTTTATCCTGAGCGACAGAAGTGTGGTGACTTGCGAAACCCCTAGTGAAGCCGATTCTCTTGACAGCGAGGGAGTGAGAAGCATACAGGGGACTGCCTGTGTTTTGAGCGAGTGTGATTTCACTGAGCGACAGAGGTATTGTGGTGAAGTGCCGTGCGAGTTACGAAATCCAGTGACATTGTTTCCCAGCTCGTGGGCAGCGAAGCAGCGTGTAGCAGGTTATCGTAAGTAACTGTAGTTTGTGTACATACGGGAGAGGTGCAGGTAGTTTCTGTCAAGGCCACCGGACTCATTAGGACGGATTAACTTCTGTGGTTTGTTGACAAGTGAAAGGGGGCAAGAGCTCTCCATAAGGAAGAGACTTGAGGAAACTGGAGTAAGGTTCTAATTGCTTGTATTTGCTGATAAGTAGTGTATCTTTCTGGCCGCAATAAAGTTAATTATTTCTTTAAAGGAACAATCTGTGTTGTGCTTCAACCTACCGTAATCCAGTTATCAAAAGTATCACTAGGGGGGTGGCACGTAACAATACAAAACACCCAGGCAGTAAGAATAGATGAAAGCAGGAAGAACGTTGTGGGTTCACAATGCTCAGTAAATATCAGGGATAGAGTTCGGGTTCCGCGGAAAGAACATGACTTCTGAAGGGTTCCGGGACCGAAAAAGTTTGGGAACCGCTGGCCTAGAGAGTTACAATGGCGATAATCAGATCATAAAGAGCAAGCGCAATTTCACACGTTTACCCTTTCAAGTTGATTGATGGGGAAGAAGACGCTGCCATTAGCTATCGCTTTGGTTTAATGGATGAAATTTGCGACCGGAACCAAGCATGCAATTTTACAACAAAAGAAATGTCAGTATTTTCCCCTCGATCTCTCTCAATGGATTATATTGCTTTACCTTCACAGAAACAAATGAACAATTGATGCGTATAGACAAAGAATTTGTTTTGTATAAAAAGTATAAGACCCTGAAATACCACTGTGGAATTCGCGGCATTCTACAGATTCCCTGCAACCGTCCATGCAGTTGCAAAATCCAGCGTTTAAATTTTATGTACATATCTGATCTTCAGTCAGATGCTTATTAACCAGGGTGCGGGGTCATAGTACGTGTGCAATGAAGTTAGAACGCATCGTACTATAGGGCACTGGAAGCTCCACCTGTGACCTTCGGGTGTACCAATGAACACATGTGACGTACAGTGGATAACTGGACTGATCGCATGGTTCGTCGTCTGTTGTGAATGGGCTGGCAGTTCATAGGGCGTGCGTCATCTCCACTCCGTGCGATACTAATCTGATAGCACTGTTAACGTACTAAGACTCCGCACCTTGCTTATGACCAATTGTAGGCCATTTCATGCCAACATTTTGCTTGCCATGAACAATGTCCAGAATTCCTTGGCTAGCCTATAACTGCTGTCGTATGAACTAGCAAACAATTTTCATGCCTTCAGTCTTAATTTTGTAATAGCCTAGGTTGTTGACGATGATTCTTTAGGGGCATTTCGACATCGTGTTCAGGTAGCACCGTATACGTGCTAGTGTGTAGATTGTGCCTGATAACCTGTGTCATTGTGATGTATGTACTAGTGTGTGTATTTGTAATTGAGATAGGAAGCAGCCGTGACCTTAAGTTATGCACCATCCCGGCATTTGCCTGCAGTAGAAGTGAGAAATCACGGGAAATCTATTCCAGCATGGCTTCGGTAGGAATCGAACCCGCTTCTTCTCAGTTTTGTCTCACGAGGCTGAGTGTACCCTGTTCCAGCCCTCGGACCAGAATTAAATTTCTTGGCAGAGCCAAGAATTGAACCCGGGCCTTCGCGGTGACAGCAAAACTGCTAGTGACACGACGAGGCTGACTTTTGTAATAGGAGCTATTCTCTACAGTCAGTTGTATACCGCATATCTAAATAGATACAATGTCAGGTTCCAACTACGGCACATGCAGTGTTCTCGTGTTGACCTCCTTCATGTCTAGTAAATCACTTTGCAGCGCCGCCCTTCATCTATTCTAAGTGAACTGTGGCTGAGGTGAACCGTTGTTGCGCAGGTGGAAAACGTACTAGTCTGGAATGCTCGAGATTTGGGTTCAATTGCAGACAATCTGGTGATCTGATAATAATAATAATAACAATCATTGTATGTTATGGGTTTTACGTCCCTTTTTATTACTGCGGATTTTAGAGAAGTATACACCGATAGGATTTTCAACGTGCATTTGCGCACCCTTAAATGCCAAATAACTATGCCATGAATCGATCCTGCAACCTTGAGCGTTGATCTGAATTTGAAGTCTTATTCTTCAGATGCAACCGCTTTAAGAGGTAGATTTTCGAGATGTAATGCTTTACAGTCGGCCAACACGATTGCACCCAATTTTAATGGGTGTTTCTCTCAACCTGAAAAATATTTACATGAGATTAATAAATTCAGTTGGATTTTCTCTAAAGTTAGTTTTATGAATTCTTAATAGCCTACATTCCATATAGGAGATCTGGATATTGCCATACGTGCGGTCAGTTGACTTACGGTTGTAGATGATCAGCTACCATGCAATGCAACGACTGCAGAGGAATTATTTCCAGAAGATGGTGAGCTGCCAACTACACCGATATGCCGTTGCCCGTGACAGGAAGGGTTTTAAGATTTTGTAGTCACCAGAACACATCAGCAAGACCTATTAAGAGTTTTCAAGGCAGTCTCCGGAACATGCAGCAGCCATACCAATAGGCTATGTCTACCGTTCTAAAACTCACAAGCTCAAGAATGATTTCATTTAGAAAAATGTATTTGGCAAAGTTGTGGGTTATGCCTATGCATTGAGCTTAAATTCGATCTCTCATATTGTAAATATCCTCACCCAGATTATCATAGACACAGATTTAAAGCCTGAGTGTAAGGAATCTGATGACGATTGCTTGACTATCAAAACTAGTAATCCAAGTGAATTTATTAATCCCATGTAATATTTTTCAGGTTTTGGAAATAACACCCATTACAATTGGGTACACTCGTGCTGACCGACTGAAAAGAATTTTTAAATTTAATATCCTCAAAACGTCAGCTATACTCAATTAGTTTGAAGAAATAGATGAATTGGTTACAACAGACTTACCCAGCGCGATGCCGTATCGAAAACTTTAGAATACACAGTAGTTCTGTTGAGATTGGTGCACTATTCATTTGATAAAAGGAATCATTTTTAACATTGCATCAGAAGCGATGTCTTCTTAATGAACTTTCCGAACTTTAAACACAATAGGGGATATGAACGTAAATCTAGTTTATAGATGACGTAGCTTTGGTGACACAGCGATGAAGGGAGTTAATGAAGTGGAAACTAGGACATTGTTCCATGTACAAGCACTCACTCCTCAATCACGAAGCCTACAAGAATATAGATGTTTATTGGTGTGTCAAGTGTCTCTTCAAGTGTGTTTACAAAGGATAAGATACAGCTAATATCCCTTAGTTCACAAGAAATCACTAAGGCACAGTATATTATGACGAGATTATATCCTCTGCTAAAATAAGGTATAACATTTGCTGTGAAAGTTGTTGAAAATTCCTTCGAAATATGATGAATTAACAATTGCAGACTTACTATCCTGCAACCAAACAATTGAACAGTGACTTTTGAGGTATGTCCGTAGGCATAACCTCTTGAAGGAGCTGTGAATACACAAGATACGCTAAGTGCATTTTTCGGGTTGAAGATGCTCAACGACTCTTATATAATGAAATCCTGAATTAGAACATGCTTGCCAACATTGTGGAAATTATATCAGACAAGATCCTTAGGCATAATACACGCCGTCACTCATCTGCACGTATTCCATGTGAGAAGAGCAAGATCTTTTGAAATCTTAAAAGTGGTTCATGCACAACATTCCAGCAGTTGCTGGTTATCAAGGGGTGTGGCTTACTTATTTACTAGAAATGTTCGTATTGCAAATGTCAAGGCAATTTATAAAGCTCTTATCATACATAATTATGTTGCTTTTGTCATCCAGCGTGACCTCTTCCAGTATGGAACTCATTCAAACACAACTTCCCAGAAGATCTCATTGAGCAACATTGACATGAGGAAGAAAAACAATGCTCTCAAGAAAATTCTACACATTATTCAGATAAATAACCTATTAGGATTAACTCTGTTCCACGCTTCACTATGCAGCCCAGAACTCAGTAGTGACTGAACATCGGATACGCATAAATAGAGATGATAGAATGCTTTGTCAATTAAGAATCCTGAACAGCGAGTAGCCATGAATACAAACCGTGAATGAAGAAGCACCCCACAAACCCAGTTTCTTGTAATCACCTGGAGTGCGTAGAATTTATTCCCGTACACAACTCTAATTGTCATCGAAAAAGATTGTAACTCGTTACCAATGTTAGTCGTGGCATAACGGCTCACAAAATATTTGTTTTTGTTTTACCAAAAACAGAAACAACTGTATTATCAACTACACCAAATTCTTCTCAACTTTATATATTCGGAATAAGTATTTCTAAATAATGCTTGATGAACGATCAGTGCATTTGCCAATTGCGCTGACAGTATAGCTCACCCGCAGAGGTAAACAATTATGTATTTATTTTGAAGGGGGGGATATCTTAAAAGTTATTCCTGTTTTCTCACATAGTGATACAAATTTTAGTTCAGAAATCTAAAATGTGGCCATTGATAAAAGTGTGGTAAAAGCGCTTCGGTTAAGCACAAAATATGCATTAACACCCATCAACGGGAATTTCTATAATTAGTTGCTAAAGCTCGGATCAAATCAAATGCCTACAATATAAAACTATGCCATGTTCTTACCTGACCGTTTATTTACAAAACTAATTATCAACTAAGATTGAATATACCCACGGAATTCCCATTCTGTCGTATAGGGGCAGGGTGTCGGTGGCCTGACTCACTTTGTACGCCTTAGGTGACCCCAGGGGTTTCCCTATTTTCCATTGTTTCGGGCTGGACACTCTACACTTTGTTCTGTCTATTTTCTGCCGCCCAGTGACAAAATGCGGTCCTTTTCTTTGCCGTACTCTGTTACCAATTAAGTAAGTAGTGGTAATAATCATCCCAATTTTAACCCATACATTAGAGTTGAATGCATGTAAAACCCTTACATTATCAACCGGTATTTTGCCAGGCTTGAGTGGACTATACGGAGATAAATCATACTGAGGATAAGTAGCGACGTGCTGTTCATCTAACAATACATGTGTTAGTGTACGCGGCTATGAAAATAGGTTATATCGTGGATTATTGTGGTGCATGTACTGTGCATCATTTGAGCTAGGATTGGTAAAGGTGCCTAAGGGCTTGAGTTAAGGTACCATTTGCCTCGAGGAGATGCGTGAAAATCGCTGGGAAAATCACAATCGTTCTTGGCGCTGCAATTTATCAAGGTTGAGAATCAAAAGTATTGAATTCGGCTTCCTGATCCGCTGTTGGTTCATAGTACGTGTGTTGAGTTCGTTTTACAACTCTCAATTCGAGTTCAAAAAATCCTTCCCGAAATAACCAGTGTTCAGAAATATTGGGTCTTCACTTCATATTATTTTACTATGTGTGGTTGAGGAGTCCAAAATAATCCGTGCAATTCCAGACGTCAACACAATATGAATGGAATGCGGTGAACTGATGAAATATGAACACAACAGTAAAATCAAATTAGCGGCTCATTACAGATATCTGTATTGACGTAAAACAGTACCTAATATGAAATCACAGATATAGAAAATAAAAAGTATTAAACTTTAAAGTTACCTGCATAATTACTGGATTTAAATTTGTTTGTGTTGGGGAAAATATCCTGTTATTTACTACTTAATGATTTGCATGTCCATGAGCAACGTAACAACAAAGAGCAATAAATTGGACATCCATGGCGTACATAATAATAATTATTATTATAATTAAGAGAAGAAAGATATGAAATAGAGAAAGTGGCGAGACTGTACTTTTCATTGTTAGGCATGTCTGGGTTTGTGAATCCCCTGTACTAGACAGTCAGTTTATTAACAACACCACCACCCTGTATCAACTTTTTATATTTTAATTCTGGACATTAATGCCGTTTGCTTCCAATTTACAATGTAATAAGATTTTGACATACTCTTAACGACACAAAGCCTGTCAACTTTGCGCATTATCCCTAAGAATTCTTACCTTATTAATTTTCCATCTCTTATGCATAGTGCTTTCCTTTGGGTGGCATTTCACCATCCATTAAAGCAGATTACTCAAGACTCTAACAACAAAGGCACAGTAAAAGGTTGATGGATGATTAGCACATGTAGCCTACTCCAGTTCGTGATCTCTCCAACACAATACCAGGGATGGCGGCACGTGGGGGAAGGATTTAAGTAATACATTTATTTTCTTGCTCTTCAGGTTGTAGTACAATTGCCACATATGTCACCAAATTGCAGAAGTGGACGTAGCTTGTCTCACCCCCATGTGGTAAAATGAAAGTGTCTACATCTAGTCTACAAGGAGACTGCACAAGATCGATGATCTACTTTGTAATTAAACGCACAAGCGAAGGAAAACCAAACTAAGGGAACACGCCATACACCCATGATACTGTTGTTGTTTATGATGATTCATTTAGGGGCTCTGCGATATCGTAGTCATTTTAGCCTCGTGTACTTGGGTATGTGTGGAATCTGTCTGCCTGATAACGTGTGACATAGTAATCGCTGTACTAGTCCCCCGTGATGATATAGCAAACAAAGAGTCTTACACAGAGCAGTTTAGACATACAACAATATGGCCGAAAATGCTTAATAAAGGAGATTTCCATTCAAGGCAAGGAATAAACTGACAGATGGTAGATTAATACGTTCAAAGATGTATGGCAGTGTATGTGATGAAGTGGCTAGTATTTCCCTGCTGTTCTTGTATAGGAATAGTGTACCCCACTCACGTATCTTTATCACGTTGTATTTACTGAGATTTCCTTCTAAACATTTCGTTTTGCAATGGTCCATCAATGGCGCCTGTACAGTTGTATATTACGCTTTACAGATTATTTTTCTATTAATTTAGACGTTTCTTTATGTTTGAATTCCCTTTCTGAAAGAGGGTACCTTAAAAAAGTGGATATTAATATCATGATTTATACCCCGTCAGGCTTTGCTTTGTAGATAATTCCTCGTTCTCTCTCTCCTTGGTGATATGATCCTCTCAACTATAAACTGTACATGACATAACTAGCCGCTTGCTAATCAACTGGTGTATTTTTCAGCTGCCAAAGTCCACCATTCCAAACTAGTACGTTAGCAAAAGAACTGTGGCACTTAACGAACTAGTCTGGTGTTAATTTACGTAACGATGTCCAGTAAGTTGCTTTGCATCTAAGACTTGGAAATGAGCTGTGGTCGTGCATACACCGTTGGTGATTTACACGGTTAACACGGGTACTAGTACCCGGAATGCAGAAGTGTCTGGCTCCAACACGACGGCGGTTCATTTTTGAGTTATACTCAACTGAAAAGAAATGTGTTTGTGATATTTGAGGATTTGGGGTTGGTCATAAATTCATTCGTATATCCTGTCGTTAGAGGTTCTCATCAAAGCTTCTTTGTCGAATAATTTCAAGTTAAATGTAGACCTATATAAACTTCACGCTGGCGGCCCTATTTCGATTCCCGGTTCTTTCATACAGGATTTTAACTCCTCTGTAGTATGAGAGTCTAATTGAAGTGCACTCTACCTCGCTGGGATAATTTAAAGAAAAAGTGGCAGGTTTCAATTCCAATCTCGGCCATCCCAGCAGAAAATGCATTCACCACAAAATGCTAGGATGGTACCTATTGGGAAGCCACAGTCACCTCCTTACCAATCTAACCCCTTCTATGATCATACACACTGGCACAGTCACTTCAATTATACAGATTTTCGGATGGAATTTACACATATCCTAGTACATGGGGTTGATGACCACTCTATTCCAAGGCCCATAACGAAGCAACAACACAAATAACATTCTGGTTGTATTTCATAACTTGCTAGATACCATATATATGGTATATTGCATTGGTTCTATTCTTGTGCAATGCATAAGCAGAAGTTCGTCTATTTGCCCCAATAGTGCTGTTTAATATGCATTGCCTGGAACTCTTTCTTACCGAATTCGATTTCAATATGATAGTATAATGAGAAATTCTTCACAGTCTGCCATATATTCTGAAGCTGAACTGATGAAAGTGTACCTCAGAAGCGACAGCCAAGAATGCTATCCACTACACCACGAGGTGCTTGTTTAATTTTCTTACTAGTAGTTTCAATTTGTAAGCTGATCACCTCGTGGTTTAGCAGCTAGCGTTCTTGGCTGTCGCTCTGGAGGTCCGGGTTCGTTTCCCGGCTATGCCAAGAGTTGGAACGGGGCAAACTTTGCCCCATGAGGAAAAACTGAGAAGCGGCGGGCTTAACCCCCACATCAGCCATCCTAGAATGGCTTATTTGTGGTTTTCAACTTCAGCCCCAGCCAAATGCTGGAATGGTTTATAATTTGCGTCCATGATCGCCTCATTCCCACTACTACAGACAGCACAATATCATAGGTCGTCAGACAAATTCTACACACACTCAAGAACTGATGACCATGGTATTCAATCCACTAAATCAAACAGCAATAACAACACCAGGCAATATTTTATCAGTATTTATTTTCTTACTCTAATTTTAAACTTACGTCTAAGTATCTTACTTATTCACCCTAGCAATAAATCAGCAATACAACAATTTACTGCCCATACCAACCTAATCCGTTTTATATGTATTTTATATTGTATCAACATTGTATTATTGTTAGTTTTAAGTAGTATTTGTATTGTTCATTGTGTATTAATTGAATAATCTGGTTAGATGGAAGAGAGGGCCCAATGGCCCTAATCTTGCCAGACAAAATAAATCGATTCTATTCTATACATTACACAATTACCACGCCAGCATTAAAGGGGGCGTATTTCTGTGTCCAGTTATCAAATGAAATACTGTTCGTTTGTCGTTGAGGGAAGACAGTCGTACTCCTTATCTGGCTTATAGTAGAATGTCATGTGAACACAACATGTGGTGTATCGTACGATGGACTCGAACTGAGAAGGTGCTCTGTTTGTGAAAGGGGCAAAGCAGAGCCTGCAGCCCCACATACAAGTCTTCTTAAATGAAGAGCTGCTTTCTCAAGAACCTAGTGGCTTATAAACAGTTGTGATAACAAAGCTTAAGTTACCGTAGCCGAACAGTTAGCGTGTTCCTTTAATATATCATAAGTTGCGTCTTCTAAACCCCATGAACACGATATTTCATTCGTCGTATTTGTACTTATTCACCTTTATTAAGAAGAATTAAGAGGGAAGATGCTATCTCGTGTGCTTTAAAGAGAGCTTTGAAGCCATTTATCAGTGTTGCCTTATTGACAATTAACATTGTAAGTTTCAGTCGGACAAAACAAAATGATTCCAATTACTGGAATATGTGAAAACAACAACCTAAAATATGATGCATGTGTTTAAGATATATGATTGTTATGGACTATTGAATAAGGAGAAAATATGGGATGACATGTCTGACTCGTCAAGCGAGCATCATCAGATTCAAACGGCTACAGTGACACCCACAGACAGTCTCTGCCATACAAAAACAAAGAACAAAAATGCTGTCAGAAAACGTATTAAGTCTGGTAATTTCCCTTCTTCTGTTACCGTTTTACCCTCTAGGGTTGGCTTTTCCCACGGACTAAGCGAGGGATCCCAACTCTACCGCCACTGAGAGCAGTGTCCTGGAGCTTGAGACTCTGAGTCGGGGGTACAACTGGGGTGTGTGACCAGAACTACGCCCAGGCGGCCTTGCCTGCAAAGCGAACAGGGGCCTGATGAAGGGATGGGAAGAGTGGGTGGATTACGCAAGGAAGTGGGAAGGAGGCGGCCGTGGCCTTACGGTAGGTACTGTGCCCGAATTTACCTACCATCACCTGTTTAATCCCACGAAGACAGTCGGATCGTAGAACCTGAAAATCCCCGGCTAGAAAAACCCCCAAGTCCTACTAACAAGTGAATGAGAAAAAAGGACACAATTATATCTAACAAGATGGCATTAGGTAAGACCATGGCCAAAATCGCATAATAGCTCAGAGAACAAGAGATTTCCACAAATGGAGCACCTCAGGAGAGTGGACTATTCCGAAATACCCAGCGATGGCCTTCCTAATACATCAAGCAGAAGAATTTTAAAATAAAATTCGATTTATTCAGGAAAAGTATGACATCTGGACAAAAATCCTCTCATTCCTTCTAAAAGGAAAGAATTACCCCTCAAAAACTTGGGTAAAGATACTAAATGCCAGTAACAAAATACTGGTAATGTCTACAACTGTGGCGAGAAATCAAGTGTCTATCTTGGCACACACATATGCAAAATCTATACAAGAATATTTAATTGTAATTGGTCGTCGACGATGTAATGTCTTAATCGACGTAATTATCATAGGTATCAAGTTATCATGTTTCAATATTATCAATCAACAATAAAATAAGTATTTACATTTTATACAGAACGTTGAGTTACACCTAATGTGTACTCTCATTTAAATGTTTTTACAAGAATTGATTCGACCTTCCATCCCAAGATTTACTTGTCATTAATCGGTTGCACTATTCCTAAGTTGTGATATAATCTAACAAACAGCTAAGTTAATTAGAAGTGTGGATTTGTCTATCTATGTAGGAAAAATATTAATATTAATTGCATTATGAATTTGTTGACAATAGTTAATTACTTTCTTGGATTAATTCCAACTATTTAATCATTTTTAGAAACAGTGTTTTACTCAGTTTATTACAAGAGTGCTTATTATACACAGATGCTATACTCAAACATCTGGTCCCAAAATTCCATGTAAGAATTGACCTTAATTAAACTCGATGTGAATTAGCACACAATCTCAAATATGTGCTCTCACTAGCACGATTCCATAACATTAATCACACTCAACAGTGTATCCATAAATAACTATAATAGCATTTTTCAAAATATGCTCGACGATGAGTACACCTCCTTACTGGTGACCCTATACCAAATAGATCTCACAATGATCTTTATTGCACCTCAGTGCTGCACAAAATAATTCACATACATCGTGAATATAAAGACTGAAGTAAATGACACTTGTGTCGAAAATAGAAAATGTCGAAGAAAATGACCCTATTAAGCTTTAAGCTTTGCCTCACATTATTCATTACAATTATTCTTAATATTAATCGAGACTTTCCTGAAGTCTGAACTAGGATTTATTAATAAATGAGCGTTGATGCTTGCCAATAATTTCTCTCAAATATCGTAGAATTATAAATATTAACTGCATATAAAATGCCCCAAATTATCAAAAGTCACAAGAAATATGTGATCTGGATTAAAGTGAAAATTGATCAAATTCAACTAATTATGAAGACTTCCCCCCAAATCAGGCGAACTCGAGAATGATTTAGCAATACTACCTACACCATAAACCTAGTAAAACAGAAGTACATTTTTGAAAGAACTATTGATTCATTAGGCAGTATCGGTAATATATCTCGCTCTATAGAGGAGTATGAAGTCTTCCAGAAAAATAACTAATCATAGTTATCCACTAATCCAACATCAGAAAAAACTTCTATGTCCAAATGACATTTAAAAAGATTTAACTAATTTCTTCAAACAGAAAATTAATTTCATCAACGTAGCTCAAATCTAAGTGTATCAAAGATAGTGTATCAAAGACACTTTCATAATCCTATCAAAATATCATAGTACTCAAGTGCACTAAAATCAATGTGCAATAGGCACGAAATAGTTCCTATCTCTATCGAAAATATAGATCTTCCCCTGTGATGAGTCTTCGCGACAATGAAAATATGCATTAATTTAAAAGAAATTTACTAGAATCAAATATAGTTACCAAAACTACAACATTGGATGCATTTGGTTAACCCAAATTTTAATACTGGCAGTGAAAAATAAATCAATAACCACGTCTCTGATACAACTGTAATGGCTCTCATCCCCCCCCCTATACCCTTTGAATAACCAAATGATAATAATAATATTAGCATATAAAAATATAATTAATTGACATGATATAACCATACCAAAAATTAATAATTTATAACACACAGAAAAGGCCTAATTTAATTTCTCACTAGGTCAGCTGAGTTCACAGCAAAAAAAACCTAGGAGTGAATGTTCCAAATTTTCGTGGTATTCAAGAACACCCTGATTTAATTTAGGATAAGAGATCAGGCGGGACGAAGCTAATGTCAAGACCAGCTTGTTGAATGGAAGGCTGGACGTACTCAGAAAGGCCGACAATTTTAATCTTGCCACACATGGTGAAGGGAACAGAAACAATCTTCCTACTGGCTGCCTTCATTAAATAAAAAACAACATTCAAATGTCAAAGTATAATAAAAATCTAGGAATGATACAATTAAATTACAATTAAATTACAACTAAAACCCTTAACCGCTTAGGCTAATATTTAAAGGGTAGAATCAAGTTCCGGGTAATATTGTGAATAAAATAAAGTCAGTCATTGCCCAGTTGGCAAAATTTCATTTCCCCATCATACGATTAATTGAATTACTGAACAGAGGGTAATATCACCCACAAGGATAAAAGGAAATATAACAACATGAAATTCAGGCCGGGTGCCATTTCACAAACAAATTGCATAAAGCAACAAACGCGTTCCTTAGCGAACGAAAGCGTCCGAGAAGCTTCAGAGTCCAGCACTGACTGTCCTTTGAAGCCTATCTGACTAAAATTAAGTCCACGAGGTTCCCATCCAGCTAACGGGAAATAGGGCAAAGTAACCCACCCTGCAGTAACTACATATAACAGTATGACCAAATTATACAAGCCCTTCCAAAAAATTACATACTAATATACTAACTAAAATGTCAAAATCTGTATCTAGTTCACATTATGGTCCACCGACACATGGCCTTAGAAATACATTAGCAAAATTTCGCAGTCAAAGTTAGTATTCAACCAGTTTTCAGTTGCCCCTTAGAATTAAGTTATGATAGTACATTCAACCAGTTTTCAGTTGCCCCTTAGAATTAAGTTATGATAGTACCACCTGGTGTCTTCCAGCCCTCCGAGGAAACTGCACTATCAGTTTCCCCGGAGGCGATTGCTTAAGAGTCCTTATGTCAGCAAGCTTCTCCACACACTGTCTCTGTATTCACAGGCCACAACCCTGTATTCCCGTGTACCCCCACCACACTACTCCAGTAATACCAAATGCGACTAGCGGCGCAACGGGCCAAAACAAGGCCAGAGTCCAAGGTTTGAGTTGGTACCATTGAATATCACCCCACACAGCTAGCGCGTAGAAACTTTCCAGGAGCTGAGGCGTTACACAATGTTCTTGTAAGATTGTTCTCAGAACAAGAGCTTGGCGAATGTAGCTGACAAGAAATGTTCACTTTTCCAATGTTCACAGATACAAGGCTTGATTTATCTCCCTTCATCAGCGATAATCCTTTAAGTGACAGGACACACAAAGGGCACAAATCATGGCAGAAAAAGGGCTTGGCGAACCCATTTCACCAACAGTCAGGCACCAGAGAGGCGAAATGAATTCTCAGAAGAGGCTTGGTGTATGCTCCCATGATAATCCGGCTAGACCTGGAGTTCTTACTGCGCCTCGAAAATAAAGATGAACATGTACTGATTTGCAAAATCGGTACATCCTCCTCCTCCAAAGGAAGACGACGGGGAGATGACAAACAGGGTGATGGTGTCCAGCCGGTCTCTTGGCAGCTGAAGAGGTTACTCCAAACTCCGCCAGCAGACCTTGAAGTAGATCTCCTCGGGTAGAATGATGCCATGGGACCTAGATGGTATCTCCAAACTGGGCCCAGATTGGTAGTACACGTCCCACATAGTGACCACTGAAACACACATCAGAACAGCAGCGTATGGTCCAAATACAGTTCCCTTAAAGGGAACAAGCGTTCCAGGCCAGTCAACCAGCCCTGAACAACTTAAGTTATCCCAGGAAGGATAAAAAAAATCACACGAAGCATTAGTGTGCCATCGAAGTTCACTTAAGAGTCTTTCAAGTCACACACGGGATGCTTGAGGCCACGAACAAGGTTCTGTGCCAAGACAGGGGTTCCAGGGCATAGTTAAAGTTCACTGAAGTATGAAAATCACCGAAAGGGGCAACCAACTATACGATATGACTGACGTTAACAAGCTTAATTGAAAGTTCACTACAATACTTAGCAAGAATAACCAAATCAACTTATATCTACCAATTTTTGACTAAAACATCCAGAAACCATAGTATTTACAAAATTTCAGATATTTTTCCACCGAAATTCCCTGAAATTGTATGGGCAACACCATCAAAATAGAAATAATGCAAGGGGGAACTCACTGGTACCCTTCCAAAACAGTTAAACATACTCAAAAATGAATTTACATTTACTTTGATGGCCTCACGCAGTACCGTAGGAAAACAGAACACATTTAGGAAACACCAAAACATTTTAAAACAAACACAACATACCATAATCAAACCATATGGATCGTCTCAGGTATGCGACACATATTAAAACATAATGAATACCAAAGTCACTGTCTCATTTCACCAGTCGCTGCCCCTAACCGTCCACGGTGGCCATCCGACGAACGACAGAAAACAGTATCTACCTTCCACGAGCACAATAACCAAATTGGAGACCACGTTAAACAATAGACACCACGATCCAACCAATTTACATACCAGCACCTAACCAAATTTCACCAAATAACTTCATCGCTACTCGCCAACGCATCCTAACAGTCTACAAACACCCAAGAGTTCCTGTAGGATGACCAACCGAACTCAGGACACTAAGGTGATCACACCTATCCTGAGAACCATCTCACAAAAGTTACACCAAATGTTCAAAATTAAAACATCTTCTCAAAATCAAGATGCCACCTTCTAGGCACGGAACCTAACCAATATCAAACCAACAACAACTACGAGCCCGGTGCAGAGGCCACACTAATTCTACTCCCAAAGCACATAGCTCAGCAGAACTAGACACAAACTCAAATTGGTACCAACCAATTTTCAAGACATACCTAAACGAACGTGGCTCCACCATTAAAAAAAAAATTACTTATAACTTTTACACCCACACAGACAACAAACCACTTCCATGGTCCCATACACAGATCTACCTTACTACAACGAACACCCATAGGTGTCATGTGACACATTTCCACAAGCACAAGGTGATTAATATCCTCAAAACTTCAGATTCTCCAACTCAGCGGTCCTCGACATGCCACAGCATGCCCAAAATACAGAATTACAAGATCACAGATGTGATGGTATGATAAATTTTCAAATGCACGGGGCGGTTACTGTCCCCAAATTCACATGTTCTCCACTTTCAACATCTCGCACACACCCCATCATGTTCCACACACAGAATTACAAGGTCACTGAGGTGACAAAATGATAAATCTTTAAAATGCACGGGGTGGTTATAGTCCCCAAGGAAAATGCACCTTACACAGAACGAGAGTTAGATCACCAACTAATAGATACATCAAATTTCCCCAGAACAAGCACGACATCTCCAGTGCAACACTATCTCGATGCATAGAACAACTGACTAACGCTATAGCCTGGCTACCAGCTCGAAGCTGATGCTAATCGAACTTAATTTTTCTTTTTCACACCCAAGTATACGGGGATACATGAACTATGATTCCAACTACAATCACATGAACGTTGTGACAATACCAGCAAGTCAGCAGTCTAACAGTATATACCGCAGATTACAAGTAACCCACTGACTAACCTAACCAGATACATTTTCAACCGACAAGAGACTGCAATTCGAAGATTTTCCAGATCACTGATACAATTTCTAAAGCCCTCACGTCAGCAGCTGAACAACACAGCGAAATGAGCATCACTCTGAAGCATTACACCTTATTTTCACATAAAATCGAAATTTCACTACCAACCTAACAAAATTATCACTAAATTATCCAAAAAATTTACTCAAAAATATCAACCACGAATATGGTGAACAAAACTCAGCTAACAGAAGCAGATCACAGCCTTTCTTGAGGATTACAAAAGATGACATAAGAGATTTGACTTCAGCGGAACAACTAGACCATCTCCCATCGCTCTGAACTTCATATCATCGCATTCACAGGAAATAGAACATCATAATTTCACCTTTTACACACCTCGAGTTTCTCGTTCACTAGCAGGTTTACAATATGATATATGAGTCCTAAAAACACGTTTCCTAGACAGATCCTTTAATAACACTGTTACTTCTGAAGGAAAAGACAGAATCTAATAGGGGCCCTAATATTTTGGCTGCAGTTTACCTGATACCTGACGACCTGGGGCCTTAGCCCAGAAGTTTTTTGCATACACAAAATCTCCGACAGAATATCCACCCTGTTTTCGGCCCAAATTATATCTCTTAGCCAGCTTATCATGCGAGATCTTTATAGCAGCTTTGGCCTCCTTCCAGATTTCTCTGACACGATCAGGAGAGGGTTGGTCAGGAAGCAGATCATGAAGTGACCACAGATTAGTTAGAGGGGAATTTGGGACGAACGCATACATAAGTGAAAACGGCGTTTTCCCATGGGATTCATGCTCAGCAGTATTGAAGGCGTAGGGTAACCAATGTAATGACGAATCCCACTTGGCATGATTGTCACGATGATATGCGATAAGCGCAGCTCTCAAATTTCGGTTAACTCTCTCTGCCAAACTAGGGTTGGGGTAATAAGGTGTCGTGGTGACATGGGAAATAGAATAATCAAAACAAAATTTTCTGAACTGATGAGAAACAAAAGCCTTGGCATTATCTGACACCAAGTATTGACTAGGACCAAAGGAAGAGAAAACAGACTTTAAACATCTTATGACAGTAGCAGAGTCGCAATTTCTAGTGGGAAAAATCCACGAAAAGCGAGAGAAACCATCAACACAAATAAAGGCAAAGCGATTACCTAGTTTAGACCTCGGCAGGGGCCCAACGAAATCCACATACAAGCGTTCCATGGGCCTGGACGCAGGTTCGGAAGCTAACTTACCAACCTTACCACTGACGGTAGGCTTACTCACTTTACAATCATGACACCCCAGCACGAACTTTCTCACATTCTTATCGAGACCCTTCCAAACAAAAGACTGCCTTATTTTCTGTCGAGTTTTGAATATTCCTAGGTGGCCTCCAGCGGGTGACTCGTGAAAATACTTTAGCATGCCATTTATTAGCTGAGTAGGCAAAACAACTTTAGGCTTTCTATCACGCCTAGTTACACAACACAGTACACCAGACTTTAAAATATAAGGTTTTATCTCTTCTCCAGAAACTAATCGAGCAATTAAATCACACAAGACGGGATCTTCCGTCTGATGGTCAGCAATGTCTCCAAACAATAACGGTGAATTTACTAACATGTGTTGAGCTGAATTAGCCCCAACAACAACAGGTTCCTCTAAAGAGGGAGTTTCACACCTGTCGGGAATTTCTCCATAGAGACGCTTAAGTGACACAGCACAAATATTTTCATGATTTTCCTCGGGAACGAGATTCTTACATTTATTAGGAACTTCTTCATACATGCGGCTAAGGGAGTCGGCTATGACATTTTCACAACCCTTTATATGACGAACGGTGAACTGAAATGGTGAAATACGGGTTGCCCACCTGGCGATTCGCCCAGTGGTTCGAGGTCTAGCCAGGACCCAGCTCAGGGCCTGGTTATCGGTTTCAAGTTCGAAAGGAACATGTTCGACATACATTCGGAATTTCTCCAGTCCAAACATCACTGCGAGCCCCTCAAGCTCGTATACGGAATAGTTTACTTCAGCAGGGGACAGAGTTCGAGAAGCAAAACCAATAGGTCGTCTACCTAACTCACTTTCTTGTAACAACACAGCAGCTACAGCACTGAGCGACGCATCAGTCTGGATTATAAACTTCTTACTGAAATCAGGGACAGCGAGGACAGGAGCGCTACACAGTGCCTCCTTCAAATCGTCAAAAGCTGCTTGCTGCGACGGGCCCCATTCAAATTTCACGTCAGACCTTCGCAGATGATTAAGTGGCAACGCCCGCTGTGCAAAATTGGGTATAAATTTGCGCAGAAAGCCAACCATTCCCACGAATCGGGCTACTCCTTTCACATTTTTAGGGGGGGGGGGGGGGGCAAAATCTCTAATTCCTTGGGTTCGGGAGTCATCGAGCGAAACTCCTTCAGCAGAAACAACATGTCCAAGAAAGGCAATTTTAGGTTTAGCAAGGGACACTTTAGACAACTTTACGGTTAGACCAGCAGATTTTAACCTCCCAAACACTTCACGAAGATGGCGCACGTGGTCTTCGAACGTATCGCTGTAAACAACAACATCGTCCAGGTAGTGATACAAATAATCAAATTTGATGCCAGAAAACACGTGATCAAGAAGCCTACTAAGCACAGCGCCCCCTGTAGAGAGGCCAAAAGGCAATCGGCAATACTCAAAGAGATTCCAATCGGTGGCGAATGCAGTCAGATGCTTAGATTCTTCAGCTAACGGAATTTGGAAATATGCCTGCGTCAGGTCAATGAGGCTATAATAGGAGGCGTTTTTGAACCAGGAAAAACAGCTATGTAAATCAGGAAGAGGGATGGATTCTAAAACAATCTTTTTGTTTAACCTACGATAATCTTGACTGGCCGAAAACCACCATTTGGCTTAGGTACTAAGAACACAGGTGAGGAATATGCTGATGTGGAGGGTCGAATCACTCCATCTAGTAACATCTGATCGATTAATTTCTTTAATTCCAACATTTTGGGTGGACTCAAACGGTAGGGAGGATATCTGACGGGTATAGTATCCGTTACTTCAATTTTATACTCCAGGATCTTAGTCATTCCTAATTCGTCAGTGAACACCTCGGGAAAATACCCACACAAATCTCGAATCTCTTTAGCTTGAGCGTCAGATAAATTACTTAAATCCAAGGATTCAACCCCGGTGGACAAGACGGGTTCAGCATCACGGTTGACAACATGAGCACTCGCGCAAGGGACAGCAGTAGAAAGAAATTTAAATTTTACCTCAGAACCAAACCTGAACCAGAATGATTCGTGTTGCATATCTAGCAGTAAGCCAGTATAAGCAAAAAAATTAGCGCCCAGAATAATAGGACATGACAAATTCTTAATGACCCAAAAGGAAAATTTCCAACAAAATTTATGAATCCGAACTTTAAACTTCACAGAACCAAGAACGTCCAATTGAGCACCGTTGGCAGAAACCAACTTAACATCTACATTTGACAGGTTACTGAGTTTACAAATGAGTTTCATAGACAAATACCAATCCTCGCTAACCAATGAAGCAACACTTCCTGAGTCTAACAAAGCTATTACACATGCGTCATTAATTGCAATTTCGACCATAGGAGAGGGTAGAACTACATCTGAAACTTTAGAACAGACACCATTTGCTCCGATAACTTTGGCGTCATCCCTCGTCATCTCATTTTCCAATGCACATCGCTGATCCTTGGCAAGGTGGATTTCAGGATGCCTGTCTCGGAATAGTCAATTCTTTTTCACCGGACAGTTCCACGCCATGTGGCCCTGCTGTCCACAGTTGAAGCACGTCACAGGACGATTACTACTACTGCTAGGCGAATTATGGGAAGGACGACCGGCCCCAGGTGGTGGTCGAACCGAAGGAGGTCGAACAAACGGAACAGGGTTAATGAAGGGAGGGGACATGCTAGTTGCATACCTTATGATATCAACCGAACGCACGGATTCGGCCTGAATAGCGGCTTCACGCAGTTCCCTAATCGTACTCGGATTAGTTCCAACACATAGGCAATTCCGAAATTCCGGCGTAGCACCGGCCAAAATAAGCCATACCACTTCTCCCTCTGGCATATCTACTCTAAAGACTTTTACAACCCTGGATATGTCCACAATGTATGAATTTAACGGCTCGTTAATACCCTGAGCTCGGTACAGGTAACGTCCCTTCACAGTATCGAGCGACCTGATGGGCACAAATACTCGCAACACCTCGGACATAAAATTCTCCACACTCCAACCTTCACACATGGCACTAGTCACATAGGTTCCCAACGTATCCGACACATGGGAGGATATTAATTGAATGACCACTTGGTCGCTGACACCGAATTGGATAGCACACTCATGAATATCGACCAATATTCTCAAAAAATCAACGACGCCTTCAACCGTGTCCATACTTCTACCCGGTAACTTTGAAACAAAACCCAGAACCAAAGCTGGCCTTAGAAAAAACAGAATAATTAGAATGCTCATCATTGGACACGTTACGACCTGGCATTTCGGCACATGGATTCCCTTGCACATAATTTTGGTTTCCGGAACAAGATGAAGAAACGAGGTTACGCCCTGAATTTGAAACACTCCCCTGAGAGTCTCGATAAACAGAATTTAAATCCCTAACCGGTTCTGAGTTAGAATTTTGTGTCACTGTAGGCCCCTGATGACCTGAATTAGCCGGCACTTTAAATGATGAAACAGACCCGGAATTATCTCTAGAATTTACTTCTCGAGCACCGACACTAACAGGATTACAACTAGATGAGGGGAAATTTAAGACAGACTGGGGTTCGATTACCGACCTCCTTACACGAGGCGAGGCGACAACAGCAGAGACGGAGTTACAAGTTACACAATTACAACTGCAAGTACAATTTTCACGTCCGGGGAGGTTGAAGGTTACGTTGCTGGTATTATTTGGCACAGAAGCCATCACAGCATTAGGATTAATGGTATTCGAAACTGGTATCACCATATCAGGACCTAACGCTGCCTGGTCAAGCACAGAATTTGTTGTCACAGTTTCATGATTAAAGGTACGGTTACCGACAATAGGAAAAATCTCTCGACTCTCACAGCTGTCGGGCAGGCGAGCTATTCCGTTGCCACGGAGCGCGGCAGGTTCAGCGACACGATTACCAACTTGGCCAGCCGCATTTTCAGCCAGACTGGCGCCTAGACTAGTCGAGACATTACGGCTGCATGCAGGAGTTGAAGTCAATAAATCCCCACTTCCACTAACACGATTAACAGTGTCCAAGGTCTGAGCACATTCCACTAAATTAACTTCAGCCTCTAATAAACCTTTCAACTCGGCGATGGGACGTTCCTCATCAGATTGCAACAAATCCACACATCGGAGATATAGGTAATCAATTCGAGCTTTCAATTTGGTGAGATCAACAGGGCTGCATTCTACTTCACTGAAACAATACTTAATTACGTTACAAATTTCTTTAACTGCGTCACATAACTTAGACTCACCAAGTTTGAATTCAGCAGTTGACAGCTTTGGAAGGGTTGCTGCAAAATTCACGGCATACTCTAGACTCTGGCGCGCTAGTTCTGCATCCCTGGGCACTTCAAGGTTACGTAACAGCAATTCGTAGGTTACCTCTTCATCTGATAAGTATTTCACGAAGATTTTGCGGGAAGCCATCGTACATAATTTTCATGTAACAGAACGCAAATTAATCATTACACAGAGTTTGAAACAATCCTACCTATGTGGAGAAAAGATTAGTAAGGAGGAGGGCCCAGTTTAAATTAGTTCCTGAATTTAAGTTATTAAATAGATACATGCAGCCATAAGGAAGGTCATTTGGCATAATGTTGTGACAAGAAGATCAGAAGCATGCTCTCGCTACCACTGTAATACTGGCAGTGAAAAATAAATCAATAACCACGCCTCTGATACAACTGTAATGGCTCTCATCCCTCCCTTTACCCTTTGAATAACCAAATGATAATAATAATATTAGCATATCAAAATATAATTAATCGACATGATATTACCATACCAAAAATTAATAATTTATAACACACAGAAAAGGCCTAATTTAATTTCTCACTAGGTCAGCTGAGTTCACAGCAAAAAAACCTAGGAGTGAATGTTCCAAATTTTCGTGGTATTCAAGAACACCCTGATTTAATTTAGGATAAGAGATCAGGCGGGACGAAGCTAATGTCAAGACCAGCTTGTTGAATGGAAGGCTGGACGTACTCAGAAAGGCCGACAATTTTAATCTTGCCACACATGGTGAAGGGAACAGAAACAATCTTCCTACTGGCTGCCTTCATTAAATAAAAAACAACATTCAAATGTCAAAGTATAATAAAAATCTAGGAATGATACAATTAAATTACAATTAAATTACAACTAAAACCCTTAACCGCTTAGGCTAATATTTAAAGGGTAGAATCAAGTTCCGGGTAATATTGTGAATAAAATAAAGTCAGTCATTGCCCAGTTGGCAAAATTTCATTTCCCCATCATACGATTAATTGAATTACTGAACAGAGGGTAATATCACCCACAAGGATAAAAGGAAATATAACAACATGAAATTCAGGCCGGGTGCCATTTCACAAACAAATTGCATAAAGCAACAAACGCGTTCCTTAGCGAACGAAAGCGTCCGAGAAGCTTCAGAGTCCAGCACTGACTGTCCTTTGAAACCTATCTGACTAAAATTAAGTCCACGAGGTTCCCATCCAGCTAACGGGAAATAGGGCAAAGTAACCCACCCTGCAGTAACTACATATAACAGTATGACCAAATTATACAAGCCCTTCCAAAAAATTACATACTAATATACTAACTAAAATGTCAAAATCTGTATCTAGTTCACATTATGGTCCACCGACACATGGCCTTAGAAATACATTAGCAAAATTTCGCAGTCAAAGTAAGTATTCAACCAGTTTTCAGTTGCCCCTTAGAATTAAGTTATGATAGTACATTCAACCAGTTTTCAGTTGCTCCTTAGAATTAAGTTATGATAGTACCACCTGGTGTCTTCCAGCCCTCCGAGGAAACTGCACTATCAGTTTCCCCGGAGGCGATTGCTTAAGAGTCCTTATGTCAGCAAGCTTCTCCACACACTGTCTCTGTATTCACAGGCCACAACCCTGTATTCCCGTGTACCCCCACCACACTACTCCAGTAATACCAAATGCGACTAGCGGCGCAACGGGCCAAAACAAGGCCAGAGTCCAAGGTTTGAGTTGGTACCATTGAATATCACCCCACAGCGCTAGCGCGTAGAATCTTTCCAGGAGCTGAGGCGTTACACAATGTTCTTGTAAGATTGTTCTCAGAACAAGAGCTTGGCGAATGTAGCTGACAGGAAATGTTCACTTTTCCAATGTTCACAGATACAAGGCTTGATTTATCTCCCTTCATCAGCGATAATCCTTTAAGTGACAGGACACACAAAGGGCACAAATCCTGGCAGAAAAAGGGCTTGGCGAACCCATTTCACCAACAGTCAGGCACCAGAGAGGCGAAATGAATTCTCAGAAGAGGCTTGGTGTATGCTCCCATGATAATCCGGCTAGACCTGGAGTTCTTACTGCGCCTCGAAAATAAAGATGAACATGTACTGATTTGCAAAATCGGTACACAAATAAAAATTCCAGGTTGGCCAAGAAGTCAGATACGACAGAGCATCGAACCTAAACTTCTGTCCATCCATGCTACAATTTTAAAGAAAATATGGCAACTATGGTTACTTTCAAATACCCCCTAGCCACTACTAAAAAGTTGTAAGTCTCCCACCTTCTGCCAGGCTTCGTAGCGATGATCAAAAAGGTTATTATCATGTCATGGTAATCCACTATACACTTCACCAGGACATAATACCTCTCCATGAGCGGTCCGGGTGTCGAACTCAGGATCACCTTCCTCCAACCAGGTTCCAAACTCCATCCTCGCGGTCGCTCAACGCATGAAATGGCCTCGCAATCAGAGTTCACGCAATCGCGCTTCCTGTCAGAAAATAACAGTATGTAACAGCTGAGAGACATTCGATAGCAACCATGTGTTAGGCCCATCTCGATTGGAGATGTGAAAAACATGTTCTCAAAAGATTGCTCCGTCTTATGCGAGAATAGCGTGTTCTTAAAACACATACTAAATGTGGTTGTGTTTGAGAGTCTCTACCATGCGCTGAATGTAGTGCCTACGTCATGACAGCCCTGCATGGCTATTATGACTGAATGAATATCTATGACTTTAGTCATTTTTTCAAGATTTTCCGTATTGATTTTGATAAGTTATGTACTTGTCCACTTTACAATACAAAATATCTTTTTATTTATACATTTTGATAAAAATGTATAAATAAAAATATTAGACTTCCCGTTCATCACCCGTACATACGGGACACTTATAATTAGATATTTTGTATTGTAAAGTGGACAAGTACATAACTTATTATGACTGAATACTGTTCACCCTTTCCCCCTGATGCCTGCATGTTAAACAAGACGATTGAGAAAAGTATAGTTCCTGTACACATACAGTGTACCAGGTGGCCCGTTTACCCCATGCAATCCAGTTTTAGTGTCCCGCATACATTAATGCTGTATGGGATGTCTGATAACTGATTTCCACAGGAGTCACACTGAACGCTGGCTGATTTCGTCAGAATACGAAGGAATAACAACCGGACGGCCGCTAGCTGCATGTTCCTCAGCGCTACCCGTCTAATGCACCCCATTGCCTTTTGGAGCCTCGCATTTGAGAGCGTAATAGACTCATATGTGGTACAACAACATGACAGTTGCTGGCAACATATTTACGATGGCTGGTGTATTCAGCATCGATGAGTACATGGACATTACACTAATATATGGAGAAGCTGGTCGTAATACCGTTGAAGCTCGTAGACGGTAAGCACAGGTGTTTCCAGATAGACATCTGCCATCTGCGCTCACCAGCGAGGCTTCATACCGCTATGGGGCGCATTTGACGGGAGTAGTGAGGATCATGCAGCGTGCGGCCGTCTGGCTGTTATCTCTTGGCATTCTGCCGTAACCGGCTTGCATGCTAGGTTACCCCTTAGCAATTCAGGCATTAGACTTCCCGTTCATCACCCGTACATACGGGACACTTATAATTAGATTGCACGGCGCAAATGGGCCACCTGGTATATTACATAAACTATCCGTAGCTTCAAAACTCAGCAAGAGTTGAATATAATCTTGTTTAACACAAGCTGTCCTTTATGGCGTCTCTCGCCTCGAGTTCGCGTATCAATGCGCGCTGGTTATTGCAATGGCGATAGTCCTCGCTCAAACGCTTAAAAGTTGAGCAGGACACTGACATTTCCGTACGACATAGTGGTCCAAGATATAATACACAGTATGATATTTTAACAGAGTCCGTTTCTTCCACGTATTTTACGATTCCGCTCGACTAACAACGAGCACTCCCGTGTAAAATTTCCTGTAAGGAATCACATTGCGTTCTGCTTTCTGGTCGTGGGTCGCTCCCACACGAGAGCTTTCTCCCCCACTCTAAGATATCCTAGTTCGAACTCCGTCGCTAGGACTGTCATATATACACATCTTTTATCATTTTACAACTTCTTATAATGTTTTAAATACTCGCATACACTTTCTAGTATTCTGGCAAGTTGTTTAATATCTTTTTCAGTGCGTAAATCGCTCTAGTTTGCTCTAAAACATTACAATATTTTCTCAGTGGTTGTGTCGTCATTGATACTGTGAACCAATAATATGATTTCTTCTTCATTACCTGTCACGGCGTTCGTAGATGCTCGCGGGACATCGGCTACTCTCGGGTGCTTCACATCTGAGGTGTAATGGCCGCCTGCCATATGATCCCTTGCGAAGTACCGTATGAAGGTTCTCAGCTCGTGGCGCACGGGCCATAAATTAATGGTACAGTACCATCCCGGCATCTGCCCGAAGACGAAGTGGGAAACCACGGAAAACTACTTCGAGGATGGCTTAAGTGGGAATCGAACCCCCTCTACTCATTTGGACCACCCGAGGCTGAGTAGACCCCGTACCAGTCCTAATACCCGTTTTCAAATTTCGTGGCAGAGCCGGGAATCGAACCGTGGACCTCCGGGGTGGCAGCTAAACACGCTGACCACTACGCAACGGCAGCGACAAGTGTGGTAAATATTACTGATAAATATTAAGGCATTAAACATTTGGAAAAAGAACTATTTATTTTAATGTTGCGAAACTTAGTAATAAAAACAAACATTAAATATTGCATCCCAGTGTATCTCGAACATTTGACACCAGACGCAAGCTGCAGAACTCACGATTTAGCACGCATGGCTACCGTGGTTTCAGTAGGAGTGTGTGTAACTGAGGTTATGATTGGGAAGTGTAGTGTAAATGGCAATAATTATATCGGGGTCTAGGATAGTGTGAGTAAGTGACAGTGGAGGAAAACAGTGGAAATCGTCTTTACATTCAGGATGACCACTGCCATCTTTAGGATTTGAACTTGAAGTATCCGAACTGTACAGCCCTGCAATATGTTACACTTGCCCCCATAGCTATGGCAGTGGTTGTACTTGTAATTGTTGGAGATACGCTTATAAAAGCTGCCCCAATAATTGGCGCGTGAGGTACAACCCAAGTTAGTTTTGAAATGATGAATACTACTGTAATTTGAACCTCGAATTTCTGGACAACTCTTGCCGGTGGCTTGTGAGGGTCGATTAGTTTTCCTTGGAGACATCTCTTTTCCTACGTCCTCTACCTGAAAAGATGCTTCAATGAGCTCGGGGCAGTCCTGTAATCGCATTTGCTGCTGGTAGGTTTATCGGGACTCCGATCTCTCGCGCTGTCGGGAAGATCTAGTAACGTATCCCCTGTATTTCTCAATTCTACAACGCTCCCTTTAAGAATATCTATCCAACCTTGCACTGTTTGTTTCTTTGTGGTGTTTGAAGCCATATTTTCAGTGTTGCCTTAGTAAACAAGAGTTTAGTGCTTTTCAGTCGGTCAACACGAATGTTTGTTTCTGAAATATATATCTAGTCCTCGGGCTCTCCCGGTCGGTAATAGTCCTTTCAGTATGTGCCAGTAAGCGAGTCACTCATTGTCACGGCATAAGTCGACTGCAATGTCAACGTCAAGTGAAACGATCTGCGGAAACGTTATTCGTAGTGAGTTTCGCAATACAATTGCGAGTGTAATAAATTGTGATGATGTAGCAAGATCAATACAATGTTTGTGCCATCAGATTCTGCTTTTGAACAAGCAGCACTCGACACAAATTATTATTATTATTATTATTATTAGTATTATTATTATTATTATTATTATTGTTAAGTTTACCACTTCTTTCAAATTCTGTGGTTTCTTAGATACCACGGTGACAGGACTATTCCTTGGAAAGGAATTTTTCACGAACTAATAAATCTACAACCTCGGGTATCATCATCATCATCATCATCATCATTTCCCCTTATCCAGCTCCTGCCGGGTCGGGGTATTTATGGCACTTCTCCACTTTCCTCTTTCCTTCCACCATTCTTCTTCCACGATCTTGTCCCAGTCCAGATTTCTTTTTCTTACGCCGTTCTTCACTGAATCCATCCACCTTGTTCTAGGTCTTCCTCTTGGTCTCTTACCCTTGCACTTCGCCTCCAGCATCTGTCTTGGTATTCTATTTTCCTCCATCCTCTTTACATGTCCAAACCACCTTAGTTTATTCTTCTCAATTCTCTCATTTAGTTTTCCCATCCCAACTTCCTTCCTAACATCTTCATTCCTCACTCTGTCTTTCCTTGTCTTTCCTATCATACCTCTTAGGAATTTCATTTCACTGGCTTGGATTCTACTCTCTTGCCTGCTTGTCAGGGTCCAAGTCTCAGCTGCATAAGTTAATATGGGTACATAATACACTTTATACATTACCTCCTTGCTTTTCCTTGGTACTTCCTTATCCCAAACAAGTTTTCTTACACTTTGATAGAATGCATTGCTCTGCTGTACCCTCCTGCCAATCTCCATGTCCAACCTACCAGTTTGCATCAATTCACTTCCTAGGTATTTGAACGTGTCCACAATTTCCAACCTCTGACTTCCAATTTTCACAGTGCCCTTTCCTTGTCTTTCCCCTCTTGTCATCACCATGGTCTTGCTTTTCTCTATACTGATTTTCAGGCCATACTTCTGAATATTTTCGTTCAGTGCATCTAGTTGTTTTTGCACTTCTTCGGTGTTCCTTCCCCAGACCACAATATCATCTGCAAATAACAGTAACTTCATTTCTTTATGTTCATATGCTTCCTTTGTTTCCTTTACTATTTCATCCATCACCATTATGAACAAGAGAGGTGACAGCACACTCCCCTGTCTTAGTCCAGTCTTGTTCGTAAACCAATCTGTCTTTCCAACTGGGGTCAGTACCCTGCTAACACAGTTGTTGTACATTGCTTGCACCATTTCCAACATTTCTCTTCCCAGTCTCTTCTTAACCATGGTTTCCCATACCTTCTCTCTGGGGACACTATCATATGCCTTTTCTAGATCTATGAAAGTCATGATCAAATCCTCTCCATATTCCCAGTTCTTTTCCATCACCTGCCTCAAGCTAAAGATTGGGTCCACTGTGGATCTTCCACTCCTGAAGCCATACTGTTCCTCTTGCAACTCTCCTTCCACCTTTCTTCTCATTCTTCTTTCTAATATCCTTTCCAGTATTTTTACTATCTGTGATATGAGGGTGATCCCTCTATAGTTATCACACACCTTCTTGTCCCCCTTCTTAAACACTGGTATTATTAGCCCTTTCTTCCAGTCTTCTGGTACACATTTCCATTTCCACACACACTTTAGCAGTCGATACAGCCATTGCATACCAACAGGTCCAGCAGCCTTTATCATTTCTACACTGACTTCATCCACCCCTGTTGCTTTTCCCATCTTCATTTTCTGTACTGCTAATTCCACCTCCAGCATTGTTATATCATCTTCTGTTATAGAGTCGTCAGGTTGTGTCACTTCCATCTCACCAGTACCATTGCTCACATTCAAAAGCTTATCGAAATACTCCTTCCATCGTCCCTTTATCTCTTCTGGGTGTGTTAACAACTCTCCATCTTCCTTTTTCACTAGCTTTGTAGTAACTCTTTCTTTCCTCTTACTTCTTAGAAGCCCATACAGCATCCTTTTACTGCCACTTACATCTGTTTCCATTCTTCGTGTAAATTCTTCCCAACTTTTCTTCTTTTCTTCTCCTACCACTTTCTTACACCTCCGTTTGCTGTCGTGATACTTCCTTTTGCTTTCTTCTGTTTGATCTCGGTTCCATTCTTTCCATGCAGACTTCTTTTCTTTCACTGCTTTCCTCACTTCCTCATTCCACCATGGTGTCTCCTTCTCTTTCACTCTTGTTGACGTCCTACCACAGGCACTCTCTGCTGCACCAACAAATGCCTTTTTAAAGTGAGACCATTCCTCTTCTATGTTTTCCACTTCAGTAACTGGGATTTGTTGCTTCAATCTCTCCTGAAAATTTTCCTGTACGGTTTTGTCTTTCAATTTCCATACTTTTATTTTACTTTCTCTGATCTCCTTTAGGTTTTCCAATTTTTCCCATCTAAATTTTGCCACCACAACTCTATGGTCCCCATCAAATGCTTCTCCTGGTAAAGCTGTCACATCTATCAGCTTTCTGCGATTAGTCCTTTCCACCAGAAAGTAGTCAATTACTGATTTTGTTCTTCTATCGCCCCAACCATATCTCGTAATTTTCCTGCTGTTTTTCTTCCGAAACCATGAATTACCCACTATCAGTCCATTCCTTTCACAAAAGTTTACAAGTTCCTCTCCTTCCCGGTTCTTTTTCCCATATCCATATGGTCCAATGACTTCTTCCTTTCCTTGTCTCTCGTTTCCGACTTGTGCATTCATATCTCCCATGATCACCACTTCTACATCTGAAATTACTCTTTCTACATCCTCCAGCAATACTTCAATATCTTCTTCTCTGTTTCCAGTCTGTGGTGCATACACTTGTATGAAGTCCATCACGTCATTTTTCATCTTCATTCTAATTTTCATTATTCTGTCACTCACACACTCGACCACTTCAACATACTCCTCCAGTTGTTTCGAGGTTATCAGTCCCACGCCATTTTTGGCCTCTTGGCCACCACTCCAGTATAATGTATATCCTTTCCTCAATTTCTTCCTTCCTTTACCTTTCCATTTCACTTCACTCAGCCCCATCAATCCAACATTCTCCCTCTCCATGAAGTCTACCACCTCCTCCACCTTGCCTGTCAGGGTCATGACATTCATGATTCCCACTTTCATTTCGGTTACTGGTCGCCCGTTTCTCACAGTTCCCCCAGTACCAAAAGAACTGCGCGTCGCCTGCAGGGTACGCCCTAACCTTTTCCGATTCATTCGAAGTGCCTCGGGTATCTCGCATTCAAATACCTCTAATTGCCAACCAGTTCTGCCGAGATTTAAACCCCGCCAGACAAGAAAGAAATCTATTGAACTAAAGAGAAAACTCTTCAGTGATATTATAATTCTGACAGGAATACACCTTGGGTCTACGGATTTAATTACATTCCCGCTTGAATAAAATTCTATGTTTCATTCAGAGTTTCATCCCGAGAGGAAAATCTTTAAATTCTACGGGTTTAATAGAATTAAATGTTATGGATTTAATTTTATTCCCCGTCGGAATAGGATTAATTGTATCGTTCAGAGTTTCATTCCGAGCGGAGTAGAATTTAATGTTTCGTTCAGAGTTTCATCCCGAGAGGAGTAGCCTTAAACTCCATGGATTTAATTTAATTAATGTGGGAATAGATATTATCTGTATGTAATTTTACTTCCTTTCCCGGAGGTCCGGGTTCGATTCCCGGCTCCAACAAGAAATTTGATTTTGGTCTGAGGGATGGAACAGGGCATACTCAGCCTCGTGAGGCTCAACTGACTAGAGAAGAGGTGAGTTGGTTTCCCACCTCAGCCATCTTAGAAGTGGCTTCCCGTGGTTTCAATCTTCCAATCCAGGCAAATACCACGTGCACTTGGGTGTGGTTGAGTTTGTCTGATAAACTCTTTCGCTATGGTGACTGTAACAGTAATTATTATGGGTTAGAATTTGGTGTACTTCCCCCTGGGACTTGAAACAATGCACCACTCATGCATTTTCCTAGAAGGAGTGTGGAAAAACAAGGAGAGGACCACTATCAGGTTGGTCTCTGTCTGAACCGGGACTCGATCCATTGATCTCCGAACTTTCAGCTCCCTTTTGCAGTCGTGATGAATGATTTATTGTAACGTATTTTAATATGTTATAGTAAAATCATTATTAATTTATTATTTATCGCTCTATATTTTCTTAAAATATTAATTATTGTGTTTCTATCAATGTTATATTTGTTTATATATTTCACCAAAGGAGGGGTCATTGTCATAATCATCATAATATTATATAACTCATTGTAAATCACAGAGGCTTTTGAGCACAATTTATAGTTAGCATGTATTATCTGGACAGGCAAGGCACGACAAAGCTGAGTTTGTTTTATTCTGGTACCCAAGCGTGACAGACCGGCGACAAGTACAATTACGGGGGAAATCTTGAGCGTCTTTATTTCTGCGAGTCGCTTGACCAGGTAAAAGAATGCTGCAAGGTGAACGGACAATTCCGTATGGACACCGTGGTTTTGGTGCAACTTCGTAATTGATCTGCGTGTCCAGGTGACCAAAATGGTTCGAAACTATTGGAAGGGAGTTTTACTGCCGAGTGAATAGCGCGAAAGCCTTGTCATGGAGCTTCATGCTTTGGAAATGTATATAAAGTCTGGTAGATTTTGTGATGTTACTCACTAATTCAGTCAGTGGGACACGAGGCTCCGTACCACACTGCACGCATCCCGTCTTGTGGCTGCGTTATAATAGTGACTTATCAACTTTTGGAGTCAGACAGTTGTACGAAAGTGCAACTAAATCGCCATTCACGTGATAAGCAGTTTTTTTAAACTCATTCAACATATGCTGATGTAGGGCCTGTTTAAAATCAACAAAATTAGTAGACTACATTTGCATATCCGAATACGGAAAAGTATTCGACTTGGGTCAGAAGCAGCAGCTAGCGAGTATAATATCATACCGGAGCTATGACAACATAGCAGCAGCCGGCCAGATGGTTACCACGACACATCTTCAAGCCGAGGTGAATACGCCATTGTCAAGCTTTCAAAGTAAGGATACCAAATTCAACATTAGAGTTAGTTTAAAGTCTCAACATAACCTGTTGTTGTTTGAGTCTTCAGTATTTTGACTGGTGTGATGCAGCTCTCCATGCCTCCCAGTCCTGAGCTAATCGTTTCATCTCTACATAGCTACCACACCCTACATCCGAGGCAATCTGTTTAACATATTCTAACCTTGGTTTACTCCTAGAGTTCTTGTCCTCGACCCTTCCTTCCATAACTAAGCTTGCTATTCCTGGGTGTCTTAGTATGTGTCCTACCAACCTATCTCTTCTCTTCATTAGCAGTCGCCAGAAACATCTCTCCACTCCCACTCTTCTTAATACCTCTTCGTTTGTCACTCTATCTACCCATCTGATCTTCATCATTCTCCTGTAACACCACATTTCAAACGCTTCAATTCTCCTCTTTTCTGATGCTCCAATAGTCCATGTTTCACTTCCATATAGTGCCACGCTCCAGACAAAGGCCTTCAAAAATTACTTCCTAATACCTAAATCTATATTCGATGTCAACAGATTCCTTTTTTGTAGGAAGGCTTTCCTTGCCTGAGCCAACCTACTTTTTATATCCTCTTTGCTTCGTCCATCACTGGTTGTTTTGCGTCCTAAGTAACAGAAGTCTCCTACTTCCTCCAGTTTTTCAACTGCCAATTTCATGTCCATAGAGGTTTTTCATTTATTTCGACTGCATTCCAATATTTTTGTTTTACATTTATTAATTTTCATCATGAATTCTTTCCTCAAGACGGAGTCCATACCATTCAAAAACTTATTCAAATCCTCAGGCGTGTCGGCCAAGATGACTATGTCATCGGCAAATCCTAGAGTTGAAATTATTTCTCCTTGAATCTTCACTCACACTTTAAATTTTTCTCCAATTTCCTTCATTGCTTGTTCAATGTAAAGATTGAAAAGTATGAGTGATAAGTTGCAGCATTGCCTTACGCCTTTCTGAATACCAGCTTCTCTCTCATGTCCTTCAGCTCGAATGACTGGTGTCTGGTTTCTGTATAGATTATAGATCATCCTTCTATCCCTGTACTTTATTCCAATCGTTTTCAAAATGTCAAACAATTTAGTCCATTCAACGTTATCAAAAGCCTTTTCTAAGTCTACAAATGCCATGAACGTTCTCTTATCTTTCCTTATTCTGCCTTCCAAAATCAGCCTAAGACTTAGAACAGCTTCCCTTGTTCCTACATTTCCCCTGAAACCAAACTGATCAGACTTTCATTTCCTTTGCAGCGTAGCAACTCAATCGGCATAGCATCTATGCCTGGTGCTTTGTTCCTGCTTAAGTCTTCCAATGCTCTGTCAAATTCTGATTTCAATATTAAATCTCCCTTTGCATCCTCATCAATTTCCTCCTCCCTTTCCATTACATGATCCTCAATCTCCCTTTCCTTATACAAACACTCCATGTAAGATTTCCATCTCTCAACCTTTTTTTCCCTATCTGTTAGAGGCTTTCCATTTGTGTCCTTAATATTACAGCACTTAGTCTTCTTATCCCCAAAAGTATTCTCAATCCTTCGATAAGCTGTGTCTACTTTTCATAATTTCAGACAATTTTCTATACCTGCACATTTCTCTTTCAACCATTCTTATTTCGCTTCCTTGCACTTCTTGTTAACCTCATTTCTCAGTCGTCTGTATTCTGCTTTCCCCTTTTCATCTCTTACATTCTTTTGTTTACACCTTTCATTCATCAATTCTAGTATATCCTTAGTGATCCACGGTTATCTACCTATTCCTTCTTTCCTGCCAATGTCGTCTTCTGCGATTTTGTTATTTCATTCTTCAAAAGTGTCCATTCGTCTGCAATTGAAGTTTGTTTACGTTTTTTCATAAGTCCTTCCTTTATACTCTTCTTGAATTTTTCGTTTATATCCTTCTCTTTCAGTCTGTCTGGGGCGTGGTGGCTCAGCGGTCTAGCTGAATGCCTCTCACCAAGGCGGTCCGGGTTCGATTCCCGGTCAATGCATGTGAGATTTTCGAAGTGAAATGCCATGTCCTGTGGTTCGGATTCCACGTAAAAAGGAGGTCCCGTGGCTCATGATCTCAAGATTAACGGTCACGTTAAACTACAAGCTTCCTTCCTTCCTTTTTTCAGTCTGTCTATTGCCCACCTTTTTGGTTTTCGACTTTTCATCAATTTTTTCAACTTTAATCTACATTTCATAACAACCAGATTGTGGCCAGAGTTTATGTCAGCACCGGGATATGTTTTACAATCCAAAATCTGGTTTCGAAACCTCTGCTTAATCATAATGAAGTCGATTTTGTAACGCCCTGTATCTCCTGGTCTCATCCATGTGTATATTCTTCTATTGTGGTTATTGAATAAGGTGTTAGCTATAACCAACTCGTCTCGGTGCAGAATTACATCTACCTACTTCCTCGATCATTCCTTTCACCTAATCCGAAATCTCCTACTATCTTCCCTTCTCTTCCTTTTCCTACCACAGCATTCCAATCTCCCATTACTATAACATTTTCATCACCCTTGATATACATCAGAATTTCATCTATTTCTTCGTAGAACTTTTCAACGTCATCATCAGTTTGACTGGTAGGCATATAGACTTGTACCACTGTGGTGCACGTAGGTTTTGTATCGATTTTTGCTACAATAATCCGTTCACTATATTGCTCATAATATTCCACCCGCTATCCAAGTTTCCTATTCAATATGAGACCAACCCCTGCTTGCCCATTGTTTGATTTAGTGCTAATGACCCTATAGTCTCCTGACCAAAAGTCCTGTTCTTCCTGCCAGCGCATTTCACTAATCCCAACCAAATCCAACCTCAACCTATCCATTTCCCTTTCGAAGTTTTCTAACCTTCCACTTCCCAGCAGACTTCTAATATTCCACGCTCCGATCCGTAGAATGTCAGATTTCCTCTTTGTCACTTCTGTGATGTTAACCCCCTCTCGAGCAGACCCCACCCGGAGATCCGAACGGGGGACTAGTTTACCTCCGGATAGGAATTTTTGAAGGGAGGAGGCCATCATCACATGTAATTATGCATAGAGAGGTGCATATCCTCGGGAAGAGTATTACGGCTGTAGTTTCCCGTTGCTTTCAGCCGTGCAGCAGAACGCAGTGTAGCCATTAGTTGGCTTATATTATCAATATCTTAACCGTCTATAAGACAAGTAAAGAATTTATTTATTCTGAAAGGCTGCTACTCCCTTTCAGAATAAGTAATAGAGAAATTCCACTAAAAAATACTAACTTTCTACTAACAATTACATTCTACTAACGAAAAAATACTGAAGTTCTACCAACAACAAAATACTTCCACTAAAACAGTCTGTTGCCAGGCTCACTCACATGCACCCTCACACATCACAGTCTAATGAAACAATGAACTATATCTAATAAACAATGAGGTAGTTTGCCGTTACTTTTCTCACTGAGCCAGATCACAACATTGTTATTCCTGGGTGCCATAGTATGTGCCTAACTAACCTATATCTTTTCTCACTAGAACTCGCCAGAAACAGCTCTCCTTCCAGTCTTATCTTGTTAATCTATCTACCCATCTACCTAATATTCACAATTCTCCTAAAACGCCACATTTCTATTGCTTCCTTTCTTCTTCACCAGCCGTCCAAATTTCACTTCCATAGAGGGCACGCTCCAGACAAAGGCATTCAAAATGATTTTCTAACACCTAAATCTACATTTGATGTCAACAGATTTCCTTTCTGTGGAAAACTGTCCTTACCTGAGCTAACCTAATTTGTATATCCTCATTGCCTCGCCATTCACTGCTTCACAATTAGTAGACCACATCTTGGTGTAGCGGCTAGCATTCTTGGTTGTCACCCCAGAGGTCCATATTCGATTCCATACCGTCAAGAAATGCAATTCCGGTCTGAGTGCTGAAACGGAGTACACTCAGCCTCGTGAAGCAAGAAATTGAGAAGAGGTGTGTTCTATTCCCACCTCAGCCATCATAGTAGTGGTTTTCCGTGGTTCCCCATTTCTACTACAGCCAAACACCAGGATGGCTCTTAACTTAGGGCCACGGCCGCCTCCATCCCAATCCTTGCCTAAATTACAAACACACACGCGCAAATACAGATACCACAATAACGAAGGTTATCAGATAAATTCTACATACGCCCAAGAACACGGGGCTTAATGACCACGATGTCCAAACCGCTAAATGAAAGAACAACAAATACAACTTTCCCAAGTAGCAAAAGTCTCCTACTTTCGATGTCAACGGATTTCTGATTTCTTTCCGCTGATTTTCTTGAGTTTCATCATAAATTATTCCCTCAAGACCGTGTCTATGCCATTTAGAAGCACATTCGAATACTCTGCAAAGGCGACAATAACAGAAAATCTCGAGAGTCGTAATCATTTCACATTAAATATTTACCCCTTCTTGAAATAATCCTGTAATTTCCTTCATTGCTTATTCAATATATCAACAACTTGCTGCCTTGCCTTACGCCTTTCTGATTACGAATACATCTATCATGTCCTTCAACTTAGTTGCAATCTGAATTATGTGTAGATTGTAAATTATCCTCCTATCCCTGTACTTTGTTCCAATCCCTTTCAAAAATGTCAAACAATTTACTCCAATCATCGTTATAAAAACTTAAAAAACATCTTTGTCAGCTCTATATGTGTGTATGCGTTAAGGCTGGTACTTAGAATAGGATAATTTTATTTATTGAATAATCGATTTATCGAAGCAGAAAAATAGATTAATTGTTAAAAATAACGATTAATCTATTGATCATTTAACCGATTAATCGATTGGTCGAATAATTGATTGTTTTGTCGATTAATCTATGTACTTCGCTCATTTAACTACGCTCTCACAGAAGCAAAACATACATGTAATTCATTAAAATGTATTGTATCATATATTTTTAAATAATTGTACCTTCTTTGTGAGATCTATGCTAAAACAAAGAGAAACAAAATGTTCCTGTCCTAAATTTTAAATATTGAACAAAAATTCAAAATCATTGCTGAAAACCCTGTTTCCTTTTTATCGAAACCCTTCCCTATTTGATTGATGATTTTTCCTTCCACTGTCACTGAATCTTATTTGGTTATTGTTTAACACGGAAGGACACTTTGTTTATTTATGCAACAAGTAACTTTTGTAGATTTCTATATATCATTCAGAAAATAAGCGTAACTTAACTTAAACGATGACCTCTCAAACTTATTTTCTTATCGTGTGTCTACTAATCAATTAATAGATGCATTGGTTACTCGATTAATCTATTATTCTGTTAGTCGATTAAACGGCCAGTCGATTAATCGGAACATCACCTATTACCAGCTCTAGTAAGCGTGTGCATGTAACGAAATCTGATTTCTGAATCCCTATATTGGTAGTCATTTAGAATTGAAGTATTCGTATGGCCACACTGGAACTACTGCAGCATTAACATGAGCTCCCCTTGGCACCTTGTCGTGATCAGATAACACACCCATGGGCGGAACCAATACACGTGACTTACGCCTTACATTTACGCCACGAGCGAAATTCCATAATCATTAAACAGTGCTACCTTAAGTAACAGGCTCCCGAATAGTGGAACAGCTTATACAATGAGTTACCTTCCCGCTATTGAAAAACAAATACGTATTAACACACGCTTTTCAACCTTGTTATATCTCGAGCTATGGCCGTTGGCAAAATCAGAAAAATAACTCCAAATGATATCAGAATCCCCTATGGACGTCAAATTGAAGAAGAAAAGCCAAAGAAAGTAGGAGACTTCTGTTACTTAGGGAGCAAAATAACTCAGGACAAGTAGGTTGGCTCATGCAAGGAAAGCATTCCTACAGAAATGGAATCTGTGGACATGGAATATAGAATTAGGAATTAGGAAGTCATTTTTGAAAACCTTGGTCTGGAGCGTGGCAGTCTATTGAAGTGGATTTTTGGTACAGCAGAAATGGGGACAATTGAAGCGTTTCAAATGTGGTGTTACTGGAGAATCATGAAAATCAGATGGGTTGATAGGGATTCAAATGAAGATCTATCAAGACGAGTGGGAGAGACTGACGACTGCTAATGAAGAGGGATAGGTTGGTAGGATACATAGTAAGACACCCAGGAATAGCAAACTTAGTTATGGAAGGAAGGGTCGAGGTCAAGAACTGTAGGGGTAGACCAAGATCAGAATATGTTAAACAGATTGCCTCAGATGTAGGATGTGTGAGCTATGTAGAGAACAGGGAAGCGTGGAGGGCTGCATTAAACCAGTCAAAGGACTGAAGACTCAAACAACAACGATATCTAGTAGCATTAATAAGTATGAGACTTTACGATCAACTCCAAACACTGACCAAAGGAGCTGGCTGCCACGAGATAACACGACCTATAATTCCAACGCGATGAAATACATGAAGAATGGAGACTTGATATTATTTAATTGAGGGACTTTTAACATTGTAGTTATCACCTCGTATGTGACTGATAGCCATGTTACGTGGTATCTGCACTAGTGCATGTATTTGTAGGAATGCGAAGGAGGCAGCCATACGTGGGATACGTGGGCTTACGTTAGATACTGTACCAATAGAAGTGGGAAATCCACAGAGAATCAGCTCTAGGATGGCTGTGCTTCAAATCGAACCCATGTCTTCTCAGTTGTCCTCTTGAAGCTGAGTAAGTCTCGTTCCAGCCCTCAGACTAGATTATAATTCTTGATAGAGCCGGGAATCAAACCCGGAATGCCAACCAGTGACATTGTAGCACCTACAGTACAACATGAGGCGGCCACAGACTTGTTAACAGGGAGGGTGCAAACAATCTTTAACACATCACTCAATTATCAGAGACCACAAACTAGACCTTATGGTCCAACTAGATCAACCAGGAGTAAAATAGAGTGGCAACACCACGACATAGCCTCAACTGCATACGACACGTGTATGGGAAAGCAGAGTACCGTACGAGTACTGTCCAAACAGCATAACATAGCAGCAGAAACACGACATTCACTGGCGGGCACGTTCCATAAATTATTACTTTCATAAGTCCAATTGCACAGTCAATGTTGACCTAGTATTGCTATGCAATGGATTTGATTACAGTAACACAGTTTGAACACCGCGAAATGAAATAATGTATAGTATATCACGTGCAAGATTTACAGCCGGAAAATTTGAACCAGCAAACCGACGGAATAGGCCCAAGTGCAATTACATGATGTTCTACAGGTCTGGGTGTCCAGTACCTGATCCCAATTGCTGAATCATGTTACTGTTGTTTATTCACTTAAGAAGGGCGTTGCTATATTGTGACCATATAGCCCCGTGTACTGTCCCGATATATAACCTGTGCCATAGTAGTGTGTGTATTTGTGATTGAGCCAGGATTTGAAAGAAGGTGACCGTGGTCATTAATTAGGGACCATCTCGGCATTTTCCTGGCGTGGAAGTTGGAAACCACGGAATACCTTCTCTAGGATAGCAGAGGAAGGAATAAAACCCATCTCTTCCCAGTTTTGATTCGCAAGGCTGAGTGTACCCCGAACCAACCCTCAGCTCAGAATTAAATTTCCTGGCTCCCAGGAATCAAACCCACGATCTTTGGAGCCAGAGTCTCAGAGGACGAGCAAAGCGAAGATTAGTGATGCAAATAATAATAATTATAATACATTAATAAAGTATTAATATAAGAATTATGTCCACCCCTTATTATGCTTGTTTCAACGAGATCGGGGATGAGATGTGCTGAATGTCCATGTGGTGGTCGATTTTTATGGCAGGGTGCCCTACCTGACGCGAACCATGTGAGAGGAGTTAATGGGAGATGAGATGAATGAAAGTGAATGAGAATATAACTGGGCAAGGAGTTGTAAGGAAAGGGTCGTTGCCTATTAAAAGATACCGTCCCATCATTTGCCTGGAGTTGAAAATGGTAAACCACAGAGAAGCACTTCAAGGACAGCCAACGGTGGTGTTTGAACCCACATCTATCGAATCCGCAGAGAGCTTGGCCCCATGGTCAATTGTATGAGCTCAGCGTTTTGGTGTTATCTTAGTCGATCAACCCACCAATGTCGACGTTCCATTTTCCGTATCAAGGAGGCCAGAATGTATAGTGTGACCCATGGTTGAGATTTTATCTAATGGTGCATAACTCTATGGCCTGCACATATAACAATCTAACATGGCGACCAGCCGAAATATTTAGACAGTTCGAATATACGAATCTATTACTGCAATCAAAATCAAATTTTATACGTTGATAGAGGCTATTAACTTAAGTTCACCTATGGATCATGCAATAACCTGGTGAGCATAAAACCAACATGGCGGCGATGCGAAATTTGAATATTTAAATGGATTTTTCTCAGGACATTTCATCCGATTGCTGTGAAACTTAGCTCGGTATATCTTCATACAAGCCTTAATATACTGACGTCTAATTTAATGGAAATGGCACCTGTGTATTTTTCTTAAGTCTCGTTTTCGTTTCTCGTGTCCTAATAAGACAAGTAGGATATATGGAAATAGGCGACTTAGTTACTTAGTTATCTGTTCTTATTTTAATTCGTTTTTAGTTCGTTTCCAATTTCATGAAAGGTCAGGAAATGCAACGAGTTCTCTTGATCAAGCACTATTTTCCCACCTCCGAGAACAGAGTTGTGCTTGGCAGAAAGGTGTACGCCGTGGCTTAACAAATATAATTGCTACTAAAGCAGTAGCTGGCGCCCATAACCCGGTAAATGGTAGCCTATTTCAAGTGTATGTCGTCTGTCTCCAGACCAATGTACGTGTGTTCTTGTCTCAATTGGCGAGGCAAATAATACGTTTGAAGTGGTGTAACCATTTGTGCAGGCACATGTGTCCTGAAGCGTATTGTGCAGTATATAATTTAATAGGTGTTACATCATTTTATCGGCGGGTAAACTGCCATGGTTAAGCCCATAATTCTACAGGGTGTCCGAGAAGTTCCCGTACCCCTATTTTCATATTATTTTGATATACAGTATTATGGCATGGACATTTGAGTTTGTATAATTGGAGAATTAAATTGTTGTTTTATTGGTATCCCTGCTTTGATGCTTTCGAAAGCGTTGCTGTCAGTCTCATTTCAATTGTGAAGCCATGGTTGACGTGAGCGGACACAGCTACACAGTTGAGGAGCGATTAGTAGCGTGTGTGTGGGTGCACGAACGAGCACATACGGGGCAAACAATGTCAGCGATAATGAGTGTGTTTAGACATCGCTCTGGCAAGCCCCCACCTAGTAAAGCTGCTTGATTGGGAGAAACGTGCTTTTGCTTCAGGTAGTGTCAAAGACAGGCCACGTAGTGGACGTAAGAAAACGCGAGAAGAGACGTGTGCCACCGTCGCTCAATCAATTGAGCTGTCTCCAATTAAATCCATTCGCAAAACAGCAGCTGAACTTCATGTACCGCGGTCAACAATGTATGACCACATTAAAAGAGATTTTAAATGGCCACCACGAAGCCCAGACCTTACAACGCCAGACAACTCATTATGGGGCATAATCAAGTCCTATGTGGCTCAACGTCAGTACACGACTAATGAAGAATTGCGCCAAAGTGTGGAGGAAGCCTTTCGTACCACAACTCCTGAGATGCTCCGCAAGATATCATTGAGGACTTGGAAACGGATAGAACTCTGTGTATGGCATGATGGTGCACATACAGATCCCCTAGATACATAGTTTTTATATGTAAGTACTCCACTATACAGTATAATGTTTTAACGAAGGGGTACGGGGACTTCTCGGACACCCTTTATATCTGTTTATGTTATCACTATCTCACATTTGATTATTATTATTGCTATCACTTTAACATATTGGAACTCGTATCAAACGATACACTGAATGGAGTAAATTATTATTATTATCGTTTTTCTATAGCATATTGTATATTATTTTCATTTATATATTAACTTTTCATACGGCTCGAGGAATATACGTAAGTTTAGGGAGGTGTTATTTTGTAACTTAAGGGAAAGGGACTTGGTGACTACGATGCTTGGTTAACGACATGTCACAGCTGGGTGCCATTGGAAATAGCTCCAAAACAACGACTGTTGCTCGACTTCCGAGAATCGGGTCTGGGTGAATGGGCCAGAAGCAGGTTAACTACCACGCGTCCGCAATATGAATACAAAGACAGTGACGCATGTAGCATCATGAAGCCTTTTCAAATCATATGACGTCAGGCTCGGTGCGGGAAAATTCAAGAGCCCACGTGGGATGGGTGTACCAATAAAATGGAAGAAAGAGGATGAATGACTGGCAATTTGGGGGAAGTTGGCCTCTGATTAGTTCTAGTTCGCCACACCGCTTATCCCATGGAGGGAGATATGAACATGTCTATAAAAAGTCATACTGCGGTAAGTCATCCCCCATTCGTCTATAGAAATTTTGATTTCGAATTCTACAGCACGGTGCTCATCCATGAGTTGGATAGTAATTTTATATTGGTCAATAATGATAGACGAATTCACGTCTGATTTCTGAATGGTCCTAGTTTGATCTGGCTATTCACCTTAAAATGTGATTCAAGGAATTAGATTCCATCACAGCCAATTAAACAGCAGACACATCTAGTCACGGTTTGCGTATCTACATTAAATTTCACATCACCGCTGCAAGGAAGAAAGATGTACGCCTTCAGAGGGAACCCACGCCGCATCGCCACGCCGAACCACAAGATCCTGAGGTCGACCCCGGTGAGCCAACTGGTCTCGAATTACCCAAGATCTCTATATTATAAGGTGCGTTCCAGAAGTAACGAACCGGAGGCATAATTACAGAAACCAGTACCTGTATGTTAAAAGTATTGGCCCTGGCTGTTGAGGCACTTGTCCCACTGTGACACGAGGCGGTGAATGGTTGTCTCATAAAATTCCCTGGGCTGCGATGTGAATCAGTTCCGCACGTACAGCTGGACGTCGACATTCGAGGTGAATCATTGGCCTCGCAGAGCCCTTTTCAGGGGACCAAAGATGGCGTAATCACAGGGAGATAGGTCTGGACTGCATGGAGGGTAGCCGGGAACCTCCCATTTGAATTTCTGCAGGAGTGCTGCGACGTGTTGGCCGTATGAGGTCGTGCATTGTCGTGGAGCAGAGTGACCCCACGGGTGAGATTGCCTGGTCGTTTTGTTTTGATCGCTTGGCGAAGGGTGGTCAAGGTTTGCGAGTAACGCTGGGCATTCACTGTTTTCCCGTGCGGCATCAAGAGCATGAAGTGCATGAAGGGCCATCTTGGTCAAAGAAGAACGTCGGTATTACCTTTCCTGCACTCATGTGGATGGCCTTGCCTTTTTTTTTAGGTGGTGGTGACCCTGGATGCTTCCACTGAAGGCTTTGCCGTTTGGATTCTGGCTCGAAGTGATGACACCATGACTCATCTCCAGCCACCACTCGTGCCAGGAACCCATTCCTTTCCCTCGCTGTTCCTTCATGATGGTGTGCACACTTCCGACGTTCAATCCGACCACGGCGGCTATGACGTTCACTGTCACTCAGCGGTCCTAGGTAATGAGTGCATCAACAGCTGGACGTTGTCATCGGTAATGCAGGGGGTGGGGGGTGTCCCAGACCGGGCATCATCGGCTAACGACACCCGTCCTTCCCTTAAGCGCTTGTGCCACGCCTTGACCCTTGCAAGGGACATGCAGTGTTTGCCGTACACTTGCAACATTCGGCGATGAATGTCCGTTTCCCCCACTCCTTCTGCTGTCTGAAACCGAACAACACCTCTTTGCTCTTCGTTTGACGCCTCCGTGTCACTATTTGCAATGCGACTGGCAGCGTTGAACGATTGATGCATGCTGCTGCTCGCATTGTATCGTCACGTGACGCGCACGCGTGCCCTCTATCGACGGGCTGTGACCTTCCACGCTCTGGTCGGAACCACACCTCGTTACACACGCCACGATTAGCCGATGTCGTCACCGGTTTGCGCATTCCAGCCTCCAGCTCGTCATGTTTTGAACGCACCTTATACTTAATTCATCGGCACGTTAATTCCAGCTTTGCAAGTAATTTTAATATTGAGAATCGCCTCCATTTTAGTATCTTCGCCGAGCCTAGTTAATTCAGTATATTCACCTTTTATTATTATTATTATTATTATTATTATTATTATTATTATTATTATCATTTGTCATAATCCTCGGGTGCATTTATCATAATTAAATTTCTATCTACTATCAGATGCAGGCCGAGAGATAGCTTTAAGTCATCCTTAATTCCTAAAGCAAGTACCATCCCGGTTAAAGACGGAGTCTTACCACGGCCTGAGCAGCTGAGGACTCAGGTGCTCTACCAGAGGCATAAGTGATAAATTTTGGTCATTTGAGGTAAACAATGACCATGGTGCCAACATATAATCAATATAACCACCTTTCAATCAATCTAAGCAGTTATTAACTTTATTTATAAAACTCATATTTCATTTGTCACACCAGAGAGGGACTTGTTGTGGTTTTCCCTCTCTTCCGTCAGGAAACAGTTACAGCGGGATGATCTAACGAGCAGTTACAAATAGCTGCTCAACTGGTGACAAGGAGATAATCCGTTACATTATAGCGCACGGCTACGTTGTCGAGTTTAAAGCAAGTAGCTTCAAGATGCGTGTGAGACAATTATTCTGTCCTCCTTCTGAAATGTAAGCTCCAGGAGCGAGAAACAAGAACAGATCACGATGGCTTGGTTCTATCAAGTAGCTCAGACGTGTAATTGCTCATTAGGGACGCCATGTTTAGACAGTTGATACATAATTATTCTGTCTTCATTTAGAATGACGCACTTTAAGGGTGCAGCAGCACGCCTATTATCCGCTCGTTTGCGACATCTCTTGTTCTTAAACAATTGTATGTTGATTCATTATGTCTCTGGATTTTTATTTTATTTTTATTTTTTGTTATTAAAATGAACCTTGCTCTCAAGGTTGAGATACTGTATTTTGATGAGTTGCAGATGGATTCGTACCACGCCTTCCCTTGTGCTCGAAGAAAACGATGTGTTTCAGACAGTGCACTGCAATGCTTTCCTACCAACTGAATAAAATAAGAGACCACAGTGTAGCCGTGCTCGTAAAATAGGGCACCACGGCCACGAGGTCTGCTGCAGCAAAACCAGAGATCGTCGGTTTGAATCCCGGCGCTGAGAGTGGCCACCCTGAGTGTGGCTTTTCCCCGGGATTTTTCCACTCTCCCTCTAGGCAAATGCCGGGATAGTACCTTACTTCAAGTCCTGAGGCACCTACCCCCATCCCTGTCTCTAACACAGCTTCATACTGTACATTGCTACAGCCATCACAGAAATACAGGATATCAGACAAAGTTCAACACCCAACTACACGGGGCTAATGACCAAGACAACCCAAGTCTCCAAAATTAATTAACAAATGCAAAATAATAGAATTGACAGCATTGCAGTTAGGAAATAATGCATCATATTGCATTTGAAAGGGGCATTAAGGGAGCAAAACTGACTGGGCTCAGACGCAAGGCCATGGAAAAGGCTATCTCCGGAATTGGAGGATGAGTGGGTTCGAACCCTACCATCGGTCGTCCTTGAAATGTTTTACGATGGTTTCCCATTTCCAATTGCTGGAAAATGCCGGGACAGTGCCTCCTAATAGCCCACACTCACTGCCTTCGAAAACGAGCGCCAGAGCCATGCTCACCCTATGGGTGTCCGCCAGAAGCAGCTACAGCCTCTGGCGAGCCGAACATGTCCTCGGACACTCCCGGCAGTAAAAGCCATACTGTGCCCAATTCTAGGAATGGGTATTCCAAGATTCAGACACCTAGGTATCAAGGGAAAGGCTACAGCCGCTTTTGAAAGTTGAGATATTTGAATATCGCGCTCCTTTCCTTCTAGATTGAAATGGAAACGTTATGCAGCCAAGAAGATGTTAAGTGACGTGGCAAATAGTAGCAGAGGTCGAGACTATTTGGTGATTAAATACTTAGCCATGGAGTAGAGACTTGATACTTGGATCAGAATACTGGCACGGCCAAATGAAAGAGGATGCACTTAGTCTCAAGTGAATCAGACCAGAGACACCGGAGATATGAGGATTTACAGATTTCAGCGTGATCCAACGTGGAGCCGACCGTTTTGTATAAAAGCCGCTCGGCCCAAGCATAAGCAGCTCACTTCAAACCAAGCTCTTGTAGGACAAGGTGCTGCTGCTACGTCGAGCCAAGGCACATGGTTGCCGAATCTACGCAGAAGATATCTTTGAATTGTGATAGTCACAAAAGTGCTACGATACGTGGGGAACGTAGTAAGTTTCCGGTAGAGGGAATCACTAAGGTGATTGTTATTTTCTACGGACATTGGTGAAACACTTTGTTTCTATATGTACATATGCTAGACTTTGTCTAGATATTCTTCTGTCACAGTCCAGTAACAATAATTCAATACTTGGATATTTTAATCCAACTCGTCAGTTTCACAAATTGTAACTAAATAACCACTCAGATATTTCAGTATATTGAACGCCAGTCTATCACGGTGTTGTTCATTAGCCGACAAAGGGAAACTATATGTTGCTTCGCGCATGATAGATGGTGTGAAGCCATGCCCAGGGAACGATCTTCAGAACAGCCGTTGATTGTTTTAGACTATCAGTGTTTTCCTGTACTGAAAAGATTACCGTGAGTTATGTTACAACTGACGCTTTTGAGAAGAGATCATTTGGATCTGACCCCATTTAAGCGAACTGCTATGGATTTAATTGAAGTCAATATTAAAATGGATCAGCAGTTACTTCAAACTTCAAAAAATATTTCCACTATGTCATGCTAGACAGATTGTGGGTATATAATGGCGGCCGATACAAGGATTAGACGTGCGTGTCCAATAGGGCATATATCTGGATAAATCTGGTACAGACCAGGTTCACTACGCTTCAAGACGAACGAGAAATGTAAGCCACATTTGACTTTTATATTATGCCTAGCTAATTGGAACAAACTCATTTTCTGCAGATGACCAACACATTTTTTTTTTCGTATTTAAATCTTGCATTGATTTACGCAAGACACATTAGGGTTATTCTGAGTATTTTCAGCACTCAGAACAGTTTAGGATCGATGACCGAGCATACCGAGCATTTATTTGAATGTTCATTTTATTTCAGAATCAGGGTAATCAGCCGATATAACTGTAGAAGTTAATATTTATTTTTGTTGAGGAATGGATATTTTGTCCATATTCGAAGAGTCGAACATGTGGTTTTTTCACATAAGGAAATAATAATTAAACATATTTAAGGAAATAATAACAATAATAATCCAATAATAATAATAATAATAATAATTTTCATAATTTTTCTAAACAATTATTGGATCTTACATTTTCTAATAATCACATTCGTTGAGAGAGAGCTTAAGGATTAGTTTAGTCATTCCTAGTTTGGAACAGGTGATTTTCCGAAAGCTAGTGGATAGCGCAAGTCCGTATTCCACCAACATTATAGTTCTGGTTGAACAGTTAATATTTGCATTGAGCAAAGTATATTTTTCAGATAACACGGAAAGGCATGAAACAGGAAGCCAATGATATTTGTATCAATTAGGATTTTTTTTTGTGTTTATATAAAATCATGACGTAGGCACACATTCGAAAGTGAAATAGAGAATATCACAAGTGTGGTAACTTCACGGTTTGAACTGAATGGTAAAATAAAATAAACTTGTAAGTTTATAGATCTTCCAGTTTTGATAACAAGCAGAGGCTTGATTTATTGTATAAATTTTGGGAAGAAAATTTATGTGTGTGGAGTAGTTGAAATGCCATTCCCAGGTGCGCATGTTTAAGTCGCAGGAATGAGGAGGTTTTTTTTTTGAGCATCAATCAAATAGCAGGTTCGATGGCTCAGGTTTATAGGAGGAGTATTGGAACCACACATTTCGTCGAATGAATGACCAAACCATCAGTAATTATTTCAAACTTGTTTACGTATTCCATTAATACTTTGGATTTGCTAGAACCCGGTTTTGTCATGATAAAATTTTATTCTTCTTCAGAAGAATTTGCCGTTGTTGTTGGGATATTGTGTTCTTACACAAATAATTGAATGGGCCACTGCCAATTTAAAAAAATAATTCTGTATCCACGAATTACTTAAAGGATGTTTTCAATCCTATTGTCATGAACTAAATGAATTTATTATAAAGCTACAATTCTTATTTCCGCATTCTGTTCAAGAATTGCAAGTTGTGAAAGTTACTAAAATAGCAACAAATATAAATATTTTTCTTAATAATAATTCCAAGTGGAAAATCGAATAGTTGAATGGTTCAACAATTTTTTATGATCAAGCTGATGATTCAGAAATCATATTTCTTTGGAATTTGAAGTTCATAATCGAGTCACTTCTCGAAATGTTTAATTTTGGAAGAATAATAAATGTTGTTGTGCTTCGCACAGTTCTTCGATGCTATGCTCAAGGGTCAAATACTCTTCAGATGTTGTTATTAATATGTGTACATAATTAGTGTGGGGTCAAAGATAATATTTTTGACAATATTTTTGAAACTGGAAAAATAAGTGGAAGTTAAAAAATTCTCTAAACAATTATAAACAGTGAGAATTTCTACGAGTGTTAATATCATGTTAGAAATTCAACCAGTGAACTACAATATTTCCAGTAAAGACAATTAAATTTGAACTGGATTTCATCGTAAATAATTGATATAATTTTGGAACACAGTCTACAGGACTGATAATCAGACTTGTGTCTCCAAGGACAATTGTTCAATGTGTTGGAAAATTTCTGTACATTGTGTAAATAGTAGTGTGTGCCGTCGCACTGGAATGATGTTACCTTGAGCATCATTTTGCAGTCAATTTTAAAATTTAGAATAAAATGAGATAATTTTACATGTTGTGTTATGCCCAGGTGAATCTCCTTCTATCCTTATTGTTGCATTGAGCCAAAAATCAGTAAAGCATTTTTTTATTTTGATGTCGTTTTTTTGCGATTAGCTTTAACCCATCTGGCGCCCCGGGATATTTTGACTCTCGTGCTGACTGATTCTCGATAAAATGCATATGTGGTCGTGCGGACTCCGGTCTAAACGGGCACATAAAATAAGATATAGAGAGAAAATGGCTTCGAACGTGGGGCCCGAGTTAGACACGGTCAATCGCATGCCGATTTAAATTGTGATATTTTTTATAGATATTTTGGGAGTTGAGAGATGGTTTGGATGAATAAATTAGTAGGAAACCCAATTAGTGGGGAAAATTAAAAATTAACTGGTTTAATAATTAGAATGGGTTTGATTATTTTGATAATGGCTTAACCATTAGGGCGTCAAGTAAATTCAGTAGTAAACGTTCGATGACTGGACATACGCATTAGTAGAATCCAGGTGGAGGGTATTTGAGGACTTGCATATTTTTCTTGTGATATTGTGGTAAATTTAATTCGTAAAAGTAGAGAAGTTTTTTTTCCATCGCGTCGACATTAGGACAAATCTCATTTTATTAGAGTGTTCCAATTAGCTATTCATATTTCTTGTTCTAGTTATAATCTTGTGTCTGCCAACATGTATACCCCTAAGTTTGACTAATACTGAAAATTATGGAAGAGATGATGAGGATGATGAGGAGTTTGGAAGAGAGTTCCAAAGTAGCTGGACTGCGCGTAGCAGCCATCATGAAAGAAAATACAGAGGCTTTGGAAAAGAAACTTAAAGAAAATTCCGATATGTTAGAAAGCAGGTTAAAAGATAACTTAAAAGATAGTTTAAATAGTAAATTTAATTCTATGGAAAATAAATTTAAAGAGAATTCCGAAATCTTGAAAATGTCACTTGAGGGTAAAATGACTAAATTATGCGAAAAACACATGATCTCGAAACTTCATTAGCTACTAACGCAAGTTTAATGGACGATAAATTTCGCGATGCCGATCTAAGATCCCAAAGCTTAGCTGATAGGATAGAAAGTGGTCTTAGGAAAGTTGGTGAAGACATGGTCAACCTAGAAGTCAGAGTGAAGAAAGAGAGCAATGAGATGGCAACTCTAGTTGTTCAACCTTTGACAGACCAATTCAAAGAACTCGTAGTGGGAGAAATAAGAGAAGGTGTGATTAATGAATTACAAACTGAAATTAAAACCACAGTTATCGATGAGATTAAAAACACACTCAAGCTGGAGAACCAAGATGGAGTCAAGGAGATTAGAGAATCTTTGTCATCCCATATTCAAGTAATTTCCAAAGATATTCAAGCGACTCAGAAGGACATATCAGATATGACAGGGTCATTGAAGAGTCACGAGGCTGTTATGAACCAGATATCCACTGATGTCAAGGAGAACTATAAGGAAACAGAAGAAATAAAGAAGGAAACCGAAGGAATTAGAAAAAAGGCCGAAGAAAACCATAAGGCAATTGAGGTTATGAAAACCCAAGTTAAGGACGAGAAACAGGCCGACCATCTGTTGAAAATGCCAAGTATAAGAGGAGAAGAACAGATACAGGTAAACCTAGGAGCAGCTAGAGGAAATGACAGTCAAAGACAGGATGAGGCCAGGACAGTATTTCAATCCAACCCCATAACTGTATTCAAGAATGTGGAGAATAAGCCTTCTAAATTTTCAGGGCGAGATTCTGTGACACCCGTAGAATTCTTGAGAGAAGCAGGTGATTACCTTAAAGATTCCAAAATCCCTAAGGAAAGACAAATCCGAGTGATAGGGAAACTTTTGGAAGGGCCCGCACTTCTCTGGTTTAGAGCATTCAGGTCCACTCTCACCAATTTTGAGGAGTTTTCCCGTGGGTTATTGAAAAAGTTTTGGTCCCCGGAAACCCAACAGCAAGTCAGAGCAGAATTATATTCGAAGAGATTTTCGACGTCACAACCTACTCGATACTCTTCGTACTTTTCTGGACAGCTTTCTAAACTTCAACATTTAGATCCGCCGATGCCAGATAATGAATTAATTACTGCATTAATACGTCAGTTTCCAGCAGAAGTCCAAAGAACTTTGATCGCTGCTGACATTTATAATATGGAGCAATTTGACGAGGTATTGCAGAAACTTGATCACACGAACGCTCAATTCTTCCATCAGAAGGGAGGAAAGAATGGCAACGCTGTGTACACTGTTATGGCCGACAGTTATTCCCAAACACCTCGAGAGATTCGAGAGGGGCGAGAAGAGAAAACGCCGAGGGAAGAACCTGATAAAAGAGGATGGAATCAGAACACTAATAGATACAGTTACAAGCCTTATGAGAGACTAAAGGGTGGATATCGATATGACAATCGATGGAGAGAGCCAAGGAATAATCAAGGAAGATGCCAGGAAAGAAGGTACTATGGTAGAAACAATAACTACAATAACAGAGGGAATGAGAACATGTCAGTCCAATGAAGAGTTCAATAAGGAGACGAGGAAGATCTTGGAAGAAAGACACCAAGAAAACTCGCAGTTCTTGGAACAGAAGTCCAATGAACCAGGTCCATCGGGAACACAGCAATCCCGGGGGAATGAAAAAAAAACTTCGAATTCACAGTAGGAGATCGAATTTTAAACATTGTTACTTCCAGGATTATTAAATGGCAAACAGAGGATGATGACTTAATTCAACATAATGACGAACGGAAAGAAATGGGTACAAGAATTAAACTGCCAATCATATCATGCGAAGTATTCGGCATGCCTGTCGATACTTTAATTGATACTGGGGCTATGCTTTGTCTTGTGAGCGAGAAGCTTTATATTCTGTGGAAGCTCAAAGAGAATTTAGAAGAGATTCCAGTATCAGGAATTAAAATCCAAGGAATAATACCCAACAAAATATCGCTGTGTAAAACACAATTATACTTATGTGTTACTATTGGAGGACATGATTTCCGACATGTGTTTGTAGTAATGAAGGACATGGCTTTTGACATGATCTTGGGAGCGGATTTCATCCAGAAATATCGAGCCGTGGTAGACATGAAGACAGAGACGGTCAGATTCCAGTATACCGAAGAGATAAACTTCGAGGAAAAGGAAGAGGAAGACATCGAGGGAGACGCTCAATGGTCTCTGATTTTTCGGGAAGCTGAAGGAAAAGAAGTCTATACTGAGAAGGGGTCCCCAGAGCTAGGGAAAATTTTGGAAGAGTACCATGATATTTTTGATATTAAACCTGGTGAAATTAAAGATTTTGAATATCGAATTCGTGTAACTGATGATGCACCTTTCCATGCTAAATTGTATCCGGTAGCGGAAAAGCATCGAGAAAAGGTAAAAGTGCTTATCAAAGAGATGGAAGGTAACAATGTGATTGAAAAGTACACTACCTCTTATGTCAATCCATTAGCAGTAGTGTCTAAGCCGGATGGAAGTCTGAGTCTGTGTTTAGACGCGCGAAATTTGAATTCAAGATTACTGCCAGAGTATGACAGACCACCAATCATTAGGGAACTGTTAAGAAAATTCCAGGGCAAGATCTGGTTCTCTAACATTGATCTCACTTCGTCCTACCACCACATTAGGCTTAGTGAAGATTCCAAAAAGTTTACAGGGTTTATGTTTGACCAACAGACATATGTATTCCGCCGTCTACCATTTGGGATCAAAACATCTGGATCTGTTTTGATCAGAGCACTGGAACAAAATTTGAGTCCTGAAGTAAAAGAGATAGCGATTCGTTACATAGACGATATCCTAATCGCATCTGAGACTAAGGAGGAACATTTGATACATCTTCAGATGTTATTCGTAGTTTTAAGAAAAGCGAACTTTAAAGTAAACCTTCGAAAATGTCAGTTCTTTCAGAAGGAAATAAAATTTTTGGGCCATATTTTAGATGGTGAAGGATACCGTCCCAATGAGACAAAGATACAAGCGATTGCGAATTTCCCTAGACCTACTAGGGTGAAGAATGTCCGCAGTTTTCTCGGAACATGCCAATTCTTTGCAGGGCATTGTCCAAGCTTCACCAAGACAGTTGCTCCCTTGCAGGAATTATTAAAAAAGGGAAACAAATGGAAATGGAATGAAGATTGCGAAAAATCATTTCAAGATGCCAAGAGGTTATTGGTAAACAGTGTGAAATTAGGGTATCCTGACTTCACCAAGAATTTCATCATAGAATCCGATGCATCCACCGTAGGGATTGGAGCTATTCTTCTTCAAGAAGATGACGATCACAGGAGATATTACCTGGCTTTCATAAGCAGGAAACTTCGTCCATCAGAAAGGAACTATTAGACCACAGAGTTAGAAGCCCTTGCTGTAATCATCGCGTTGGAGTCTTGGAAGAAATGTTAATTGGACATTCAGTAATCATGAGGACTGATCACCATGAATTGGAGTTTATCTTAAGAACAAACTTTGCCAGTGATAGAATAACTAGATGGTCACTTTTTATTCAACAATTCAACCTAGTTATCGAACACACTCCTGGATAGTTGAACATTGGGGCCGATTTATTGAGTAGAGCAGTGGAGTCTACATCCAAGGTTTTTTCAAGTTAACCTGACGCATGAGGATGAGGATACCTTAAGAAGGTTAAGATTGTTACATTTATCCCAGAGGAGAGACCGACGTCTTAGAAACATTTTTCGTTTTCTACAAGGAGATATGGATCCCAATGACGATGATTTTGTGGAAACTGAAAGAATTTCAAGAGATTATTTGATGTTAGATGGTCTAGTCTACAGGTTTGCAGATCCCGACCATGCGAAGCTGAGGGTAGTGGTACCTCCACGAATGCAAACACCCATTATTTGGATGGCGCATCGAATTGCAGGTCATGCTGGAGTAGATAAGACAGTCAACTTGATACAAGAGAAATTTTCATGGGAGCGAATGCGACAAACTGTCAGGAACACTATTCGGGAGTGCGACTTATGCCAAAGGAGTAAATATAATTCTAAATTATTGAGAGAATTACCAAGGCTTATTATTCCTTCTAAGCCTTGTGAAATCTTTGCGACTGATATTTATGGTCCTCTTCCAAAGTCTAAAAGAGGTAACCGATATATTCTGGTGACCATAGATGTTTTCAGCAAATACACTATGTTACACCCAATTCAGAAGGCAAACGCAAAATATTGTGCGAAGAGAATTAGAGACAGCGTAATTCCGGAAGCAGGCAAACCGGAATTCCTTTTATCAGATCACGGACCCCAATTTACATCTTTAGAATTCAGGGCCGTCATGAATAATCTTGGGATTAGACAATTGCTTTGTTCTATCAGACATCCTGAAAGCAATCCAGCAGAACGCGTGATGGCTGAAATATCTAAATTTTGCCGCCTCTATTGTCCAAATGAGCATTGGAAATGGATGGATGTTCTCTCTTTAGCATCAGAATCCATCAACTCTACGATTCATGAGAGTACTGGAAAGATTCCCATGTTGCTTCATCAAGGAATTAAACCAACAAGATTATGGGATCGAATCATCTCTATTCCACCCGAGATTGAACCTAGTCGTTATAGGAGGGAGACTCTAGCTTTAGACAAGTTGAGGAGCCAAGCTGAGAAAAGAGAGCGCAGAGTGAGAGGAAAGCGTTTTCGCAGACCCTTGCGCGTAGGAACTCTTGTTTTAGTAAAAAAAACTACACCCTCCGACGTGCAAAATCGAGTGTACTCGAAGTTTGCAAGCCTTTACGATGGACCCTATCGTGTTGTGGAAGTAAACAACAATGGAGGCTATAAAATCGCCAATACACGAACTGGTAACATCGTGGGAATTTATAATGCAGCGAATTTGAAGATGTATTATTCAAGAACCAGATTATTTAATGAGTAGATAGAAAAAATAAAAATTTTTCATTTTGTTTTTTTTGCTAGGTGTGGGGTGGATGTGCCCAATTATAGGAATAGGTATTCCAAGATTCAGACACCTAGGTATCAAGGAAAAGGCTACAGCCGCTTTTGAAAGTTGAGATATTTGAATATCGCGCTCCTTTCCTTCTAGATTGAAATGGAAACTTTATGCAGCCAAGAAGATGTTAAGTGACGTGGCAAATAGTAGCAGAGGTCGAGACTATTTGGTGATTAAATACTTAGCCATGGAGTAGAGACTTGATACTTGGATCAGATTACTGGCACGGCCAAATGAAAGAGGATGCACTTAGTCTCAAGTGAATCAGACCAGAGACACCGGAGATATGAGGATTTACAGATTTCAGCGTGATCCAACGTGGAGCCGACCGTTTTGTATAAAAGCCGCTCGGCCCAAGCATAAGCAGCTCACTTCAAACCAAGCTCTTGTAGGACAAGGTGCTGCTGCTACGTCGAGCCAAGGCACATGGTTGCCGAATCTACGCAGAAGATATCTTTGAATTGTGATAGTCACAAAAGTGCTACGATACGTGGGGAACGTAGTAAGTTTCCGGTAGAGGGAATCACTAAGGTGATTGTTATTTTCTACGGACATTGGTGAAACACTTTGTTTCTATATGTACATATGCTAGACTTTGTCTAGATATTATTCTGTCACAGTCCAGTAACAATAATTCAATACTTGGATATTTTAATCCAACTCGTCAGTTTCACAAATTGTAACTAAATAACCACTCAGATATTTCAGTATATTGAACGCCAGTCTATCACGGTGTTGTTCATTAGCCGACAAAGGGAAACTATATGTTGCTTCGCGCATGATAGATGGTGTGAAGCCATGCCCAGGGAACGATCTTCAGAACAGCCGTTGATTGTTTTAGACTATCAGTGTTTTCCTGTACTGAAAAGATTACCGTGAGTTATGTTACAACTGACGCTTTTGAGAAGAGATCATTTGGATCTGACCCCATTTAAGCGAACTGCTATGGATTTAATTGAAGTCAATATTAAAATGGATCAGCAGTTACTTCAAACTTCAAGAAATATTTCCACTATGTCATGCTAGACAGATTGTGGGTATATAATAGTGGCCGATACAAGGATTAGACGTGCCTGTCCAATAGGGCATGTATCTGGATAAATCTGGTACAGACCAGGTTCACTACGCTTCATGACCAACGAGAAATGTAAGCCACATTTGACTTTTATATTATGCCTAGCTAATTGGAACAAACTCATTTTCTGCAGATGACCAACACATTTTTTTTTCGCATTTAAATCTTGCATTGATTTACGCAAGACACATTAGGGTTATTCTGAGTATTTTCAGCACTCAGAACAGTTTAGGATCGATGACCGAGCATACCGAGCATTTATTTGAATGTTCATTTTGTTTGAGAATCACGGTAATCAGCCGATATAACTGTAGAAGTTAATATTTATTTTTGTTGAGGAATGGATATTTTGTCCATATTCGAAGAGTCGAACATGTGGTTTTTTCACATAAGGAAATAATAATTAAACATATTTAAGGAAATAATAACAATAATAATCCAATAATAATAATATTCATAATTTTTCTAAACAATTATTGGATCTTACATTTTCTAATAATCACATTCGTTGAGAGAGAGCTTAAGGATTAGTTTAGTCATTCCTAGTTTGGAACAGGTGATTTTCCGAAAGCTAGTGGATAGCGCAAGCCCGTATTCCACCAACATTATAGTTCTGGTTGAACAGTTAATATTTGCATTGAGCAAAGTATATTTTTCAGATAACACGGAAAGGCATGAAAGAGGAAGCCAATGATATTTGTATCAATTAGGATTTTTTTTTTGTGTTTATATAAAATCATGACGTAGGCACACATTCGAAAGTGAAATAGAGAATATCACAAGTGTGGTAACTTTACGGTTTGAACTGAATGGTAAAATAAAATAAACTTGTAAGTTTATAGATCTTCCAGTTTTGATAACAAGCAGAGGCTTGATTTATTGTATAAATTTTGGGAAGAAAATTTATGTGTGTGGAGTAGTTGAAATGCCATTCCCAGGTGCACATGTTTAAGTCGCAGGAATGAGGAGGTTTTTTTTGAGCATCAATCAAATAGCAGGTTCGATGGCTCAGGTTTATAGGAGGAGTATTGGAACCACACATTTCGTCGAATGAATGACCAAACCATCAGTAATTATTTCAAACTTGTTTACGTATTCCATTAATACTTTGGATTTGCTAGAACCCGGTTTTGTCATGATAACATTTTATTCTTCTTCAGAGGAAGACCTTTGCCGTTGTTGTTGGGATATTGTGTTCTTACACAAATAATTGAATGGGCCACTGCCAATTTAAAAAAATAATTCTGTATCCACGAATTACTTAAAGGATGTTTTCAATCCTATAGTCATGAACTAAATGAATTTATTATAAAGCTACAATTCTTATTTCCGCATTCTGTTCAAGAATTGCAAGTTGTGAAAGTTACTAAAATAGCAACAAATATAAATATTTTTCTTAATAATAATTCCAAGTGGAAAATCGAATAGTTGAATGGTTCAACAATTTTTTATGATCAAGCTGATGATTCAGAAATCATATTTCTTTGGAATTTGAAGTTCATAATCGAGTCACTTCTCGAAATGTTTAATTTTGGAAGATTAATAAATTTTGTTGTGCTTCGCACAGTTCTTCAATGCTATGCTCAAGGTTCAAATACTTTTCAGATGTTGTTATTAATATGTGTACATAATTAGTGTTGGGTCAAAGATAATATTTTTGACAATATTTTTGAAACTGGAAAAATAAGTGGAAGTTAAAAAATTCTATAAACAATTATAAACATTGAGAATTTCTACGAGTGTTAATATCATGTTAGAAATTCAACCAGTGAACTACAATATTTCCAGTAAAGACAATTACATTTGAACTGGATTTCATCGTAAATAATTGATATAATTTTGGAACACAGTCTACAGGACTGATAATCAGACATGTGTCTCCAAGGACAATTGTTCAATGTGTTGGAAAATTTCTGTACATTGTGTAAATAGTAGTGTGTGCCGTCGCACTGGAATGATGTTACCTTGAGCATCATTTTGCAGTAAATTTTAAAATTTAGAATAAAATGAGATAATTTTACATGTTGTGTTATGCCCAGGTGAATCTCCTTCTATCCTTATTGTTGCATTGAGCCAAAAATCAGTAAAGCATTCTTTTTTATTTTGATGTCGTTTTTTTTTTGCGATTAGCTTTAACCCATCTGGCGCCCCGGGATATTTTGACTCTCGTGCTGTCTGATTCTTGGTAAAATGCATATGTGGTCGTGCGGACTCCGGTCTAACCGGGCACAATACGATAGATAAATAAATAAATAAATAAATAAATAACTGCGTTGCGGAGCTGGAACAATTCCGGAGATCGAAGTTTTGAATCTCGGCTCTGAGAGTGGCTTAACTGAGTATGCTTTTTTCTGGATTTTCTCCACTACATTCAGGCAAATGCCGGGATAATAACTTATTTCAAGCCCTGGGGCTCCTAGCCTAATTCCGACCCTAATAATTACAGTTACACCCTCTACTACAGTCACCACAAAATTGCAGGTTATCAAACAAATCGAACCCACACGGAAGTACACAGGACTAATGACCAAGATGTTCGAAGCCCCTAAAACGAATTAACAACTTCTTTTCAGCAACTTGCCCTGTTTATTCATCCCGTCTCTCATTAACACCACTGATGAACGTCAGGAAGGGTATTCAGTTATAAAACTCGTACGTAACATAGAACAGCCATCGCACATCATCCTCGGTCTCATAAAAAGGGATAGAAATATATCGAGCAGCCAGAAATAGAGTTGTATGAGACATGCGTTATGCATACTTTAAAAGATATTCATATATTGTGAAACGAACCAATAAAGATGGAACTGTTATTTGGCGTTGTTCAAAACAATGTTCAAAACAGTGTCGCGGTGACCTAAAAAGTAAAAATGGTGAGTCTTTAAGTGTCAGTGATCATCAATGTGGTGTACTGCATGAAACACTGTTGCTGTCAACAGAAAATCATGAAAATGCTAAAAAGCAAGTTCAAGGAAATGATATTGCTGTTCAAGATTGTTCAACGTTCAAAAAACCCTTAACACTATCAAAAGCAACGCAGACTCTACGAGAGGCCCCTGTGGAAAAAGAACAAGAGGAATTGCATAGTTTTAGTGATGTTGAGGATAATGTTGAGGATGATGATGATGGTAATTATAATGATAGTGATAAAGATGATGATGATGCTGCTTATGATGAAGATAGTTATAATGATGAAAAGCAAGAGAATGACGTTTTTTCGTCTATAAAACCATTGCGGCTTCCACAGTGTTTGAAAACAACAGTAAATGGACATTGTTATAAAAAGATCTACAACAAGCCTTTTGTTTAAGAACTATAACAGACTATCGTAAAGAGAAAGAATTGTATTCAGTGTGCATCTATTGTCATTATCATGTATACTCTGCGATGTTAAATATTCTAATTTTGTATAAAATAAAACAGCATTGTAACATGATTTACATTTATTTACAAACTTTATATAATTTACATTTTTGGTTTCATCATAAAGATAATACGGTTAAAAGGGACGTAAAACCAATAACATTATTATTATTATTACTATTAAAACATTATTATTCTATACACACATTTTCTTTTTTTTTTCAGTCTATTGTCATCACTTATATTCCCATTATTATTTGACATTTGTTTTTTATTTAATTAAAACGGACCATCCACCTATTGTTTATAACACCTTCATAAATTAAGTGTACAGGATGTATAGCTTTATTCACATCATCAAAAACACTCTCCGACATATCATTAAACCGTGTAGGCAGAAATGTCTCAAAATTCTCACATACACAAAGTACACGATCACCATATGCTGTTTTCAATTTCCGAATCTTCATAATGCGGAATGGAATATGCGTTGGCAATTCGCTGAGCTTCTTTGTCTCTAAGCCACATGCTTGCCCCATAGCGTTCAGAACATTCATTGTAGTAGTCTATAAACAAAAGAAAGGCATATCTATTACACTCTAGAACAGCTTGTAATAATAATGTGGATTTAGGTATTTTTGCACTATGCATTGTTAATAAATTATACTATTTTTGCAAGAAATGCCCTAACTGTAGCAGATACTACTTTTATGCATATAGCACAAGTGTTAAGTGTTAATGCACACTTGACACATGCTATCAAGTGTCCACGAGGCAAAAATACACCACCTAATTCTTCTTGATAACCAATTTTACAAAATTGTTGGTCACACTTTTGTATCTGTTGGTGAGACACATCTTTTTTTTAAGCCTCATGTATTTGTACCACGTGTTCTAGCTTTAAAGGCACTTTTATGTATTGTGCTGCAATTACTTTTTCTTCACGAATAGTGTTCAAAAATTCCTGATCTTTCAGCGACACAATGTATCTACAGTTAGGTAACCAACGAGCGTGTTCCACAAAAGGGTTATCAGTCATCTACCAATCCTTTAAACCAAATCCACAATGAAAACATATTGTTTTGTCCCTTTCACAAGTATAAAAAATCCAGCTTCAGGTGTTTTAATATTAATGGCCAAACATTTTTATAAGATTCTAAACGTTTTTCAACAGACCAGTACCCTGGGTGTGCTAATGCTTTAGTCTTGCGAACTCCCAATTTTTCAAAAGCACATGCCAATTCAACGCTGTCTATTGCTTATGGACCACATATATCTACACTACCGTTGGCTGGTAATACATCATTATTATTTGTTTGTGATTGAGCAAAGTAAGTAGTAGCCAATGGCCTTGTGGTTCGGTCAAATGGATACACTGGAATGTTACCCTCTTTCTATCTAAGCATGTAAGGACAACAAGGAGACCATCGCAAATGGTCTCGAAAGGGATCAACCCCTTCTTCCCAGTGTGAAAGTTCAACACTACAAAACACACATCGCACAACATCATCTCGGTTAAAATAATAGAAACCCGCTGCAGCGAGCTTATGTGCTGGCAGAAAGCGTACAGGCCGAGATTCAAATGTCAACCAACGATCGTTTTCCGATTTTAAATTTAACCCCGGTGGTAAACCGACTTGCTTACTTCTTGTATTTGGTATTAAAGCCATGTGTTATAATGAAACTTTTTTTAATGTAAGTTATTAACGTTGCACAAAAGCACAGAGTACTTTAAAGCATAACGTGTGCATATTCACCGTCAGTTCTCTACGTTAGTGGCGCATTACCACACCTAAAAACAAACAAAATAATCAAACAATGAATCAATACTTGTAAATAAAACTTTAACGTTAATTAGCATTAAAAGATCAGAACACTTTTCAAAAAATAGACTGTATGTCGTCATAAACAGTAACCCACCTACTTAAATTTGTAATAAAGCTGCAGTCATTCACATCCCCCTTTAACCAGTACATAAACAAGAATGAATGTCATGTCGTTTTGGTTCTTTCGTAGCATATAGAGGATTCATCATTTCATCACTGTTAAACCAAAAAGAATGGTCCAAATTATCTTGTTCAAACCTGTGGATATTAGTTAAGTCCATAGGCAACGACACGTCAGTTGAATTTAAATTTTGTTTAAAAAATCAAACATGGCTTTGTACTTTCCCGGTCAACAACCATTATGGTCTTGTGCCGGTTGCCAATACATAGCCATTGACCAAGAAAGCAGTCATCGTCCCAGTCATGTACAGGTAATGAATTTTGTCTAGGGGTTTCAACAGTGGTAAAATGGGATGGCATGTTAAGTTAGTCTTACCTGAGTTTTAAATAGTTCTCTGCCTGGGAAGAATGGTTGCACTCTTGCACGTTCTGGGTTTTCAGCGACTGCTACAGCGGTAAAGCTTTTCTTTCCAACTTCCTAAAAATAAATAAAATAAACCGCCATAAATACCTAAATTCGGGTTAATACATGCATTTCATAAAAATATAATATCAAACAAATATGAAAAAATCTCACCTTCACTTGTAATGTCTTGCTGTTTCCAGCTCGTGGGCTCAAGGGTGCAATGGTCTTTCTCTCAGACATAATAGGTATACTGGTTATCTGCTAACAAATAAATAAAAAGATCATTAATTACCTCATCAAGAACTACAAATTTAAGGTTAATTAGCATTACATCATTAAAATATGTACTTACCAGAAACAAAAGTATTGTTCTTCCAATGTTCAGTTCAGAGTTCCACAGTATACGTCTGTTTGCTCAAACAGTAAGTGCATTACTATCTATCACGGTCTTTATCAGTCAGCTTAGCAACAAAGACAGTCTGCATTTTCTCATCGCTTGACCTTCAACTGTTCTCTTTGTCCCAAGCTAGTCGAGTTGTCATATCATGTTTCATGCACGTCACTACATTCCTGAGATTAGACTTATCAGGTCGTGGTAAAGACTGGGCTCAGCTAGCCCCGAGCAGGTCTGTTGTGTCGTGTCTTAAAGCCACAAAACACTCATCCACACTAGCGGGCTACCGAGGTCTGAAGTGTTAAAGCTTGCGTTTCATCCTACATCCTACAGAATTATATATTTTTTACATTCACGCTCATATTATAGCTTCATATCCTACAACCATTTGCTGTGCCACAGGGCTGTGTCGCGGATAACCGTTTACTAACACGTTAAAGAGCCTCTTCAGGGTTAAAAATCCTAGCACGCTTCACACACATTTTGGAATATTAGCCTCCATCCGTCATAGGAAATATCGGAAAACCAACCGTCATAAGCCGTCCCGCCAAAATAGTGATTCATTTCTTCCGGGCACGGCCACCGTGGTCGACAACAGGCTCGTTGAAACACACGACAGCGGTACCGTCTCTCTCAACAACCGCTCTTAATTAAAGTTTAAACAGGTAAAACAAACTTTTTTTTCAACATGTAGTATGGCATTAGACCTTTTGTCAATTCTTTTTTCAAAAATTAAAAATTACATTGAAACGGGAAATGTCACTCCAAGTCTTTGGACACCTCGTACACGCCTCTAGCCTTATTGGTTCGCGAGATATTAACAAAAGTGCAGTTTGGCCCTTTTGAAAAAAAATTAATAATAAATTCAAAAACACAGCTTTACCCCAAGTGCTAGAATACTCCATACATCAAAGTCCCATCAGGGGTTCAGGAAATATTAACAAAAGTGTAGTTAGGCCCTTTTGACAAAAAGGTGACAGGGGCGTCACCTCGAGTGCTACGACCCCTCATACAAGTCCCTAGCCTTATTGGTTCTCGAGATATTAACAAAAGTGCAGTTAGGCCCTTTTGACAAAAATTAAAAATACATTCAAAAACGGGGCATCACCCCAAGTCCAACGACCCCTCATACAAGTCCCTAGCCTTATTTGTTCTCAAGATATTAACAAAAGTGTAGTTAGGCCCTTTTGACAAAAAAATAAAAATACATTCGAAAACGGGGCATCACCCCAAGTCCAAAGACCCCTCATACAAGTCTCGAGCCTTATTTGTTCTCGAGATATTGACAAAAGTGCAGTTAGGCCCTTTTCACAAAAATCAAAAATAAATTCAAAAACGGAGCGTCACCCCAAGTCCAACGACCCCTCATACATGTCCGTAGCCTTATTGGTTCGCAAGATATTAACAAAAGTGTAGTCAGGCCCTTTTAACAAAAATGAATAATAAATTCAAAAATGGGGCGTTACCCCAAGTGCTAGAATACTCCATATGTCAAAATCCCATCAGGGCTTCAGAAAATAGTAACAAAAGGGTCGTTAGGCCCTTTTGACAAAAATGAATAATAAATTAAAAAAGGGGGCGTCACCTCGAGTGCTACGACCCCTCATACAAGTCCCTAGCCTTATTGGTTCACGAGAGATTAAAAAGCACATGACCTATTAGTTTTCGATCTTTTGGTTATTTTTTTAAGAAATAACTCATCCATAAATAATTATTTGAAAATGCCGCCCTCTTACAAAATCCCATGAGCGCATGCGTAAAAACAAAAGATACGAGCCTTACAGTAGTCGCATATGATGTGTAACATCCGACATGTTATCCTACTCGTATACTACACAGCTTGGACATTCTTAAAATATTAATATACACTCCATTTTCATACTGGTACTATGATGAATGTATAGATAGAATTGGAGATATGTTACTGTCACATTTGTGGCGCAGCGGTCAAGCTGTTAGTCTCTCACCAAGGTAGACCGGGATTGATTCCCGGTCAATACATGTGAGATTTTCGAATTGAAATGCCATGTCCTGTGGTTCGCATTCCACGTAAAAGGGAGGTACCGTGGATCATGATCGTGAGATTAACGGACACGCAAAACTACAAGCTTCCTTCCTTCCTCTTACATTAATAATTCATAATAACAAAGTGACACACAACGTCGACAGTACTCTCAAATACTGTGAGCACATTCCTCAGTAACTATAACATTCATTATTTTCAAGGCTCTCATACAGTTCGTCGTAAACAACCAAAACATGGCTTCCTACAATCATGAAATGACCTAGTCTCACATATGATGAAAATACAGCTTTTATTCCACTCATATAACAACATTCTGTTATGCATTTAAATTGGACTACTCACCCACAGCTTGACAATAATACCGCTTACTTAAATGTCATTTGTCGTCTTTGTCCTACCCCATGTGACATTCCACCTTGAACGTGAAGCTTCGTAAACTGCTCAATGACAAATGAAAGTCGGTGAAAAATTTGCCACTGTGCTCGTCAAACCAGTGCCTGCTAAATGCACTGCCTACTGTATTGCCATAACAGTCTCGCGCTACAGAGCACACACTGCCTTGTTTACAATACACACATTTTCAATTGTACATCCAGCTGGCAGTGCGTCTTCACTTCCGTCCGATCCACTTCCGTTCGATCCACTTCCGCCCGATTCACTTGCGTCCCATTTTTCTGGCAGTGCGTCTTCACTTCCGTCCGATCCACTTCCGTTCGATCCACTTCCGCCCGATTCACTTCCGTCCCCAATTTTCAAAATCACTCCCACAAAAGTATCCAGCAACCGAGCGGAAAGGTGTTACACATCAAAAACTAAAATGATAATTCATCATGGCGTTGACCGCTTTTCATGTCTTTCATGTATAACAACGTTAAATTTCATATTAGCATCGAACCTCATGCATGTCGCACATGGAAAGCCACATTTACTAAGAAAATAATATGTCACCCCCTAGTAGGGGTAGGTTTTATGTTGGGGTTGAAATATGTTGTCCGTAGCAATGCCCCCGTCAGCCCGAGTCCAACAACACCTCATTCGTGAAACTTTGACCATGGGTTCGGGAGATATCGGCTTGCATTGGGAGTAGTGGTGGGGGGCTTTAAACCCGTCTTCCTCCCCTACTCTTTATGACCACGATGTCGCAGCCCCAAAAATAAGCAACGATTCTCAGCCATGTAAACTCACAGTTCTGGTTTTCCTTTCTTGCAAACCTCCTGGCTATGGAGCAACATTGGAGCTAATACTCTCTTTGAAAGGAAAGGTATCTCTAGAATATAACAAATTGTATGGGGTGAAATAGTATCGTCATATATACACTGATTGATTGAAAGAAAATCCAAAATAAAAGCCGAGGAAAGAGAACGGAGAAGGTGAGAAGAAAAGGAGAAAGAACGGAAAATTACACCCAAACAGGAAAGAGTTTTGCTAACTCACAAACATTCCGTAAAATGAAACTAAATACTGCGTGGACAAATATAGCACCTTTTCTCGCTGATTGGGTCAATGCAATCCAAAGTTTTGTATGAATGTTAATCTGATGACTATACGATTCATTTGGCTTCCTTGACAGCACCTCAATTGTCCTTACGAGGCTGAGTTAGCCCTCACGTCAGTTTTAAAGGCCCTTGACAGCACCTCAATTGTCCTTACGAGGCTGAGTTAGCCCTCACGTCAGTTTTTAAAGGCCCTGTTCGAGCCCGGCGCCTGGGTAAGAGACAAGCATGCTACCCCGTCAGCATGGAGCCGGCTCACTATTTTGTACACTGTTCACGAGCGCTTCATGGTCAGTGAGTTTGGTACACTTTTAGAGTAGCGTAAAAATTCCTTGTCTTGTCACATATTTTTTTGAAATATAAATGCTTTTCAGTCGGTCAACACGATTGTACCCAAATTTTAATGGGTGTTGTTCCCTAAATCTGAAAGAAATTACATGCGATTAATTATTACACAACTGTAATAATTAATAAAGTTTAATAATTAATCTCATGTAATAATTTGAAAACATTTCATTCAAGTTACTTTCATTATCAACTATATTCCTATGTTCTCTTTGGAAAAAATCATGAATATTCATTATTCAACAAACGTTTCATGCTTTTCAGTCGGTCAACACTATTGTACCCAAATGAGATGGGTTATTCCCTAATCCTGAAATAATACATGAGATTAATAAATACACTCAACTCAGGTAATTTACAAGTAAAAATTATTTTTTTCAGGATAAGGGAATAACCCATCTCATTTGGGTACAATCGTGTTGACCGACTGAAAAGCATCAAACTTTTGATTACTGAGGCAACACTGAAAATAGCTTCAAACACCATAATGTTGATGATGATGATAATTGTTGTTTTAAGGGGCCTAACATCTGGGTTATCGGCCCACCATAATGTTCATTATTTAACTTGTTAAAATCACAAGAATAACACACAAACATATGCGAATTGCGGAAATGCAAAATTACAGCGATATAACACAAATTTAGATCAAAGCTCACGCCGAGGTAGCACGCTGATCTCTTGCCCAGAAGGCATCGAGCTCAAACAGGAACTTAAGAACTAACGTGAGCGCTGGAAAAGGGTTCACTCAGCCTCGTAAAGACAATAGATTAGCTGTCTGATCTGAGAAGCAAAGATTCCGGCCGAGGAAACAAAGTTTAACAGCGAAGGGAAACGTTCCGCTGAACATGCGTCACCCAACAATTTGCAGGCCATATGGCTGAGCCCGGCCAAGGCCCTCAATAGGTTGTTGGTTGGAAGTGCTGTTTCAAGAAAAAAAAGGTCATATTGCTTGTGATATTGTAATTGATTTACACTATCAAGAGACCTTTAGGAACCTTCCCTATCATACTTCTTTCATGTATTTTGGAAATATCGTACAAACTTGGAGCTCTTTTTTTCATCCGCTTGTTCTATCGGTTCTCCACTTGTGAGGTTCACCGAGAGCCTAATGAACTGCAAATAACAATTATGTTTAGGGTTCAACAGGATTGACCTGTGATATTTTTACTGCCGGAATAAAATTAAGACTTAAGAACTATCTTCCATTAATACGACACATCCGTAGGGAATTATTCTTTAAATTTATTTAACTGTTTCCTGGATCTCCGATAAATAAAATTCAAAATAGTGTAAATTAATTTATTGGCTCCCTAATACATTTGAATGCAAAACAACCGGGCATATAGTCTAAAATTGGAAAGCTTACTTTATATAAACCTCGTGTACACGAGAGTACACGAGAGCTCATTAGGCGGCTAACAGCAGGCGAGCCAATCAGAAATGAGCACCTGCTTGGGCACACACAATCAAGATTGTCACTCTAACGAAAAACTAACCATAACCGTGGAACGGACAGTCAACTTTATTTTAATTTCCTACAGATAAATTTCTGCCATCCCAATTTCCTATTCAAAATTTGATGGATAACTAATTCAAGAGGGGCCTGTGGTTGACTCTTTCTTGCCAAGCTATCGATTTCCGTCACAGGCTGCCTCTGAACGGAACTTCATTTTATTGCGTCAGAAAGAGTCCCATTTATTCTGTTCTCCTCGAAATTGAAATTTGCCCAAGTGTGTTCCAAATAGTGATATGTCGTTAGAATAACTGTTCTTGCTCCATCGTACAAATGAATCCCACAACGTATTGCTTTGTCTGTATATTTTAAGTATTTTTGATCTTACTCACCGGAATCCTTCGGTCAACATTAGACAGCAGGATACTTTCCGAAGAATGTGACGAATTCTTTAAGCGTTTTGAATCCGGGTAGCAAGGTTAGTCTCCAAATCTGTAAGTGAAAGGGATGTACATGAGAACAATTCTAGAAATTAAACAAGAACACTCACAAAATTTCCCGCTAACAAATGTCAGATGGGAATGAAAAAGCTTCTCTATAGCTGTGCCTAATGTATCACAGTGTATGCATAATTTAGTAATTCTAATAAGAATATTTTATTCACCATTGATCATTTACATGAAATAGGTTTCGTCATTTATGGTACAGTATAATTATTAGTATCCTCTATATACAGTTATTAAAAATCAATATTAACAGTTTTTATCTCCAAGAATTCTTTTAGGTTGTAAAATGGATTTTCTAACATCCATTTGTACAGTTTTCTTTTGAACACACTGAAGGACGTAGACTGTGCACAATGTGGTAATTTATTAAAACAATGTATGACATTTACTTTATATGAGCGACCAGTTTTTGCCAGTCTATGCCTTGGAATATCAATGTTTCCTTTATTTCGAGTGTTGTGATGAAGTATGTCTTCCCTAGTGATAAATTCACTTAAATTGTTTTTGACATATAGTAACAACATAAAAATATATAGATTTGTAATTGTTAATATTTTAAGTCTAATAAAAAGGGGACGACAGTGCTCCCTAGGATCAGCTTTACACATTACACGAACAACCTTCTTTTGTAACAGCAACACATTATGGACATACGGTGAGTGACCCCATAGTAGCAGCCCGTAAGAAATGTGGGACTGAAAGAGTCCAAAAAATGCCATTCTCAGATGGTCTGTTGTCACTAATTCCCTCAATTTCCACAGGAGGTAGGAAACCCGTGATACCCTTTTACAGACATGGTTGACGTGAACTTTCCAGTTTAATTTGGAATCTATATAAATGCCTAAGAGCTTAACGGACTGAGTTTCTATATTATTAGGCAATCCTAACAGAAGGTGTTGAGTTTTATCCTCATTGCATAGTAATTTATTGGATGAATAGGACATAGAATAGGATTTCGTAAGGATATCTATCCTCTTCGGTGCGTGTTACCATTGCTGTTGCTTCATTTTGGAGCTAGTTTTCTGTAGAATATCCTGTCAGATAAGCTCCGTTAGTGTGATGTATGCAGTGATTTCATTGTGTGTTAGTGAGCATGTGTGTGCGTATATTCATCTCAACAATTTTAACAAAACTTGGTATGATAGAAGTACTAATGTGAAATAACCCAAGCCAGTGGCCGATTACGCTCCACAAACACCTGTGACTGTCGACTGTTGTCAGTGTATAAAAATCAGTAAATTGAGAGGCTTTGGGCCAGTGTGCAAGGCTCCGTCTGTTGCCCTCGAACATGGAATATGGTGTTGAAGTCAGTTATGTTCAAACCGCGTTGTATTTAGATGTAGCCTATGTCTAGTCAAACGATGCAAATATATCCTTCAATATAAAACACTTCATCCAATTTCATCTTAACACATGTGTGGACAAGCATCTTAGAATAAGGAATGGGATTTACATTATTTTGGAAATATGTATTGTTTGTAAAACAGTCTGGTATGTCAAATATCATATCTCTCAACCTAGGCTAATTTTATTATTCTTAAGCAATCAACGTTCAGAGATATCCATTCTAGTGCCAGAATGCCAGTTTGTGTGTCCTTAATAGCTGGTAATTTATATATACCAGTATTGTTATCAGGAAGGTCCATATTTCTCTGCTTGCATACAGGGCGATTCTAAAATATGTTTACAAACTTTGGTGCTGGGTTCCTTACACCAAAAAAAGAAAAATAGTTCATATAAACATATGTCCCAAAATCCTTCGTTTCCGCGTTATTAATTTACTAACGAAACTTTATGTTACGATCAACAACCTTCCAAAACACCAAACAACGTCACTCATTCATAGAAGGTTTGACTCATTGTATCCTACGTAGTGAGCCCGATTGCTCATTCTCGATCTGAAGATCGATGGCAGCGTGAAGCCGACATTGAGGAATTTAACTTGGAACTCTGATGAACGCATCCCTGGAGCATGTGCACTTTTTGAGCACTTTGATTTGACTGTGGTGTCTAGATAATTTATTTTTAGACACCATGTATCATTCATAATCCTGGAAATATTTGGAATTCATCACCACCTTTATTTTGGAACTTTTGGAATTATTTTTGATATTTATAATGGTATAACATCGCAGAAACGCGACTGGGATTTAATGGATCAACACTTGACTACAGCTGTTGCAGCTTTCTTCCGTCATCTTGGACGTGATATACTCGTTTCGGTAACCCCATGGTGGGTGGACGTGCTTTGAGTAGTGAAACTTATAATTGTAAATCTACGTGGAATCTGTGAGGAAATAATCCATAAGTGACAATTACTGGGAGGACAGTGAACATTTTAAACGTTTAAAGCAGAGTTGTGCTTTATTTTTACGTTATTTGTGGAAGTAAGACAATTTCGTCTAGTGAACACGAGGCCGTGAAATGAGCAAACACGTGGTCTGAATGGTAGTGGAAAACCACGTTGTTTAAAATCTATTGGAATAATTTACGCTACGAATTACACTAAAATTACATTTGAATTGGTCGGAGCTGAAAAGCATTAAGTCAAAAATGGTCATTTTTTAAAGAATTAGTATTATGAAGTATTGACCCAAGGGCCTTGGAACGGCATAGGAAAGAATTAAGTCAGCCTTCTGTTTAAGCTACACAAAAAATACATGCTTACCAGCAGGAGAAAAGCACGGAAGCTCACTTGCAAGGCAAATTCCATCACAAAGCAACTTGTTTTGTAGGTTTAATCCAGAATCCACTGCTACATGTAGTGCGATCAGAGGAGAAAAGCATTAAGTCAATGACTTGCTGCCTTTCATTAACGTATTCCGCACTTAATGTTAGCCGCACTGCACGATTCCCGCGTGTTAAAGTGCTATTGTAAATTACATTTGTACAGAATTTAGGTGGTTTTTATGTTGCAAATCCATTTTAAAATAAATTATAATGTGAAATATTCATTCTGAATGGCTTTATACCGCACTAAACTGCCAATGGAGCTGAAAGGCATTAAGTCACGTTTCCAAAATTGATTCGAAAAATATGTTTATTAAATTTAAATTAATATTCCGCTAACACAGATATAACCTGAATAGTTGCTTCACAACATAGATGACTAATATAGTGTGTTTGTTAAGTTATGTTCTGTGAATGACGTATTACTCGTATCTGTCTCCTGAAAAGTCGTGAAAACTGACTTAATACTTGTCAGCTCCGACCGATTCAATTACTAGAACCATCAGCATAGTCCGGTGGCTTAAGGGAAGTATTGTGCAAATCGAGGTAAAAGCGATTTTATTTTTAGTTACGTTAAGGGGTCCATTAGGAACGTTTTCAGCCACGGAGGCATTCTGTACACCCCCTGGTTAATATTTTACAGCCCCCCGAACATGTGATGGGGCGCGACCCTTATTTTATGGGTTCAAAATTCGTAATTATTTTTTATGGGTAAAATTAATAAAATTAGTATCATTTCCGATGTGTTTGAGGGCAAAGAATTCATTTTCGGGGTCACTTTTTGTCGGGGGCAGGGTGGTGGCGCTATAGGTGGCGGTAGTGATATAAAATGTCTAGGCATTTATAAGTCGGGGCAAATGTCCAGGATAAATGCCCGGGCAAATGCCCAAAACCCATAAATGTCCAGGCATTTTGGGCATTTACCTCTTTTAAAAACATATTCATAATGCAACGCTTATATATATATTGTTTTAGCCATATATGTATCTACATATATGTATTCTATATATTTATCCATAAACACAGGAGTTGTGGCCAAAATAGGCTGCGGAAGTTGTTGTAGGAATTCACTGAAAGAACTTGATTTTGGTTCTGAGGCTGAGCTTGTGCTTAGTACTGCAGATTTGTTGTTGAAATCATCCACTTCAATTAGTAAACGTTCATAAGGGGGTTTTCTTCCGAAAAGGTTTTTCAACCACTGTAATTGTACCTAACTGAAGCACTTTTTTTAAGATCCTGAGGGCACTTAAAACACTTCTTTATGTGCTTTTCCGTGTTGTTACAATGTGACTGTTAATAGTCCTTATTACAATATTTACAAGATACTCCTTTCCCTTTCAAATCAAAAAAGTGCCAAATAGGTCCTTTTTTCCTAAGCATTTTGTAATGATTTAATCTAACACTTAAAAATATAAATAGCCTAAGAAAGAAGTGATGTTACCTCAGACTCAACCACTCAACAGACAGCTCTACTTCACAACTAACTGGGCTGGGCTGGTGGTAGAATGCCTCGCCAATCTCAAGGCCACAACCACCCTACCCCCATTCCAAGATCATAGCCCAATGGCTGCCCAGGGCCTAGCCCATCCACCCTCCTCCCAAAGCCACTATTCACACCATAATCAAACTCCTACCTAATTGTCCTAAATATAAATGAGTAGGCTTGCAGGCCTAACTCAGTAATACAATGTTTTATTCAAACCAGATATACATAATTCCCATTTAGATGTTATTGACAACATTGACACAGGATAATTAAATTATTATTAGTAATATTCAGGCATTACTAGTTTATCCATGAAATGTACCTTTGATTAATGCTTTTTACACACATCAAAAAAAGTTTTGCATCACCTCGGTTCCCAGATCTCCGGCATATAGATGTTGACTGTGTATATTGTATCCAAGATACAGTCCCTTTGACTGTTCATAGATGTCACTAAAACTGCTCAAAGATGTAAACAACCATGCATGAGCAGGGCCTATTAGACGGAGGGGGTACGACAGCCGATCAGTTCCAGTCATTCCACCAGGACGAAGGTACGCTGCTCATGTTGTCTGTAGTTCTACCATGCCTAGAAGGTCAATACCGCAGTTCGATCGCCTCCGCATTGTTACTTTGTGTCAAGAAGGGCTCTCAACAAGGGAAGTTTCCAGGCGTCTCAGAGTGAACCAAAGCGATGTTGTTCGGACATGGAGGAGGTACAGAGATACAGGAACTGTCGATGACAGGCCTCGCTCAGGCCGCCCAAGGGCTACTACTGTAGTGGATGACCGCTACTTACGGATTGCCGCTCGGAGGAACCCTGACAGCAATGCCACCATGTTGAATAATGCGTTTCGTTCAGCCACAGGACGTCGTGTTTCAACTCAAACTGTGCGCAATAGGCTGCATGATGCGCAACTTCACTCCCGACGTCCATGGCGAGGTCCAGCTTTGCAACCCCGACACCATGCAGCGCGGTACAGATGGGCCCAACAACATGCTGAATGGACCCCACGGAATTGGCATCACGTTCTCTTCACCGATGAGTGTCGCATATGCCTTCAACCAGACAATCGTCGGAGACGTGTTTGGAGGCACCCTGGTCAGGCTGAACGTCTTAGACACACTGTCCAGCGAGTGCAGCAAGGTGGTGGTTCCCTGATGTTTTGGGGTGGCATTATGTGGGGACGACGTACGCCACTGGTGGTCATGGAAGGCTCCGAAACGGCTTTACGATACCTGAATGACATCCTCCGACCCATAGTGCAACCATATCGGCAGAATATTGGAGAGGCATTTGTCTTCATGGACGACAATTCTCGACCTCATCGTGCACATCTTGTGAATGCGTTCCTTCAAGATAACGACATCGCTCGACTACAGTGGCCAGCATGTTCGCCAGACATGAACCCTATCGAACATGCCTGGGATATGTTGAAAAGGGCTGTTTATGGACGTCTTGACCCACCAACCACTCTGAGAGATTTACGCCGAATTGTCGTTGAGGAGTGGGACAATTTGGACCAACAGTGTCTTGATGAACTTGTGGATAGTATGCCACGGCGAATACAGGCATGCATCAATGCAAGAGGACGTGCTACTGGGTATTAGAGGTAGTGGTGTGTACTGCAATCTGGACCACAAATGCTGAAAGTCTAGCTGTATGATGGTACAACATGCAATGTGTGGGTCTCATGAGCAATAAAACGAGCTGAAATGTTGTTTGTGTTGATCTCTATTCCCTTTGTATTTAACGGTTCCGGAACTCTTGGAACCGAGGTGATGCAAAACTTTTTTTGATGTGTGTATTATGTTTCAGATGCTCTAGTAACAAAGTAAAGTAAGTTTTCTTAAATGCCCAGATTTTGGGCGCTTAAAACTGCGTTGGGCAAATGCCCGGGCAAATGTCCATTTATAGATGTCCTGCCCACTGGGCATTTGCCCGGCCCACATCACTAGGTGGCGGGGAGTAAAAAACACGTAAAACATGGTTGATGCATAGCATTTTCAAGGTATTTTGGGGCGTAGAATTCATTTCTGGGTTGGTTTTTGTTCTAGGGGGTAAGGGGTGGGGGCAGTGTATCGTTGGGGGCGGAACTACGGGGGCGGTGCAAACAATGATAGCAAACTGGTGCTTATAACGAATCATTTCCAAGGGTTTCGGGAGTGTAGAATTCATTTCTGGGGTAGTTTGTGTTCTAGGGGGTAGGGTTGGGTGCTGTCAATATTGGGGGCGGTGTTACGGGGGCCGGGGGGTCCAAAACCATAAAACGTGGTTGATGGATATCATTTTCAAGGTATTTTGGGGCGCAGAATTCATTTCTGGATTAGGTTTTGTTATGAGAGGTATGGGGTGGGGCCAGTTAATCCCCCGGGGGGGGGGGGACAACGGGGGCGGTGCAGACAATGACATCAAACATCTGCTTATAACGACTCATTTCCAACGTTTTTAGGGGTGTAGAATTCATTTCCGAGGTCATTTTTTATTTAGGTGATCGAAGGCGGTGGTATAAAGCATGCTGTTGCAAAAATATTATGCTTGACAGTAGTGTTGTTAAGTATTATTAATTCTTTGGATAATTTGTTTAATCAAAATACCATACAGTAAAATCAAAATTTCTAACGATAACTTCTTCTTCGAACATACTATGTACACAAATCGAAGTTACTAGTGCCCTGGAAAGAAAAGATGTTGATAAAATGTCGTATTTCATGAAAGAACAAGAGAAGGTTTCAGTAATAATTAAGAACCTTACCGATACGTCACGTCTCGCAACCACCACATTTGCAAAGGGAAGTGCAAGGAAGACCTGCTTTTGCACCACCGCACCCAGTTGTGCTGCAGGATTCCCGCAAAGACTTCATCTTCGAAGGAACGAGAGATTGTCTCGGTTAAAGAAGATCGTAGCCTATTTTCAAGACTGTACATAGTATGTCAAACTCGTCAGGGCAATCTAGAAGTCTTTTTCAGCCACGAAAATCACACTTACCCTTCAGCACTCTCTGAATGTGGTGAACTTTGATTTGGAAAGAAAACCATGCTTGGTACCTGACGAAGAAAATCCAGCGCAGCAGTGCCTCGACTTCGACATGGTGGTGATTAATGGTGCCGCCGCAGTCAATTACATCCTTCCAGATCCTGGAAGCACCTTTTCCGATTATGGGAGGAAGTTCCTTTCTTACGTGAACAGTCCTGCGTATTTGAAAGCGCGAAGGATTGATATAGTGTTCGACGAACGCGTCAGTACATCATAGAAATCTGCTTTATGAATGAAAAGAGGACAGGGTGTTGTCCAAGAAAAGGAGCCAACAAAACAACTTCCGAAAAAAGTCAGACTTTTTCAGATGCGATGCGAATAAACAAGAGTTGTTCGCGTATCTTGGTAATTACATCATCACGACAGCATTTGCCCGAAAAGTTTTCGTCACGCTTTAAGAAAGAGTTCTTTGCAATGTCCAAAGCGATTTATCAGGATTGATGCCTTGCAATCACGAAGAAGCTGACGGCAGAATGCTTCTACATGCCGTAGACGGCGCAACACAAGGATGCAGTAGAATGTTGATCAGGACAGTAGACACCGACGTCGTCGTGTTGGCTTCTGCCTTGCTGGATAATCTCCATGGATGTGAACAGCTGTGCGTTGGATTATGCACGGGGGAATCATATCGATTGCTGGACATCCGTGCTATTGCACATCACATGGGACCGGAGAAGTGTGCTGGGCTGCTGGCGTTTCACGCCTTCACAGGTTGCGATACGACTTCGTCCTTCAGGAGCAAGGGAAAGCGATCTTGCTGGGCAGCCTGGAAAGCTTTTCCAGAAGCCGACAAAGTTTTCAAATCCATGTCTCAACCCCTCACTCCAGCGGAAGTACAGAAAACTGTACCTGCACTGGAGAAGTACGTCGTGATCCTATACGACCGATGCAGCGACGAAGACAGCGTCTACGCGGTGAGGAAGACTTTGTTCTGTTTAAAAGGACGGAAGATTGATAACATCCCCCCAAACCTCGACGCTCTCATCCAACGTGCTCTGCGAGCATCTCTGCAAGCAGGGCACGTATGGAGCAGGAACCTGGACAAAACATCGTCGCTTTCGGATCCCCAAGAGTACGGATGGATGTGAACAAGCGAAACTCCAGTAACTTGGAAGGTAGGCAAGCATTCGTATAAATGGCTTTCGTTTTACTTTATAAAAACACCAAGTAACCGCAAAAAAACCTCTGATTTTTGGGTAAAATGGACCCTAATTCTGCCTGCGGCAAAAGTGTGCCAAGAAATTGTTACCTGTTCGTGCAGAGCGACGTGCAGTACAACTCGGTGCGGTGGTGCAAAAGCAGGTCTTCCTTGCACTTCCCTTTGCAAATGTGGTGGTTGCGAGACGTGACGTATCAGTAAGGTTCTTAATTATTACTGAAACCTTCTCTTGTTCTTTCTATAAATACGAAATTTTTATCAACTTCTTTTCTTTCCAGGGCACCAGTAACTTCGATTTGTGTACATAGTATTTTCAAAGAAGTTATCGTCAGAAATTTTGATTTTACTGTATGGTATTTTGACTATACAAATTATCCAAAAAATAAATAATACTTAACAACACTACTGTCAAGCATGATATTTTTGCAACAGCATGCTTTATACCACCGCTCTCGATCACCTAAATAGAATATGACCTCGGAAATGAATTCTACACCCCTAAAAACTTTGGAAATGAGTCGTTTTAAGCAGATGTTTGCTGTCATTGTCTGCACCGCCCCCTTAGTTCCGCCCCGGGGGTTTCACTGGCCCCACCCCTTACCCCCTAGAACAAAAACCAACCCAGAAATGAATTCTATGCCCCAAAATACCTTAAAAATGATATGCATCAACCAATTTTTACGGGGTTTGACACCCCGCCCTCTGTAGCGCCGCCCCTGCCACCGACAAGAGAAATTATCCCAAAAATGAATTCTTTGCCCTCAAAAACATCGGAAATGATACTAATTTTATTAATTTTGCCCATAAAGAAATAATTAGGAATTTTTAACCCATAACATAAGGGTACGCGCCCAATCACATGTTTGGGGAGCTGTAAAAAAAACCAGGGGGTGTGCAGAATGCCTCCGTGGCTGAAAACGTTCCTCATGGACCCCTCAACGTAACTTTAAAAAATCGCTTTTACCTCGATTTGCACAATTGGTTGAATATATGGCGTTAAGCCACCAGACTAGCAGGAGAAACAGTGTATTTTTGATTGGCTGATTGTTTTGATGTTCAACGATCACGTGGTGAGTGTGAGTGCATCTCATTAAGACAGTTTGGAGTGTTGCAAAATATCATTTAATGATATTTCTAAAGCCAGTGGTGGTTTTTATGGCCATTTTTGATTATACCGCACAATTAGAGTCAGTGAAAAGTATTTCTTTAACTTGTGAAGACTACGCTACCAGAATCAACATTACTTTAAAGATGGAAATGCCAATCTTTGGAAACACAGCTCCATCAAATAAATGGCACTTGTCTATGGAAGAGACGAGCATGCACTAACTCCAAATATGCCTTGGGAGAGCGACGGATGTCATGATATGCTCGGGTAGAGCATGGCTATGGAGCAAGGCCATGGAATTGCCATTATAAACTGGACAAATACTTTGAAGAAGCACTCGGAGAAGAGTTGCTTGTAACCAACTTTCGCTTTGTTAAATACGAGTCGTGAGAGGTGCATAAGAATGCACGACAGTGTGTAATATTATGAACAGTTGAAAGCTAACAGACGATTTTCAAGGTCAGGTAGTGGCCGTGACATTCGTTAAATTTCTGTAGGAACATTATTGGTGCGAGCCTGCACGAGTTTATGAGGTGAGGCATTCTTATAAGCGGCTTGTTGCCTGCACGCCAGCTGTGAACCTTCCACGCTTCTAGCCTGAGTAGGGGAGGCCTTGGTTATTTTGTTTATTCTCGACAAGCAACGACATAATCTGAAGGTATGAAATGTGTAGCTTTGCATATGAAAGAACACTGGTTCGAGAATGGTTTCAATTGATGTTTAAGAGCTGATATTTTTGTATGGCATTCTGAAGTGTATTAGACACTTGCTAATTACTAAACTCATGAGGTTTCGACTACATTTCAATATTAAATTTTGATGCTGGGGGTATGACCATAGGAGCAGTTATTGTGAATTTGGGTCCACGACAGGACGTCATTGTATAAATTAGGATCATACTATTATTGTGCCTAGAGGAGTAACTCTTTAGGGAGGTATTTGATCTCATGTTTTGGAGCTGATTTATTGAATATGGTATTATTCCAGCAACCTTGTTCACGTTTGGCAAGTTGACATGATTGCGACTGACGAGTCCGTGTTATTGACATTAAACACAGGGTGTTTATTATGATAGTGAACAGTGATGATGATGATGATCGTGTGGCTCCGGAGAGGCCGAGTGCATGTCTTTCTAGTTGACGCCCGTAGGCGACCTGCGCGTCGTAATGAGGATGAAGTGATGATGAAGACGGCACATACACCCAGTCCCCAACCCACGGGAATTAACCCCAGGGGATTAAAATCCCTGATGGCTCGGCCGGGAATCGAACCCGAGGCTCTTTGGACCAAAGCCTAGCGCGGTAACCATTTAGCCATGAAGCCGGACAGTGAACAGTGATTCACTCATATTACGATGTATTTATTAGATGTTTCTCCCACATTTCTAGCGACACTATTGGTCACTAAAATTATACATTAACACCTTGAGGATTAATAATAAATTAATATTGAAAATAATAATAAAGTGAAAGGATTTTTGAACTAAACTGAAATCTAAATAATTGATGTAGTTCAGATTAATGAATGATAAACTTAAATTTATTTTCCGACCATTTCTTAGAGTTTTGTGTTTCGACGTACCGTACTTTAAATACATGTTGACAATTCCCAATTTTGAGACGACGATCATCTAATGACGGGATAATGTGTAACCCCGGTCGTTATGATGATAAGCGACGTAAGACGTGGCAGCCTGTCAAAGCAGTTGCCAACATAATTTCCTTTTAACACTTATGACTATTTCTCTGCAAACCGCAGGAAACTGAGCAGGTACGACTGCCCATTGCATTACCAATAGGAGTGTACTGAACCTGTGCAATTTGTGTTGTAAATAGCTTTGATATTTGTTTTTGATTTTATCAAATTAGGAAAGAATGTGCATAGCTATATTATTTTTACTTTCTTAGGATAAACGCGTCTCGTTTATCAGTAGTATTTTAACGTCAGACAGGATTAGCTAAACTTAACGTCAATGTAAATGTTGGAGAGAATACCAACATAGCTTAGCTATTCCTATTGTGCAACTGATTAACGTAAATTGGACTTTGCATTGTAAACAAGTAAATATCTTTCTTGCTAATAGATTCACAACTGTCATTATTATTATTATTATTATTAAATCTCCGATGTAATTGCTTAGGGAATCGTTACGTATTCTTCTCCTAGTGATTGATTTATTCATCGATTTGTGAATAGGACTTCGAGAGGATTAAGATAGACTTTAGTTAAGAGATACTTGACTTTCTTTTTCAGGACAGATTATATTCGGACTATCCGATTTTCACCTCTCAGAAGTAGGCTAGGGATCTGCTAATTTGTCAAGAAATTCAGTGTGATTTTAACTTAAGCCTGTCCTTATTACTTCGTGGTAGCTTCTGTGTTTTTCCTGTGAGTGCATTCCACTGGGCTGGTCGTAAGAATAGATCTCTCATATTCCCGACACCCCTGAGTACAGGCCAGCCTACGAATACATTCTTGTCCCGAGTCCACTGTGTTAGCCAAAGAAGGGTCTTCTCGGAAGGGCAGTTCAAGACCGGCAGCTCTCCGAAACTATCGTCTGACGGGCACAGTAGATACCACGCCATACATGAGCTGTCCACATGTACTTAATTCAGAAAACTCTCCCAGACTTGCTAGAAGTTGTGCCCCTGCAAATAAGAAGAAACATGTGGTTTATGCATGATGGAGCTCCAGCATATTCTAGTCTCATTGTTCGAGATGAACTGACCGGTAACTACCATAACAAATGGATAGGTAGAGAAGGATTAGTTCCATGGCCTGCACGTTCCCCCGACCTCAATCCCTTGGATTTTTGTATATGGGGGCACGGGGGCACCCACAATTGGTGTATGCAACAAACAACCCGGATGAAGAAACCTTGGTCAACGTGTCATGGAAGCTTGCGAAGCCATTCGACACAATCAGGAAGTATTTGGAAGTGTGCGACAGTCCATGATTCGACGAGTGCATGTGTGTCTAGACGCAAGAGGGGGACATTTAGAGCATTTGATATGAGTTGACGTGTTAGACATTTCCTAACAGGCTGATAATGTCAATGTCAAAAATAGATTAATGTGTCACTTTAAAATGTTCTTTCATTTAGAGCATTTTGTACTTTAATAAACCGAAAACGAAGGATTTTGAGATATATGTGTATATGAACTTTTGTTTATTGTTTTGGTGCAAGGAACCCATCTCCAAAGTTTGTAAAGATACTTTAGAATCACCCTGTATATCAGGCGATCAGCCTCACTCAGCCACTGTTGTTGTTGATTAATGTAGGGGCTCTGCGACACTGTGATCATGTAGCCTTGTGTACTTGAGTGCGTGGGTGTGTGGAATGTATCTGATAACCTGTCTCATTGCACTGCTGTACTAGCATATGTGTTTGTAATTGATGCTAAGATCTGGGTAATAGGCAGCCGTGGCCTGAATTTACAGTAGGTGATATCCCGGTATTTGCCTGGATTTGAAGTGGGGAAACTACAAAAACCACTTCAAGGGTGGCTACGTTATGAATCTAACCCACCTTTTCTCAGTATTGCCTCATGAGTCTGAGTGTATCTCATTCCAGACTAGAATTCAACTTCTTGGCAGGGTTGGGAATCGAACCTGGGCCTCCACAGTGACAGCTAAGAACGCCACAAGGTGGACACTCAGCTACTACTTGAAGTAAAAACTGTTCGTTTCGATGATAATGATGATGATGATGATGATGATGACGACGACGAAAATTGTTGTTAGAAGGGGCCCAACATCTATTTTATTGGCCCCTAATGGTTTGAGGGATAGTGCAAATGATGAATTGAAACCTACATCTAGAACCAACTTACTTACTAGAAGGAATAAGGGAAATAAACTACAGGGAATTAAAATTTCCTCAACCCTCGAAGAATGAGGGCAAAGGGACTCAGAAAGAAGTAGAACCATGAAAGGCAGATGGAGAATGTGAGAGGGCCTGCACCAATTCAATAGAAAAGGAGAGAAAAGGGACTCAGCTCAGGGTCCCCAACTCCCGATCTCACCAGCCGTGTGCCCTTGAGGGTGAAGCTAGCACTATCCAGGGTGCACCATAAGTATTGGTGGAGCCTTCTTTAGGGCCTTGAGAACAAGGCAGGAGATACCATGAAGAGAAAAGAAGAGTTCTGACTCCTCGAAGAATGAGGGTATCAGGAAAAGATGAGAAAAGGGCCAATTGGGGCGGGAAAAGAAAAAAGAAAAATCCTAGGCCTTGGATACCCCAATACCGTTGGGATAGGAAGAGGACAAGAGTTCACCCAGGGGGCAACAGGAAAGATCGCCGAGAGGAACTACTTTTGAGCCCCTGGGGTGAACTGCTAGTCTTGTTTCACGATTACCGTTAAAAATATCCTGAATGTATATCGCCAAGGACCGTTGTTTTGACAAATACAATTAATATTTGAGAATAATTTTACATTTAATAGCAAACAGAAAATCCTTTTGTATTTGAAACATAGCTTACGTCTCCTCACGTAGCCGATACATGCTTTATTCGGACTGGCTCTACGTATTAAAAATACCCAATTTAAAATATCATCAAAAGTATGGGTGAAAATACGACTGACGACTCTTCGACGAGACACCCGGTATTGGACCTGCTGTGTCCAACGTTGGCGCAATCAGCTGGCATTTGAGGGAACTTAAATTGTGACAGAGCTTTATCAGTAGATTTATGGGCATCAAAAAGATCTCTTTCAGGGTAAAATGCCGGCACCCCAGCGTCTTTAAAAGTCGCAGGAGTCAACAGCGGCGTAAAACCCAAAGTATTATTTTTATTAAGACCATGAGAGACGTAAGAAATGTTTACTAGCTACACTGTTCGAAATGGGTTTACAACATGCAAGTGCGACTGAAAGGAGTCTGATTACATTGATATGCATTTCATTTTTTTCTGCTACAAGAAAAAGATATTACCGATTCTTGTTTAGTTAAATGCCCTGCATCCATATCTGTGTTCAGATTTTCTGTATCACGTTAGGATGGTTTGTAAATTTGAAAAGAAAGTCGGAAAAACATCTAACTTGTCAAAGTTCATTAAGGTAAATCCGACACAGAAGCCGCATACACTGTAGCCATAAGTTCCCGAGTGATGCAGTGTTGAAATGGATATGCTATGGCGCTAGATATCCGCAATCTCGATCAGGGAAGCCAAAACAATTGATAGGTAGGGACCGGCAATGCCTTTAACGTGGGATCGAGTCAAGCAGGAAAGCTCCGTTAGGAACCACGGCCACATACCTTCGATTCGTGTGTGAAAGTTATACCTGTAATAGTACCATTAGTCAAGAGGTGTTTGTACTTGCCATCCATAAGCAAGCTCTAGCACATAAATCAAAGATCATTACAGAACGCTCGCTGGACATTAAAGAGCTGCAAGACACGCACTTGTGGTACGATGGACGATGGACGATGGACGATGGACGTGGTGAATGTCAGGTGAGTGTAACTTACCGGAGTGAATAGAAATTTAGTGTAGTAGGCATTTTGGTGTGAATGTGTTCTTCGTGGTCTCGAACCATGGATGCCGAAGCCTATCAGGTATTATTGGACAATTCTATGCCACCTACGCTGCCAGTGGCTCCAATTTGGAGCTTGTCCTTTTCTTTTTCAACGTGATAAAGCAGCATTTATAAAGCCATGGACATAAACGAGTGGTTTAACAAAACGGGAGTAAATGAAATGGAATGGCCGGTACTCATTCCAGAGCTGAATCCAAGTATGCATCTTTGGGATAAGTTACTGAGTCGGTTGATAGACAGACTACTCCACCCAGCATGAAAAAATTACCTGAGGACATCAACCGAAATTTAGCGAAAGTCATCCTAGAAATGAGGAGGGACTGTGTCAGAGGTGATTCGAGGACATAAGTCATGCTGACGGCATAGCAGCTTCAATTAATCAATAATTATTTAGTGGCTAGATAGCAGATGTCAACATATAGCAGCAAGTCAAAACTACGTTGTTTCAACAGTTTTCAATTAGCCTACTCGGTTGTTTATATAATCATGATTTTGATATATTAGTCCAACACACTACAAGAAGCAAGAATCAGCAGATCTAAACCTAGGTGAGTTCGGTTTTCATAACATACCAACTAGTGTATCCTACATCAGTTTCATCCACAATACTGTTGCTTCCTTCATATCTCAAAGGAACCAATGTTATAAATCGATATTAGGGAACACAGCCAGGGAACCTTTGCCCAATTGATAATCAATAACCCCACATAGCGATCTCCAGAATTGCGAAGAGGATACCAAGCTCTCCCCAAGTAGCCATCAACCTGCTAGTAGTGTTCTTATCCTGACGATTTATTGCGTTCCATTGAGTCTGACATTTCGCCTCAAGCTCCCAGCAAATTGTGCATCCACGAACGAGAATAATTTAGCGGGCACTTAACGCGGGAACAAAACTCCTCAAATTTACTTTCCACAGTCCTCGAGCAGGCGAGAAACAGTCTAGTGGGTCATTATGTGGTCTAGTGGGAATTGTGAAAGTGATTTGGGCTTTATACTAAACTAGCTGTTACCCGCGGCTTCACCCGCAATAACATTTGGAATCCCGTTGTAACATTAGTTTCCTAGTGGAAAATAATTCTATCACCTGAAACGAAAAATGCATGGGACGAAAAAAAAAAACATCAAAATATCATGTTGGTTTCGGACCCTAAAAGACGTGAAAAATATAATAAAAGTATTAAAAAAAACTATTTTTTTAAATTTCATTCGAATCAATTTTTATGTCATTCCTGTGACTTAGAAAATTCCGGCCAAAAAGAACAAAATCATTAATAACTCCGTAAGTATTCGTCGTATGATGAAATAGCAAGAGACAAAAAAGATGTAATTTGTTATTTTCTACAACATGGGCCATGTATAATTTTACACTCAGTCATATTACGTCCCTCCCCCCATAATTTCACCCCTCCCCATAGGCCCCTTAAATTGGATTTATGAAAAAACGGTCAAACACCTATTTACTTATTTTTTATGCTGATTTTTTCCCGCTGAGTTCCAAACTCCTGGCCTATGTCGTTTAAGGGATACACGCTCCGTTAGGAATCCTTCAACCCCCACTTTTCACCCCTTTCACCTCATAATATACACCACATCGAAAAACCCTCAGACACGTGTCTTCTTATTTTTAATGATGAGTTTATATGCCGAGTATCACATCCCCCAATGAAACCAATCGGGAGATATTGCTATTCAATGAAATGCAGGTCTACCCCCTTAACACCCCCACTTTTCACCCCTTTCACCTCATAATATACACCACATCGAAAAACCCTCAGACACGTGTCTTCTTATTTTTAATGATGAGTTTATATGCCGAGTATCACATCCCCCAATGAAACCAATCGGGAGATATTGCTATTCAATGAAATGCAGGTCTACCCCCTTAACACCCCTTTAGAACCTGAATATCCAAAAATCCTTTCTTAGTGGGCGTTTGCGGCCCTTGAGGAAGCTGCATACCAAATTTCATTCCAATCCGTTCGGTGGTTTCTGAGATTTCGTGATGAATGAATCAGTCAGTCAGTGGTATTTGAGCTTTATATAGTAGATAAGCGTCTCGAAAATAGAAAGCAATGTCCGTTATTCTTGAGCTGGCATTTTGCTAGAAAATACATGCAACACATACAGTCCAGTATTAATTTTTACCGCGGTGTAACCATGCTCGTTTAATCGTACACCACGACCGCGTGGGCAGCTGCAGCGAGTCCGGAGATCGTAGGATCGAATCCCGGTGCTGACAGTGGCTATCCTGAGTGTGTTTTCCCCCTTTTTTACACAATCTCTCTCCAGGCAAATGGCGGGATATTACCTTGATTCAAGCCCCGTGACACGTACCTCATCCCTGTCCCTAATACAGCTACACACACTACTACAGTCATCGCATCATTATCAGACAAATTCAACACACTTCCAACTACACGCCGCTAGTGACCAAGATGTCTCAAACCACTGAAATGAATTAACAAAAACAACAAACAGCAATATTAATGTTTAACACTCAATATAATATCGGTCCTCAACGTTTTGGCGCCTGGCTGCGGGGATCAGCGGTAACGTTCTCTCCTGCTGTGCAGACTTCCGGCACCCCGGCGTCTCTAAAAGCCGAAGTAGTTAAAAGAGGCATTAAACCAAAAACATTAGGCTATTATTGAACGTTTTGGATACCTGCACTCAAGAAGTATAATTTTAAAATATTCCTATGTTCATGGCGTGAACATATTCTGTAATGTCGAAAAACTACTAGAAATACCCACTAATGCTTAGTGCTTATGCATGATCCAGTTCGAGAGGACGGCAACTAAAAATTCACTTTTTGTTTTATACATCAAAAGATAGTATTTTGAGTAAGTGCTATGATACGGGGGAAACCAAACCACATAGCTTGCTTCAGAACTCGCCTTAATTCTTGCCCAATCCTCATTGAAGAGTGATTAATTCCGATGTGTCGCAGATATCTGGGTTTATAGAATACGATATTTTCATTTGTATAACGTGCATGATAGACTGTATGGCACCTAAGTTACAAACTCAACAACACCAGAAAGGAATTTTGGACGTAGTTTCTTCGAGCGAATCAGATATTTCTTAACGATGAATATTACATAATAAACATAAATTAATTATCATTCGTAACAAACAACAAAATAGTTATTATTTTCATGATAACTCCAGATCTTCTATGGCACCATTCCGTTGTTCAAATTTCTGTTTGATAGCCTGTCATGCACGTAACAATTGTCCATCTGTCCTTCTGTGTTTCATCTCCAGCCTGCGAAATGGGAGCTAGAGAAATGGCTGAGGCTAATCCAAACAAAACGCAGTCTTAACTTCCTGTTGAGTCATTTGGAGACAAGAACAGTACCGAAGTTTCCCACCCTGTCGGCCTGGGTACATTTTCTCGCTCTGCCATGCTGGATCTCGAAGAATATGAGGTTGATTGTACTCCTACTCTTGGCCAACCTTGAAGGGGATGTCCGTAGTCTTTAACGTGGGGCCTACTTGCAATTTTTGCACACACACAAAAAGTAGACTTATGAGATCTACACGGGCCAAACACAACGAAACCGAAATGAACGAAAGTTGGTACAGAAGTAGCACTAGCAAAGGACACATCAGTGTCATGTTTTATATCGCCGCCATCTTAACCAAAACTAAATGGCGGTCACCCAAATGTTCAGAGCTTAAATCAAATTACGATTGAAACATGCATTGGATTTCTACCAAAGTTTGGAAAAATATACCTTCGTGTGGGAAGCGACCGGTGACCAAACTAAAAGGCCATCAGCTAAACCATTTCAAGATTGCGGCCGTTGGAATCATGCAAGCAATATAATCCTTAACTTATGATACAATGAAACAATGTTCACAGTATTTGTCATTCAGATAGTTTTATACAGGGTTATATATACTGTATATCAGCACCGTTACGCGGGGATTTTCAACTCGGCCGTCGCCCGTGAATCGGCCGACCGCGCCGCTGTTATAACTCCCCTTGTTAAACTAACTTATCTAGGTGTATCTCTCATACATTGTTAATAATGTTCAAAACTTACATGAGGTGCTGAAAATGGTGTCCTCCCGCAGATGAACAGGCATTGTATCGAGAATGTACATTTCGATTAACACGATTAAGTTCGGCCACTGAAATGTTTCTGACTTCGTGTGTTAGGTTTTCCAACATTTCGCGTGTACACGGCGAGCAGATTTGTATTTAATGTAACTTTTTTTAACAAACATGCGCTGCTTTAAAATTAACTGCCAAACCATCTTAAGCGAGAGAATGTACACTGAGTGTGACAGTGGGATAATTGCGCGGTGACCGATGCAGCTGACAAGACGAGTGCGCATAGAGATAACAAGGGGAATTACATCAGCCGCGTGAAAAATCTCCGCGTGTGTCGGTGCTGATATATAGGCTAAATATAACCCTGTATAAGGACCCTCTCTTGTAAACATGATAACAACATGAGACTGTATATTACGTGTAGTCGTCATCTTGAAATATAAAATTATATAAATAAACAAGCAACCCGACCCGGCTTCGCCCGGCAATAGTTACGAATACATTACGTGATAAGGGCTTTTTTTTTCAATGTCAATGAACAACGACCAATATCCGTTTTACGTCTCGGCATGATGGGTTAAAATCACTGACTGGACTATTAATTATAATATCATGGAGATGCATGTGCAACAAATTCTTGTCAGACGTAATTTAAGAATGGCGAGGCGCATGAAACACAAATCCCCCTTCCGTCAAATCTTAACTTGACTGTGAAATTTGCGGAACGAAAAGTTCACAGGCGAAATGAAGAAAAGCCGAGTTGCACTTCCAGGGAAACTCCAAACACAACCACTCTTCTCTAAAGTTTTACTCAACACGACTCGACAGTTTGCTGCTGGCTGTATCTCGGGCAATAAGTTCCCCCGCTAGCTAAGCACTCAGTAACTGAATGGAGATTGTTGGAAGAAATGAAAACGTAAAAAAACACTTATAGTAGGCGATGTATTGAAGGTAGAGATATGCTCTCCCGGGCTTTTTTGTAGAACTTTTCATGCTGAACAATTCTTACACTCATAGCATATAGATATTTTTAACGGTTTGCCCAGCGTAAGCTTAAAAAGCGCACGGACGCCAGTTTTTTTTCGACCTTTTCACTGAAATAGTTAGTGCTTGACTTCCTTTGGTCATAAATAAATTATTTTCTACATAAACCTTCCTCGAGATATCCTTTACAGAATGGTGAAAACCGCATCAAAATCCATTCAGTGGTTCTCGAAATTACCCTTGACATCCAAGAATCGGGGACTTCGTTTTATGCTAAGTAGAGATTATACGCCAATCAGTATAATTTAATATAATATAATCCCCCTTCCGTCCAATCTTAAATTGACTGTAAATTTAGCGGAACGAAAAGTTCACAGGCGAAATGAGAGTTGCACTTCCAGCGAATGAAACTCAAATCTCCCTTCCGTCCAATCTTAACTTGACTGTGTTTCACAGGCAAAATGAAGAAAACCCGAGTTGCACTTCCAGGGAAATTCCAAACACAACCACCCTTCTCAGAAGTCTTAACTCAACACGACTCAACGGTTTGCTGCTGGCTGTATCTGGGGCAATAGGTTCGCCAGCTAGCTAGGCTGTAACAGGGATGATAGACTCGCCCTTAGCTAGCTCGTAAACTGTCGCCTCAGTAGTTGAATGGACATGATTGGAAGAAATTAAAACGTAAAAACACTTATAGTGGGCGATGTATTGAAGAGAGACATATGCTCTCGTGGACTTTTTTGTAGAACTTTTCATGCTGAACAATTCCTACACTCATAGTATTTAGATATTTTTAACTGTTTGCCCAGCCTAAGCTTACAAAGCACTCGGACGCCAGGTTCTACTGAAATCGTTATTGCTCGGCTTCCTTTTATCATAAGTAAATTATTTTCTACAGAAATCATCCTCGAGATATCCTTTACAGAATGGTGTAAACCACATCAAAATCCATCCAGTGGTTCTCGAGTTTACCCGTAACATCCAAGAATTGGGGACTTTGTTTTATACTAAGTAGAGATAACTCTCAACACTTAAAAGCTACTGTAACGAAAATTAGTGACACGACGAGTGTCTTATGATATTTAGTAATGAAATTAAACTCAATAAGTCGCTTCGTATTCCCGAAGCAAAAGAACAGTGACTCCATGGATTCAAGTTGGCGGCAAGGCGTGCTATTAAAGTATACAAATTAGTAACTCAGGATGTTATTGCACCATTAAGGCAAAACTTTATAGTAGGAAATATTTTATAAGAAGCCTTCGTAGCGATCTGTATACAGCGCTCAGCGGCCATCGTGAAAATTCTTAATTTAAGAATGAATAACCTTTCATATTTTAGAACTACAATAACGAAAATAATGATAAAATTGAAACCTATACGGAAAATCGTATGCCCGAAGGAAAATAACAGCGACTTTAATTTTTCAAGATGGTGGCCAGACGTAATATTAAAAAGTAATAGTGAATCATTCAGAATCTAATTGCGCAGTTAAAACGAAACTCAGTTAGAGAGAAGTATCATATAAGGGACCTTACTGAAATAAGCCGTTAGAATACAACGCGAGACGACCATCTTGAAAATATAGAATATGATAATGAATAACTCAACGTATTTTTAAGATACAACAACGAAAATTAGCAGTAATGCAGAACCTTGTAAATAGCTTCCTATGACTAATTCAAAAGAACAGCGACTCCATTACGTTCATGATGGTGGCTGAGCTTATTTTAAAACTTCAATATCGTTAACTCTCGATATTATAACAAAATTGATGCAAAATTTAGTGAGAGGGGAGTGCCATACAAAAGACCTCACTACCATTATTCATAGTAATATGACACTGTGTTTAGCGAGCAACGGCCTTCTTGAAATTATAAAATATACCAGCAAATAATTCTATATATTTTAGAGATACCTCAAGTTAGCAATAATGTCACATGTGGCTGTATGCCAAAGAATACCCCACCAGATATTCAAGATGGTGGCTGAGCATAATATTAAAACTTCAAAATCAACAACTCAGGATCAATTGTGCAATTAACACGAAACTTTGTAAGAGGGGAGAAACAGATAAGATACCTTGCTTGCATTAACCATAAAACTATCACACTGCTTATAACACGCACCTGCAATCTTGAATATATGAGACTTTAATATCGAAAATCCACTATTTATTATGACGTTTGCTAACCTGAGACATGCATCACGTTACGCATTTTCTTTTTTAAATACACATAGAATGTCTTTTGGAATTTCATTCCAAGTCTAAAATCAGTGCAATTTGTTCCTAATGTCAAGTGAATAAAATTGTTGTAGACCTATACGCCTCAAGTTGAGGTTTGTCATTAAAATAAAATGTTGTTACAGTATTAATGAAAACTATTTTTCAGCACAGGTCCAATCTATGTTCTATTTGTAACTTCTTGTGTCGATTTGTAGAAGGTCAACCAGACCGAAACATGTAGGTACTACTAATAGTGTATAAGTGTAAAAATTGGTATTGATAAGTGGTAAAGATTGAATATAATCAACAAATCAATACGGACACAGAATGGCGTATGCCATAGAAAAAAAATCTTAAGTCTGAAGTTTTCAAGAAGAAATTACGTATTAGAGCATATTTGAGTTGCCATCAATCAAACAATTTGTTGGATATAATAAAGGTGATCATGAATCACTACCGGTACCCATAAAACGTGATGGGATTGTCTAACAATTTGAACTGGTCTATTCATTAATATATCCATTCTACTCTTTCATAAGAATCGCCCCTGAAAAGTAGAAAACCTTCACATTCCCCCCTCCATTTCCTAGTCGTTTCTTGGATCCACAACTTGTCATAAGTAGCCTACTTGGTGCAATCGTAAATAGATGAATTGATTAAGTGCTTTTTTCTTTCATAAACAGGAATAATTCATTGACTGCTATTGGAATGCCCTCTTTTCTGCACCAACACTTCGTGAAACAAGTTTCTTAATCCTTTTGTTCACTTTTCTCTCTTGATCATCCGAGTTTCTCTTTTTAACGTCATTGCTTCTCCATTTTTCCTATTAAGATATTACAATCGGATAAAAACTCTTTGTCGCGGAATGTCTGCCAACTCCCTGGAAACAATATCAGCAGTAGATGCAATGACACTTTCTCGAAATTTGAACTTCTGATATATTTCCTCCATTCATTCCTCTTTTCAGAGTCAAATTGCTGAAGGTTTAATTTTTCACCGAAAGATACACTTCTAACCCAAGACGGTGCACAATAGGAATGGAAGTCATCCTTCTCGATCTTATGCATGTGCGTATCTAGATCGTAAAATTCAACTTGATGGCTCTTTGCGAGGAAGTCAGCGATGTATTTCATGCCATCTTTCTCTGAACAAAATTCTTGAGAAGACATACCACGCTCCTTAAAGTATTTCAAGGAAGTTGAGAGGATCACTACACCTTCATTTTCTTGAAGCGGAAGGTATCTATTTATTAAGGCTCCTTTATTGCCACCTGTTTCAGAATATTTGCTAACATGAACTCGTTTAATTGTTCGCTCATATTCGGGGTATATATATTGTTGTATAGTCTACAATACCGGGAATTGTTTTCCTAGTAGTGACATCTGTAACTTGTCGAGTGAATTTATGGGCGAAGGGTGGTCATGGAGTCATCTTGTTATTATTTGAGAAAAGATTTCTCTAAGCAATCTTTATTTAACTGGTGTATAAAAATAATGTAAATCGAGTAACACAATCCATATGTTTTAAGAAACGAAATATAAAGTAAATAAAACACGTAGTCCCCTCGCAAATGGAGACAGGAGGGTCTATCAGGCCCGATGATGCGTTACCCCCACTCTGCTGCTAGCGGCAGGCAAGTTACGAGGTAACTTTGGGCATTGCCGACATCCGGAAACAATCGATTCACGTTAATTCACCATCACTTTCTCGAATAGGCCTACTACCATGGTAAGTGGTTTTGAGCTCTGTATTAACCTTCACAATCCTATCCCGAAATATTTCGAGTTTCATGCAATCACTTGAACATCAGAACCAATCATGAGACAGGATACCAGATACTTTCCATACTGAGAACAGTTATACGAGGATAATGACTGTTGTTCCTAACCCCTTGAATATAGCAGCAATGACAACAGATCTCATGGTGTTGAATACAGAACCTGAAATTAGAAAAAATTAACCATTTCCTTTTGATAAGTTCTTAGCGCGATGTCAAAAAACCTTAGGCCTACCCTTAAGGAATTAACAACCTTATGTTTTCATAAAATATACAGGGCGCCGGAGAATGTTCTCCGCAGTGGGTACGTGCAGCTGTGAGTGGTTGAGTCATGCGTTTTAGTTGGCTGCACTGCACTGTGTCCTTCAAAGCGGGACTTTCCCGTGTGAGCTGTCGGTGTGTATCGCGATAAGCGCGCAGCCTGCATGTCTTCAGCGTGTATTAGTCAACGAGCGTTCAGATAGATTATTATTGGAAGAGTGCAACAGTATACAAGCGGTAATGTTTACTACTGAAGAGAGAGTTTTTTGGTGGAATACGTTTTTCGCGAAGGCGATCGGTTAACAGAAAATGTAAAATTAAGATTTCAGGTGCGGTTTCCTAATTCAAAGTGTCCAAATCGTGATACCGTTCGGGATTTGGTAAGTAAATTTCGTGTGACTGGCTCAGTGCACGATATACCGGGAACAGGCAGGCCTACGCTTTTAACAGACGAAAAAATTGATGAAATCTCCGATATAATGCTGCGTAGTCCAAGTAAATCAACACGAAAATTAGTTCAACAAACAGGAATCTCTAAGTCGACAGCACATAAAGCTGTAAGAGACAAGCTTCAGTTGTTCCCTTATAGTGGGCGATGTATGGAAGATAGACATATGCTCTCCCGGACTTTTTTGTAGAACTTTTCATGATGAACAATTCTTACACTCATAGTATTTAGATATTTTTAACGGTTTGCCCAGCGTTATCTTACAAAGTGCTCGGACGCCAGGTATTTTTATCGACTTTCCCACTAAAATCGTTACTGCTCGGCTTCCTTAGATCATAAATAAATTATTTTCTACAGAAATCATACTCGATATATCCTTTACAGAATGGTGAAAACCGCATCAAAATCCATCCAGTGGTTCTCGAGTTTACCCATAACATCCAAGAATCGGGGACTTGGTTGTATACTACGTAGAGATAGAGATGATGCAAGCGGCTGCCGTACTACCAACGTAACTGCTGTAGCTAGCTCTCGCAGACGCATGTAGGCGCTGCGGAGAACATTTCCGGACTCACTGTATTACGGTATATAAACAGTGTACATTTGCGTCAGTTAGACTGCAAATGTACAAATAGCTTATTGTACGTCTGTCACTTCTGTTTGACCTGCACGTTGGTTGACGTGCACTAGTTCACGGCACAGTGATGTTGTATGTTCACGTTTCAATGAACGAGCTGCATCCCACAGTGAGAGCGAACACCCTGCTCCTGACTTTCAGGAACATCAAAGGAGCAAAATATTAATTCACTAATGTCAATGTAAACGAACGACGAGCGTATTCTCTCAAGTAGTATCATAAACTACTGTCCCATTAATGCTATTAATGTATTTTTCCTTCGTTAAGGGGTTCGAAGAGCAAACACTAACCCAGTTCTATTTCCTAACCAGGAGACGGAGCCAGATCTATTATTTACTTTCCAATGAAACACACATGAGAACAAGCCTCGTCGAAAGTAAAGAAATACCTGTCCTGGCATTCTTCTGTTAAGCTCCAGGACGGCTGAAAAGAATGCGATAAAGTTAAGAATGGATATTTGACGGGTGGACTACTAATTAAGAATTGAAGTATTAGAAGTCATTCTTCAGTGTTGCTCAGTAAGCTATAGTAGAATGCTTTTCTGTCGGTCAACACAACCGTGCCTAATTATATTAGGCGGGGGAGTGCAAATATTTAAACACTCCAACCTGAAAGAAATATTACATGAATAATGTGTCACTTAATGAACACACTCTCTTTTATACAGAAAGGGGATGACACAAATTGGATGACATGCTTCGAGGTCATGCGATCATCATCCTGTTCACTAAAGCTCAGATTAGGTTACACTTATGTACAACAATATATACAATTAGGCCTATTAAATTACAAAGGTGTTTTTTATGACTTGTGTAACGTGTCAATCTTATTTACAGCTATTATTACTCAGTTGGTCTATAGCACTTCTATAAATGTTGCATTGTTATTGAAAAATGAAAATCCACAACCTGCTTCCAGTCTCCGGAGAAAAACCTGTCTGCCTCCGTTTTGTCCAGCACAGATCTCACATGGAGTGACCGGGATTTGAACCACGGACCCAGCGGTGAGAGGCCGGCGTGCTGCCGCCTAAGCCACGGAGGCTCTCTTGCATTGTTATTAATATTGATTATGTGGTTAAGTATGTCAACACTAGAGATATGAATGCTGTCAACACTATTTTTAGCCTATTTTCATTTTATAAAAAAATAGGCTTATGAGATCACCTTTTGTCCGTGTGTCTGTGTGATGTGTGTGTGTCTGTGTGATGTGTGTGTTTCCCCTCCCCTAACTTCTAAACGGCTGGAGCGATTTCAATGAAACTCGGTAAGGTCATACCACCATTTTGGCCAACTCCGACCATGCCCTTCAAATTTTCTTACGTCTCACCAATGAAACATGGCGGCTGTGCGAAATATTTCACTAGCATTCAATATCTCTGGGAACTACTACCAACATCACCCTGAAATTTTGTCCAGTGATAAAGTAAACTACTAGAAGTTCACCTATGTGACTTTCTAAGACCTGGTAACTACAAAACCAACATGGCGGCTAAGCGAAGTTGCGACATTTAAATAGACGTGTCTCGCGATTTAACCAACCAAACACAATGAAACTTGGCACAGTATATGTTTATGCACATTGTAATGCACCGACATCTAACTTTGTTCAATTGTTTACATAACCTCAAGATGGCGACTGTGCGAAATATTTCGCAGGCAATCTATATCTCCGGAACTATTACGGATACAACCCTGAAATTTTGTGCGGAGATAAGAGCACTACTGGAAGTTCATCTATGAGACTTTCAAAACCCTGTTAACTACAAAACGAACATGGCGGCCAAGTGATTTTGAAAGTTTTAAATAGACTTTTCTCGCGATTTAATGATCCAAACGCAATGAAACTTGGGACAGCAAATGTTTATACACATTGTAATACACTGGTATCTAATTTAGTTCAATTGTTTACATAACTTCAAGATGGCGGCTGTGCGAATTTTAAAATTAAGTTCTTATTTCTTGTGTCGTAATCATGCGATCGAAGTGAAAGTTTGAATAATGAAGCTACGCAATAATTTTCCTTTAATGGTACAGTAGGCTACATAACTCTATGGCCAATACCTATAACAATCCAACATGGTTACCATCCGGAATATTTAGACGGTTCTCAATATCTACGAATCTATTACAGCAATCAAACTGATTTTTAATGTGCGTAGGCGCTATGAACATAAGTTCACCTATAGGACTTTCAATAACATGGTGATCACAAATCCAACATGGCGGCGACGCGAAGCATAAATATTTACATCGACGTTTCTCGCAATTTAAACATCCGAGTGCAGTGAAACATGGTACAATAAATCCTTATATATATGTTAATCCACTGGCATCTAATGTATTTCAATTGTTTCCATAACCACAAGATGGCAGCTGTGCGAAATTTTTTAATGCCGTTTTTACTTCTTGTGTCCTAATCATGCGATTGAAGTTTGAATACTACACGTACACAATAATCTTCACGTAACAGTACATAACCAAGACCTACATATATAAAAATCCAACATGGCGATCATCCGAAATATTTAGTCGGTACTCAATACCTACGAATCTATTACAGCAATCAAACTGAAATTTTGTATGTTGATAGTGGCAATTAATATAAGTAGGATATCCCCCAGGGGCTCACATCTAGTGAGAAGTGGGTTGGCGACCACGGGGCCCCAGCTGAGTCCGGCATTGCTTCCACTTACTTGTGCCGGGCTCCTCTCTGTCTTCTTTCCTGTCGACCTCACTTGGTCAACTCTTGTTCTCTTCCGACCCCGACGGTATTAGGGTATCCGAGGTCTAGGGAGTCTCTTCCTTTCCCGCCTTAATTGGCCCTTGTCTCATCTTTCCTGACACCCTCCTTCTGTGAGGGGTCAGCCTTCTTTTTATTTTCCTTTTACCTCCTGCCTTGTGGTCAAGGCCCTTAAGGAGGCAGGGTGTATGTAGCCCCACCACTTCTGGTGCACCCTAGATAATGCTACACCCTCAGGGGCTCACGGCTGGTGAGTTCGGGAGTTGGCGACCCCGAGGGATTCCTGAGCTGGGTCCGTTTTCCCCTTTTGTCCCTTACCTTCGGGGCGGACCCTCTCCTCTTTCACTTTCCTATCTGCCTTTCATGGCTCTCCTTCCTTCCAAGTCCCTCAATCCGCATTCTTCGAGGGTTGAGGGCATTTCTTTTCCTCCTGTCCTTTATTTGCCTTATTCTCCTTTAGTTTTCCATTTCTTCTTCTAGTATATAGGTTGGTAGTTAGTTTTAGTTTTAAGTTTACATTTCATTTTCATCTTCACGATCACCCAAACCATCAGGGGCCGATAGCCTAGATGTTAGGCCCCTTAAAACAACAATTATCATCATCATCATCATCATCATATAAGTAGGATATATGAAAATAGGCTTTACTTCTTCACGGAACTACTTGTTTTCATGTCCGTTTCTACTGAACGTTCCCATTAAACTGGTGGTCTTTTATAGTGAGGTTGGTTAGGTTAATAATGAAAATATACACCTACTACATACACTAGAATTGAATAAGGTTATGTAAACTTAGCTGGTATTTGGGTTATCCTGTATTGCTTCCGATTCCATTCACTACACTCCATGACCTGCTTAATGTAAGCCCTGGATAGCTTCCTCGCTTAGTTGTTGTGGCGCTGTCTACCTCCATGTTCCATGAACTGTACTATTATAGGCACGCCATCTGTTGTTGTTTCGAACAACTGCTTAACTTGCTTCTTGAAGCCGGCTACGAACCCTAATTTATAATGGTGAATGCTTATGTTTCTGTATCTCCTCAATTATTAAAGACCAATCTCCACCCCCGTCAAGCTTAAGCTTTAAAGTCATCCTTAAGCGAAACCAGTCCATTGGGAGCTTATTGAACTCTTTAATACTGCATAATTTAGGCCTTGGTTTATTGAGAATCTGGTACATCCTTCCCGGTTAATAAATGTATCTTTATCGTTGTCTACCCCCGTCTATTCTTAGCCTGGCTTCATTCGTTATGTTGTATTCGTACTCCTAATAGCGTGAATAGGGGCAAACTTCCAAATATACGTGTTCACTTAGATAATCTGGGTTGTTTATCTTAGCTAAATGGTTTCTATGCCTTGATGAAGCCATCAAATTATTTGAAGTCAACTTAAAATTGAGCAACTCAGTAAATTAAAACAGAAGAGATAGTAAAATTGTTGAAGATCGCCCTAGCCAAAGCGTTTATCAGTCCAACAGTAAAATATATGAGCAGAAAAATAGCTTAGGGTTGGGATCACATTTCAATGGTTTAGTTGCTAATATTTTCATTAACAATATAGAAAACGATTTTTTGACAGAGGATAGAGCAAAACGGGTCATACAGTGGAATAGATTAGTAGATGATATGTTATGCGTATACAGTATAATACGGGAATAACAAACGAAGAAACGATCCTACAAGCAATCAACAGTTTACACCATTCTATCAAATTCACCAAGGAATCGTAAATCAAGCGAAATATAAATTGCCTCGATCTAACAATCAAACGGTCAGACAACAACCACTCATACTCGAATTTCCGCAAGCCAACAAAAACATCGCACACCATTCATAATTCTTTGAACCACCTGAGCACATATAAACTAGCGGGTTTCTACTCAGTGGTAAACAGGTCCTTAAGTGCCCATTGAAGAAAGAAAACTGCAACAAAGAAATTAAATCTATAAAGCAAATTGCTAAAGAAAATAACTTCACACCTAATAAGTTGGATTGAATGATACCACAACAATGCACAAAAAATGTAGATCAAACGCCAACAAATAACAAAATTAAGTTCACGCGTTTCAATTTCATGGGCGCAATCTCATACAAATTCACCTATTTTTACAAAAAATAAAGAATCAAATTAGCAGTCAGAACAAAGAACACACTTGGTAAGAACTCACAAATTGTAACTTAAATAAGTAGAACCCGTACTGAAAAGCAGGGCTTTACGTATTTTCGTTCCAAGAAACAGGATTTCAAGAAAATTATGTAGGACAGACAGGCAGAAGGATGAATACACGTTATAGGCCTATAGAACACGGAAATTCAATTAAACACAGGAAACACTCTGCGGTATGCGAACACGTGCATGACACCGGACATAGCTTCACTAATACAGGAACAGACCTTAAAATAACACACTACGAAACAATAGCTAGGGAACTACTGTACTTTCAAATCGATTTTTCAAAATGTTAAAAGTTGACTAAAATAGAAGAACATGACGATTGTAGTCAGTGCAGGGGGAGGGGGAAGGGGGAGGGTCGTTACATCTCTAGCTAAACAGGAGGTTGTGTTCCGACCTGTATGGTAACAGGCTTTATCCTCTTGCCCAAGTCTCTCCACGTCCACTAATTGGAGGGAACAACTGGACACTGTTTGGAGCATTAACCAATTTGTGGGTGCACTGTGTAAACTTAACACTGGGAAACTCAAAGCCCACTTCCCTTTGCCGCCAATGAGCATCAATTTATATAATGCACCCTTATGTCGCAAACACACTGAATTTAGGTTTGCATAATGCACAGTTTTCTGCAGCACTTTCTAGGTACAAAATGTAATTTCTTCCCCATAGAATGCGGTACTTGTAGACCTGCTCAAAAATTAAAAGATTCAGAAAAATTAACGGAATTTCATTATGAGCTATTATTTTATCGAAATGTAATGTTTTTTAGTCAGTCAACACGATTGTACCCAATTGTAATGGGTGGTTCACTAATTCTGAAGAAAAAATGAGATTAATTAATACACTTGGATGACCAGTTTTGATCGTCAAGCGATCATCATCAGATCCTTTACACCTAGACTATTAAATCTATGTCTACATGTATGGGTTATGATATTTACAAAGATATACACTTATTTAGTTGTAGTAGTGATTAAACTAGCACACGAAGTCAATATATTTGATTTTTTGTAGATAGGCTACTATCAGTTCAGAATCTGAGAATCTGTATATTCAAGAGGTTCCTAACTGCGTTGCAACTGAATTATGGCCCAAAATTTCACGTGAGACCGATTACTGAACCTGATACAATATATGTGAGATATTTGTCTCCTTAAATATAACGTCGAGTTGTTGATGTTCAGTAGTGGGGTGATGAGAGTTCTAACGAGTGTCATGGCCGCCGCGTGAGTCCAAGCCAATATCTCGTGAACCCACGGTCGAATGTAGACAAATGAGGTGTCATTGGACTCGGGCTGACGTCCTCTTTGCTGTGGACTACTCGTTATATTTTTTTTTTTTTGAAAATTTTTGTTTTCAAAAGTTGGTGATAGTTTGAAAACCAAAGATGATAGAACGTTATGCCATGGCCCAAACGAATGGTCTTTATGACCTTTATTTTCTATAATGAAACTTTTTTACTTTTTATGTTTTTTTGAAAACACTCGAATTTTGAAAATCCTATATTTTGGAAACTAGGAACTCTACAAAAAAAAATGTTTGACATAAATGAAAGGTCCCTATGCCCTCTACCCCCCAAATGAATGTCAAGTCTCTAGGATGAAAACCTGTAGTAGTGGGATGGGGACAAGGCTGCACCACTTCTTATTGAGCCACCCTCGTATTTGCCCCGAACCTGATATCTCGCTAACCAATGGTCGGATTTGAACATACAGGGTGTCCTAGCACTCGTAGTGATGCCCCCTACTTTCCTATAAGCTCTTAATTTAATGAAAAGACCAAAACTAAAAGGTCATGTGCTTTTAATATCTCGCGAACCAATTATGCTAGAGGCATGTTCGACAGGTCCAAGGACTCGGGGTGACGTCCTCTCTGCTATGGACCACTCGTTATAATTTTTAATAAAATTGGAAACGCGATTTTGGGGTAAACACGTGTTTTTGTGATTTTGCCGATATCTCACGAACCAATAACGCTAGAGACGTGTACGAGGTGTCCTAGGACTCGGGCTAACGCCCCCTTTCAAATGTGGTAGATATTTTTTCCAAAAAGATAATTCACAAAGGGCCTAACGCCATACATGTTGAAATAACGTTTTATTTTTCTTTGCCTGTTTATAATGTCCATGAAGCGTGGCGGTTGAGAGAGAGACGATACGGCTGGGTGTGTGTGTGTTTCAACGAACCTGTCGCTAACCACAAGGACCATGCTTAATAGATCAATCGATATTTCGACGGGTCGGTTTATGACAGAGCGAGCGTGCGTTTTTCACACATTTTACCTTTAACGTGTAAACGGTAATGAGAACTTGGTTCTATGTTGGTCGAAGCGAGTAGAGAAAACAAACTTGCAGACGAGCAAGAGGTGAATGTCATTTGAGCTTATTGGAAGGCGCTGATCTGACTTGACAACAGGTGCAATGGAAAAAATGACCATGACGCTTCAAGGTGAAATAATCTGACCATTGTGGTGGCAGGGAAGAGCGAAAGGCATGTGAACATGTGTGAAACCACATGCACGCTAAACCAGTGACATCCTGTCTTGCTTCGTACGTGACAAAATGCAAGTCCATGTGAAATTTGATCTTCCACAGGTGTTCGCTTGAGTGTTATCTGTCCACGTGCGCGATAACTGTTAACAAGTTACATCCTGTTTTGCTTCGTACGTGACAAAATGCAAGTTCATGTGAAATTTGATCCGGCACAGGTGTTCGCCTGGGACGTTAGCTGTCCACGTGCACGATAAGAAAATGTTCAAAGCATGGGAAAAAAAAAAAGATTATACATGCAACGTAGCATATATAAAGACATGTTGTTATCATTTCCACGCTCACTTAAGTGACTACCTTTGAACACATTGCGTTGCATGAAACCCCTGGTCTTGTTTAACAGTTTTGGTGTTGGTGGAAAATATTTAACCTTGTTGTGGGGTAGGTATATATTTATTCATTTATATATTTATTGATTTTTATATAAATACATGCAATTATTTATTGATTAGGTAATTAATAATTTTATTTATTTATTTGTTTGCAGATAACGTGTATAGCCGATCTGTCGTGTGTCGGTGGGAAATATATTAAAGAAAGAGAAAGACAGACAGATAGAAAAGAAAACCATTTCCACACTAGCCCACGAGACGGGAATATAGCAAAGCATTACACGTCAAGGTGAGATTTGTTTTATTATATAATATAACCTGTTTGATTTTGTTTTGTTTATGAAATGCATAAACTATATGGAATGGATATACTTATGGTGGTTTATTTTATTTCTTTTTAGAGTGTTGGAAAACGCTTGACCTTTGTTAATAACCAGGAACGTGTGTGTTTGGGACCATTGTCAAGCAGTCTACAGCTGAAAACTCAGGTGAGAGTGTTCTTTCTAAAATAATGTCATTTGCTACTGCTACCGATAGCCTAACTTGGGAACCTCTAAACAGTTGTTTCAAATCGCGTGTGTGCTCTGGCCGCGTGGTCAATGTTAGAAAAAGTTTGATTCCCAAAGAATTTTTAGAATCTTGTTTTGAAATTTTTAAAATTGAAATTTGTACAGCGCAAAGGTTGCATACGGCTTTAAAGGTGAATACAGAACTGGTGTGCGATTTCATATATAAAAAGAAGGACGTAGAGCATAAAGAGACATTCTATATTTGCAGTAAAATGCAAGAGCTATTCATAGCCCATAATTTGGAACAGTGGTATGAAACCCACGTGGTGAATGTCTTGCTATCAAAATTTGATAAACTGCAACAAGGACCGAGTGGTCTAGCCTTAGACAAAATTCATCATTTACAAATCAACATTTGTCAATTCAACCCGTTGAATGCTGGGTCTAGCTATATTAAAACACCACCAGCAATAGCTTTGAAAAAGGCTGTGGTGAATATTAAGAATCGTGACAATGATTGCTTTCTGTGGGCTATGGCTGCGTATTTGCAGCCGGTACAACATGATGGTTGTTGGCCGGGAAAGTACAAGGCCAAGTTTGATGAATTGAAACATACGTTAAATTTAACTCGAGTATCGTTCCCTATGGACTTAACCGAGATCCATAGGTTTGAACAAGACAACCAGGACTTTTCGTTCATGGTGTATGGCCTTGATGGTGATGAGATTGTGGGTCCTCTTTATGCCACAAAGGAACCGAAACGACATCACATTCATCTTTTATATTTATCTGTAGGAGAAGTGAATCACTATTGCCTCATTAAAAGCCTGAGTAGATTGCTAAGCAGTCAAGTGTCCAAGCATAATGGTAAGAAGTACATTTGCGACCGTTGCTTGCAATATTTTACAACCCCTACGCTCTTAGAACGTCATATGATAGATTGTGTTACTCAGGAAGCGGTGAGATTGATATTGCCACAAGGGGACAAGGCTGTGTTAAAGTTTAAGGACATTCATAAGCGTGACACTGTTCCCTATGTGGTATATGCAGATTTCGAAGCTCTCACCACACCCATGGCGGGATGTGAACCAGATCCCACCATGAGCTCAACCACACCCATTCAAAAACATGAACCTTTTGCCATAGGATTTAATGTGGTGTGTGCCCATGACCCCACACAATCCGTTTACAAATACCGTCAGGGGCCAGATTGTGCCAAATGGTTCTTGGATGAACTTGTGAAGTTGGCCGACCATGTACAGGAATTACTGGACCACCCAGTACCCATGAGTCTATCTCCAGAACAACAGCAGCAGTATGAGCATGCCACGACATGTCATATTTGCGAAAAGCCACTGATCAGTGCTGAAGACACCGTTCGTGATCACTCGCACTTTACGGGGGAGTTTCGTGGAGCTGCGCATAGTAAATGTAACTTGAACTTTCCAGCTCCTCGCTTCATCAGTGTCTTTTTCCACAATCTGGCGAATTATGACATTCAGTTTTTGATTCGTGAATTGGGCCATGTCAACAAGGGCTCGTTTACCATTATTCCCCAAAACCATGAGCGTTTTACAGCCCTGACATGGAGGTTGAGCGACTTTAGCATTCGATTTTTGGATTCCTTTAAGTTTATGGCATCCTCGCTAGACAGCCTTGTGAATGGCTTGAATGAGGAGGAATTAAAAAATACTAGAATGCATTTTAATGATCCTGAGAAATTTCAATTGTGCATTCGGAAAGGTATATTCCCGTATGATTTCTGCAACAGCTGGAATGTGTTAAAGCAAAGAAAACTCCCACCACAAGAGAAATTTTACTCGAAACTAACACGCAGTACCGTTTCCGACGAAGGCTATGCACATGCATGTCAAGTTTGGCGAGTGTTTGGCATGAAGACGCTAAGTGAATATGCTATGCATTACCTAAAACTGGATGTATTGCTGCTCACTGATGTGTTTGAAAAATTCCGTAACTTGTGTCAACACATTTACGGTCTTGACCCGGCTCACTATTATACGAGTCCTGGGCTCTCGTTTGATGCCGCTTTGAAATACACTCAAGTGGAATTGGATTTACTCACTGACGTAGACATGGTTCTATTTTTTGAAAAGGGCATTCGTGGCGGCTTTGTGTCGCTTAACCAGCGCCATGCCGAAGCGAACAATGTCTACATGTCTGATTATTCACCGGAAAAACCAGAATCGTACTTAATGTACTATGACGTGAATAATTTGTACGGTTACGCCATGAGTCAGCCTTTGCCCTATGGGAAGTTTGCTTGGCTGACAGACAAACAAGTGTCAGAATTTGATGTGAACATGACTAGCCAAGAAACAGGCCGTGGATATGTGCTAGAAGTGGATATTGAATATCCCTCATCCTTGTATGATGAACATGCCGATTTCCCATTCTGCCTTGAGCAAATGGTTCCCCCTGACAGTAAAGTGAAAACTGAAAAACTCATGGGCACACTTTACAACAAAAATCGGTATGTGCTACATATCCAAATGTTGGTGCAATGCCTCGCCCAAGGCTTGGTGTTAAAGAAAATCCACAGGGGTATTTCTTTTGCTCAAAAAGCATGGCTTGAGCCATACATGCGACTCAACACAGAGCAACGACAAATGGCAACACAGCAGTTTGAAATTAATTTTTTTAAATTAATGAACAACTGCATCTATGGCAAGTCTATGGAGAATGTCCGCAAATACCGTGACATTAAATTGGTGAATGTCTGGGAGGGGCAGTGGGGTGCCCGGCGATATATATTGCCAAGCCAAATTTCAAATCGATCAAAATTATCGATGAGGATTTGGTTACTATTGAAATGAGTAAGACCAGCGTGACCATGGATAAACCCATTTACTTGGGTCAAGTCATTTTAGACTTTTCTAAATCGGTCATGTATCGATTCCACTATGAGTTTGCGAAACGCTATTTTGAGGACGTTTCTCTTTTGTATATGGACACGGACTCATTCATTTACCACATTCGCCACTGCAACCCCTATGACGTCATGAGGCAACATAGTGACTGGTTCGACACCTCTTGCTATAGCGCTGACAACGTGTTTCAGCTGCCCATAAAAAACAAGAAGGTGATGGGCGATTTAAAAGATGAATGCGGTGATTCCATCATGACGGAATTCGTAGGTTTGGCTTCAAAAATGTATGCTTACCGCACACTCGACTGTAAGGAAGCCAAAAGAGCAAAAGGTGTAGGTAGGGCAGTGGTAAAATCGCTACGTGTTGATGACTATCTAGCGGTTTTACGCACGGGCAAAGCTATGTCTCATACACAGTGCAGGATACAATCCAGCAACCATCATCTGTATCTTGTGGAACAGAGAAAACGCACCCTCGCCTCCATAGATAACAAGCGTGTGTGGGCTGATGACCTGCTCACCAGCCTGCCCTGGGGTTATGATCGCAAGGAGGAGGAGGTGTGATTTCACTGTATAATCGTTTATGGGACATAGCTTTATGTAACTTGTAGATTTAGTATTTTGTAAATATTGGTTTCTGTCATTGTAAATAGTAGATTTTGTAAATAGTGGCAAACCACTTGGACCATTTGCTCTTTGAAAAGTTCTATGCAAACTTATTTTTTAAATTTTTTGATTGGTAAATAGTTTAATTCTTTTAACGCTGTACAAAGTTGAGTTTTTTTTTGTAAATATGAAATAAGTAAGATTTCTAGTAGCTTTTTTTTCTTTTTTTTTTGAAATTGTAAAATGGTAAACTAAAAAAAGTTTTTTTGGGATGAGTGTGCATGTCGAGAAAGTGCTTTTGGGAATAAATAAAGTGGTTGTGTTTGTTACCAAAGACAGGTGTGAATGTATGAATGGAGAGAGAAAACTGGTGTGTATGGTTGACCAGAGCAAACACGGTGAGGTAGGGTGGGTGAGGAGGGGGTTAAATGGTCACTTTTATACTCATTTTGTTTTAAATAGTTTCGTTTTTTCATTGAAATGTGGCAGTCAAAAGACATTATTTTTGTAAAAACAGTCTTACCTGCAGTAGTCGTAGACCTCGACGATTCTCCAAACACGCATCAACACATTGCAGCATGGCCATGGTCAAGCACTTGCATGAACATGATTGTCAAATCTCAACTTTCGACATACACTAAATGGAAAAATGTGAAAACAGCAAAAAGGAAAATCCATGTTTCCATATCATCAAAAACGCAAAACTTAAAACGGACATTTAAAAAAACTGGAAATGGCCATATGTGAAATTTGAAAATTCAAAAACTTCAAACGGACATTGTTTAAAATGTGTCATCAAAAAACTGGAAAAATCCATATCATCAAAAACGCAAAACTTGAAACGAACATTTTTAAAAACTGTAAATTGCAAATTGGCAAATGACAGTGTGTGGAATTCATCATGTGTGAAATGTGTAAAATGAAAAAATCAACCATCAACATCACGATTTCTTAAAATTAAAAATAACAAATCATTGTGCTCTGGTAAACCTTTGTTTTTATTTCATAACTATAAGGCAATTGACAAAAGAAAAATAGAATACAAACACATTCCAATTCCTCACTCCTCAATGTTTATGTCCATGCATTATCAACTTTCCTTTCATAGCACTCATGACAATCAGGGCTGCCATCCTTTCACCCACTGAGGCATCACTGGATGTGAAACGTTGTTTAGCTTTCTTCAATAACAATTTATCGGCCACATGTCTTAAACCAGGATGACGATAAGAAAGGTCATGTTCCTTGCATGCTTGATCCAAAAGATTAATGGGTACATCACCACGTTGTAAACGTTTTTCGAGACGAGTTCCAGGGCCGCAAAAACGATAACCTGGAAGATGGATTTCGAAAGGTAAGTATTGAATCACTTTGTCAATGACGCCATTGCCAGTACAGGTCTGGCATATCCTTTTCCATCGATGGTAAAAAGGTTTGGTCTTCCTCCTCCTCTGTGGACGATGTTTGTGTTTGTTGTTGTTGCTGTTGCTGCTTTTTCTCGCCATGACACCCGTGGAATGATTCAACAAAGTCTTTACATGGACTTTTATGACCGTGATACAGTTTCACTTGCTGGCAAGTCGCACACTGACGCATAGACGGTATTTTTGCCATGGCCACTTGCTTATGGTGATCGTAATCCGTACAGGGTTGCAATTCACTCAACACAGGGTCTTGAGTCCATGATTTTGGTACATGTTGCCAGATTTCTTTCACTGCATTGGCGGCCACATAATAAATGAACGACTTGGGCAGCGCCAAGAGTTCCTCTTTGGTAAAACTGTCTAGTTTCTTTTTAGACACAAAGAACTTGCCGATGGCTTTGTCCGTAGCATTGCCTTTCTCCATGGTATCACGTGCTGTAGATGTTTACACGTCGCTTGTAGAAATCTCACTGACGTCATTCACAGGTAAATCTTGAGTTATAATTTTGTTCAACAACTCCCAGCAGGCATGAGTGGTTAACCAATGAAAGAGATGCCACGCATGCGATAGGGCTGTATGGGTAATGTTGCCACAGGAACAAGTATCCATGAGCGTTTGCAGGGAGGGGCAGCCCAACTCCATAAGGTCGATACATTGGCAGTAAGACGCCAAAAATGGTTGCAACCATTGCCGTTTTTCACTACCTTTCACAAATACCACATTGGCCGAGGACAAGTGTGCTTTCATGACCACGTCCAAATATTTATAGGAAATGGTTCCCTGATTCCAGTCTAGTTGCCTATGATTTTCAATCCACTGGGTTTGTTTACGGTCTTTTTCACACAACAAATCAAGAGCATGGGGTGGTTTAAAGAGCAAATGCGTAGCTTGCGATATCCAAAACGTGGTACAATCGATCATGGCCACTTGTTTAAATATAAATTTGTTGTCACCAATTTTAAACCCTTGGCAATCCACAATGAGTGTGCGCAACATGTTGACGCTTGCCTGGACCAAGTTCAACTGACGACTGACTGACGATCACGTGTGATCATGGCATGGGCTTACCTTCCATGCTAGTTTCAAATTGAGGTTAGGGTAGGACAGAGGGACATGCAAAAATAAGAATTTGAGAATTACATCATTTTATTATCATAACACGTCTTACAGGCTTTTCTCATTTTGGGATAAGGACGATAGCAACTGATACAACAATATAGTCTCTTGTGTTTGTAACGTCCATAACACCGATGATGTCCCAATGTCTCTAAACTAGGCGTTTTTGATGGTGAGCTGCTCACTGAAGCACCATGGACACCATACGGTCCACACGTATCGTAACTTGTTTTCTTTTCATCACCCAGAGTCACAAGTGAGGGATAGCTTGAATGACAGGATATATTTCCCACTTCCACTCTACGCAGGTAGGGGCAGGTGGGTGACCAGCGCTGATGTTCCTGCATGGGTTCATCGCCCTCCTGCCATTGGTCTATGATGATAGGACAAAAGGCACATTTCACTTCATCTCTTGTTTTTAAATAGTAGAATCCAGCGGCCGCCAAGGCTTGAGGGTTTATGAAAGGCACTGGCCATGTGGCAAAAGTCTTGAAACGTTGTTCCTCAGAGTTTAAATTCATGGATGTAACGTCTCTTGAGGCTTTAAAGCAAGACATGACTGAGTGGCTTGACGTGGGATGACCTGTTATTTATACACTCGTCACTTGGTTGGACAGTGGATAATAGTTGACTTGTTTGTGGTGAATAATCAAACAGTAGGCCGTCGTATTGGCTGGTACATTGTCATGCGTTTCAAAATCTAGTCGAATGTCGATATTGGATGGCTTGACAGACTCTTCCAGGTATGAACAGTCAAAAACAATCAGTGGTGCTCTTGCCTTAAACGCTTGGGGTAGTAGCATGGGGCCGTTCTCTTTTTGATAATACGACCATCGAAATTTAGAAAACAAGTCGTACAGGGGCCCAAACTTATTTTTTGAAAAATCCAAATCCAGTCCTTCATAGGGAAACACAGCTCCGTTGAGGAAAAGACGTGCATTTCTCAATTGCAGGTGATCAAATTGCGTGGCATCTTTGGTTTGTTGATACTTGCGATTCGTTTGAAATCCCACGATCAGGTAGAGAGGTCTCTCTGTATAGCGAGCTGTTTTTACAGACCAACTGTGTGTGTTGGTGGTGGGCAATAGCGGATACTCATGGAGTGCCCAGCTTCTAAATTCCATGGGTAGAGGCATATCTCTCTTTACCATTTTGAGTACGTCCAGTTTTTTGCTATCTTCAAGGGTCACATGAGGCACTTTCCATAGCAAGCGTTGTAGTTGAATTTTTGAATCGATGGGGGCATTGTGGGCTCCCTTGAGTGCATTATTATCACTCCTGTCTCTCACCAGATAAAGCACTTGCCTTGCGTTAACCACAATGCGTTGGTGATCTTCAGCAAAGCCTAGAACCAGTTTAAGAGGTAAATATCCAGTAAAGGTCCCATCGGTGTGTACCATCCAGTCATTGGTCGAGTCAGGACACCAACCTGCCATGCAAAGTGTTTTACCTTCTTCCTCACTATAAGAGGGGTATAGTTTCATGACACTGGAAATGCCCACATTTCGAGTGCTATCCACCACGATATCGTTAATGACATACCGCACTTCAGAAAACAGAAAGGCTAAACCATGGTTGGCCAACTTGGATGTGGTGGGTGTAGAGCCATCGGCTTTGGTGAGCCGACCTTCAATCTGAATGACACTTTCATGCGGTAGGGTGTAAATATCTTGGTTGTTGATAACAAATTGAATTTCATCATTGTTATTGAGTCCAGGTGTTTGAGCTTGATAGGAATGGAGATCAATTCTTACCACTCCTGGTTGCTCCTCGATGTGATTCGCTATCTCTAGAATAGAATTCATTATGAGGGTTGACGTGGTAACCCAAATGCTGTAAAATCTGCTTGCCTTGAGATGTTAACGTGTATTCACGTGGCAAACAACTAACACTATTCCTAGACTGTGTTGTTGCTTTATACACAAATTTCATAGTGGCTTTAGCACCAACTTGTAAGTCACCGGTGTGGTAGAATCTAGATCAATGAGTTGTTGATCTCTATTGATCAGTCTTAATGTTATATTACTAATACTATCGACAGCCACAGAATGAAAAAGCACCACAGGAGGGTTTTCACGAATAAAATACCCATTGGGCGATGTCACAATAAAGTCATAAAGCGAATGCGATGGTTCTTGATTGGTGTACACTTGGCTAATAATATTACACGGCACCGACACATGATGGTCCTCAATGAATTTCACTTCATGGTCCGATTCATGTTTTTTGTTGGGCTCCAACACACGTGGTTTAAATCCTAGTAATGGGCCAATGGAATCGGGGTGTGCTTTAAAGTCAATGTTAAAGGTAGAGAAAATACTGCAGCGATGAGTGTTGGTATTGCCTACAAGTTCAAACTTGTGCGTTCCGTCTAGAAATGACTTTAAACCATATTGATTGATCAACACCACATAAATGTGTTCATAAATGTCATCGATCGTGTATCCACCAGAGTTCAAGGTGAGCACAGAATCATCATAGTAAAACTTGTTGTTCACATTTTCACGTATGTTGTATATTCGATTGTACGTTTCAAGAGAAACAAGTCCTAAACCATAGGGTTTTTCACTCAATTCGATAGGAGGGTAAAAGTCTAGGCTGACTTCAGGTCCACGTCCATGCACTGTAAACGTTTTACTTTCTGCTGACATACTGGTGGCGTTTTTGCTTATGCTGCGTCTTATATAAAAAAAATAAACACAAACGTCCACACTGTTGGCTGTTAAACGTTTGCTCACGTTTCACATTATAATATATCTTGATCCTGTTTCCAAAATAGGTCACTAGTTCCATGGGCGGGGGCAAATTCCCAAAACTGTCAAAGTACCATACAGTGGATCCCTCTTTGACATAAGCTACATAATGCGTCCCTGGTCCTCGGTGATCATCCAAATTGACAACAGCACATTCCTGTTTCCAGGGTCGTGGGGGTAATTGGTTTCGCATAAACACACCTCGAAAATGAGAAAGCTTTAGTTGTTTAGCATAGCTTTCCACTTGTTGATGCGTCAGGGCATGTCTCGCTATGGCTGAGGTTAATTTTTTTTTTTTAATATTTCGAAATGGTGAAATCCCAAATCCTTGTTGATAAAAGGCTGGCTTTAAATTGGCATGTCTAGCCCCCATGGCAATCGCTTCCATCGTTTCATTGTGTCGCTGACTTTCTTTGAGTTGTTGCTTGCCCTGCTGCGCGGCTTTAATGGTTTTCGCCACTGCACTGGCACCGCCCAAAAGTGAGCCCAGAGCAGCCAAACCAGCAAATAATGCAGGTAAAAATCCCGCTCGTTTGGGGACGGGAATCACTCGCCCTTGGTTTGAAACCTGTCGCCGACGTTTTGGAATAACATGTCTCTGTGCTGCTCGAAGGGCTTTCCTTATGGTCAATATATTATTTTTTCTTTTTTTCTTTCGCAAGGGCTTGTCCACGAATGTTGTAAGCCCAGGCTTTGCCAAGGACAAAGTCCTTTTATTAGTCTTTCTCACCACATACCTTTGTTTCACCATGATGATAATGACACACAACCTTTCACAAGAAAGTTTAAATCACAACTAACGTCAGATGGTTATTTCATGGCTGTATATTCCAATTCCACATAAAGTGGGAAGTCGTTTATGGTTTTTCCCGCTTGCTTTTCATCCCATGCCAACATGAGATAAAAGGATAATTCGTCACCTGCATTGACCATTTCATGGTTATGAAGCAACATCCTATGACCATTTATCTTTATTTGTAAATGGTTCTCATCAGGTATGGCATATTTCATGTGAATGGTTCCATCATAGTGTAATCGATAGTGGCTTAAACCCGAAGCAAGCGCATAGGTCAAGTGCTGATCATGGACTAGCGGTAAATGGTTTCTGTCATTCACAGGTTTTTCATTTGTCAGATACACTAAAAACACAGATGGGATAAATTTATAAAGCCTTTTCATTTCATGGGTCACGTAACGCTTGGTACAAACATCGTCTTCGTCTTGTGGGTCTTCCACGTGAATAATCCGATGGTGATTAGCGCTATAGCCATTCACCATAAGCTGGGGCACTTTGTCATAAAACTCATACACTTTGTTATCCACATACTTTTTCGTAGTAACGTCTGTAGACACTTGAGGATGTTTTACATGGGTTAACCGCTTTCCCTTAAAGTCATAATCTCCCTGTTTTGTGCGTGGCACTACTGACCTGTCCACATAGTGTTTATTAGCAGGATCTGTTTCCTGTTTAGGATCATGTATGGGGACAGGCCTAGCTTTGGCCATCAACGCACGTCCAAAGACATCCATCGTCAACCTGTAGTAGCAGTCTACTGTTTCTATGACAAGGTTCGGTGTCCTGTATATAGACAGCCGGCTAGCCTGTCTAAGCCTTAGTTGACATGAAGATTATTAAGCAGCAAGAGTCATTCCCCGTGGGGGACATGGTTTCCCATCTCTGTCCCACATCACGTGAACAACGCCATGGTTCACTGTTTCCATCTTCCATTCGCTGCATCATTGTGGGGCCTTCCGGCTGTGGAAAGACTAATCTTTTGCTAACGCTCATTACAGCGCCCAATGGTCTGCGTTTTCAAAATATTTATATTTTTGCAAAATCTCTCTACCAACCCATCTACGTGTTTCTGGATCAAGTCATGTCTGGATTACAAAAAGAGAATATGGGTTATTTTACATTTTCCATGCAAGAAAATGTGATTTCACCGGATGAGGTAAAGCCTGATTCACTCATGATTTTCGATGATGTATCCACTGAACGTCAAGGCATCATTCAAAGCTATTTCAGCATGGGTCGACACAAACATATCGATTGCTTCTATCTTGGGCAAACGTATTCTAAAATGTCCAAACAGTTGATTCGTGACAATGCCAATGTCATTGTTTTATTTCGTCAGGACGAGAGGAACAGTCGTCACATTTATAATGAACATGTGAATCCGGATATGACCTTTCAAATGTTTACAGAATTGTGTGCCAAGTGCTGGAACACTCAACGTCATGCCTGTTTAGTGATTGACAAACAAAGTGAACTCAACCAAGGACGGTATCGCTTAGGGTTTGATCATTTTATTGCTATTTAAGGCCTTGTCTCATTCCCCGGCAAGTCATTTGCCAAGACACCATGGCGTTAGCAGAGAGTCAATTAAAAAAGCATATTATTAGAGCAAAAAATACTATTCGCCAAAAGTTTCGTCAATTGAAACAATCACGTGCCAATCATGCTTTGTTTATTCAACAACATTTAGCACCTCCGCTAAAAGCCATGTTGAAACCCTCTTTCAAGCCATCTGAAACGCTACCCACCGTTTCACAAGCCACGCAGACGCTGCACGAGGACCCTGAGGAAGAGGAAGAGGAACAGGAAGATTTGACTAGTGTTAGTGAAGTTGAGGATGAGGAGGAACAAGTGTTTACGCCTCAAAAAAAGGCCGCACCCCTTGCAGAGTTTTTGAGAAAAAAGAAATCCTTGGCCATGGTCGAAACACCTTGCCCTTCCAGAGCTTCTCCGTTTTCACAACTCTTGGCCACCCCTCAACATAAAGCTCAACTGATACCATTTTAATAAAATATTATGGATCAACATTGGAACCCTATTTCACCGATCTATTTATTGGAAACACAGATACCACGTATGGTGTTCGCTATGAGGATGATAGTTTTAAAATTGGCGATTCATCCATTAAATTTGCTCGTACTAAAGCTGTCATTAAAAACATCAACTATAAATTAACGCCAGGACTGTTAAAGCTGCTCTTTTCTCGGACCCCCTCTTCCCATGATTATACGTCAGAGGACCTTGACAAATATAAATCCATTTTATTGGATACCCATGCTCAAAAAAGACAGTATGATCCCACGCAACAAGTGAATGCCAATATATCTCAAAAATATAAAACCATCATTGCAAAAATGTTTCCCACTAGTCAAAGTACTCGTCGTAAGGTGTCCGCTTCGGGAGTGACTTTTAAACCATTAAAACCCCTTGTGGATGTTACCTACTGGCACAATCCCAATAAGCTCGTCCAGCGGCTACAGTTGTTGCATGCCTCACGTCAAGCTGGCCATACCGGTCACGATTGGGAAATTCAAGAAATTGAACAAGAACTTCGAAATGCCAAAATTATTGTTTAAGCCCTCACCCATTAAAATGGGTATTGCTCACGAGTTGCATCGCCCAGCTAGGCGTCACTATCCGCGACTCAAGGTGATTTCACGAGGTGTGGATGAACTTTGGCAGGCTGACTTGGTTGAAATGATACCCTATGCTAGCGTTAACGACGGTGTACGCTATATGTTGACCGTCATTGATGTCTATTCCAAAATGGCCTTTGTTGAACCTGTGCGTCGCAAGTCTGGCCCACTAGTTACCATGGCCTTTCAACATATTATTCAACACTCCAAACGTCAACCTCAGCTGCTACAAACTGACCAGGGGAAAGAATTTTTCAACAAGGACTTCTCCAGTTTTCTCAAATCTAAGGATATTCACCATTACACCACGTACAGCAACCTCAAAGCCAGTGTGGTCGAACGGTTCAACCGATCATTGAAAACCCATATGTGGAAAGCGTTTACCGCTCAGGGCACCTATCGCTGGTTGGACATGTTACCTGAGCTAGTATCACGTTACAATGACACCAAACATAGAACGATTGGGACCAAGCCACGTCTCGTGACTAAAAATATTCAGCGATTGGATAAACTGTTTAACCCCATAAAAACAGCCGATCCTAAACGTCACCGACTGAACATTGGGGATTTTGTTCGTGTGAGCAAATTTAAGTCTGCCTTCAATAAGGGCTACACGCCTCAGTGGGGGACTGAACTATTTCGAATTCGTCGAGTCTACTTGGACAGTCCAGTCACCTATTTACTCGAGGACCTCAACCATCAACCCATAAAAGGTAGATTTTATCTACATGAACTTCAGAAAACAGCATTTCCTCAGCATTATCTTGTGGAAAAAGTGTTGAAACAAAAAGGAAATAAACTCTACGTCAAATGGTTAGGGTTTAACTCTACGTTTAATTCCTGGATCAATAAACTACATGTTGTGTGAACCTGTGCACATTTTTTATTTTTAAATTTATTTATTTATTTATTGAATCATGATGTTCGAGAGCTCTGTGTATGGAGCCCCGCGCTTCATGCATGTCCATACATGTTTGTCTTTCTCTCTCCACACCTGTGTCTCACTCCTTTACTCCATGTTGACATATAACTCGTTCAGCTATTGGCTGTCGTGGGTTCTCCACTCCTCCCCTTACCTCTCCCCCGTCTCTGGCCCCGCCCCCTCATCGCTCTGTAGTGGTCTCGTGATTTCCTGTTCTATCTTTCTGTTCACACTTCCCTCTTTCCCCTTCCCTCTCTGCGGGGCCCCTGCCTGCTGCTGCTGCTGCTCGCCTGGCTAGCTGTTATCTCCTTTTTACAGAGTTGCCAAATTGTTGCAACCTGTTATCATCTTACAACAATGTTGTCAACTCTCACCCACATTCCATTCTCTTAGCCAACTAGCCAGGCACCAAGCAGGCCTCTCGAGCAGATATTTTGATTTCCCATTCTGGCTGCCAGTCAGACATAGAAAAAAAAACAAGTTCTGTTGTTGTCGACTATTTTTATTCGTTTCATAGCATTATGAATTTTATTTGGTTACTGGTCAAGTGTTTACTAACCTATTTTAAAGATGATCATAAGAGATTTTCGAAAATATTCGCCTTCGTCATAGGAAAAAATAGCGAAAAGCGACCCCTCGTTTTGTCATACATCGCCCCGTCGAAATAGCCATTTCCAGTATTCACCATGCTCAGTCATAGCCTCGTTGGAACATGTGTCAAGTGCTACCGGCTCTCTGTCTACAAACACGCTTTTATTTTAAAAAATGCCTAGTTTTTTGTCCTAGAGACTTGACATTTATTTTCTTGGTAGAGGGGGTAGGGATCTTTCATTTATGTCAAACAAACTTATTTGTCAACGTGTTAGTTTCCAAAATAGTAAAAATTCAAAATTTAAGAGTTTTCAAAGAATCTCAAAATATAAATAGTTTTATTATAAAAATTAAGGTCATAGAGGCCATTGGTTTGAACTATTGAGCAACTTTCTATCATGTTTGCGTTTCAAACTATCGCCTACTTTTAAAAACTAAATTTTTCAAAATAATTTTGAAAAATATAACGAGTGGTCTATAGGAAAGAGGACGTCAGCTCGAGTCCAATGACACCTCATTTGTTAAAAATACGACCATCTGTTCGCCAATGATCACCAATGTTCGCGAGAAAGTAGGCTATCATTTTGTTTTTCCTCCTACACCCTTAAAAGTTGAGGGCATACCCACCTTTCATTAACGTCAAACAATTTTTTTTTCCAAAATTCACCATTTCCAAAATAGCGCCAATCCAAAAACAAGAATTTTCATTTAAAAAAATACCAACACACATGCTTAGCCAAGAAAAAGTCATCCCAACGCCAACAATACATCGTTCTTTAAAATCCGACCACGCGTTCGGGAGATATCGGCAAAGTTTATATGAAAGTAGGCGCTTAAGCGGAAACCCCCCGTACCACACTACTGCACAGTTTTACTCCTAGAGGCTTGAAATTTATTTTTGGGTAGAGGGGGTAGGGACCATTCATTTACGTCAAACAAACTTTTTTGTAGAGTTCCTAGTTTCGAAAATATAGGAATTTCAAAATTTAAGAGTTTTCAAAGAATCTCAAAATATAAATAGTTTCATTATAGAAAATAAAGGTCATAAAGACCATTCGTTTGGGCCATGGCATAACGTTCTATCATCTTTGGTTTTCAAACTATCACCAACTTTTGAAAACAAAAATTTTCAAAAAAAATTCAAAAATATAACGAGTAGTCCACAGCAAAGAGGACGTCAGCCCGAGTCCAATGACACCTCATTTGTCTACATTCGACCGTGGGTTCACGAGATATTGGCTTGGACTCACGCGGCGGCCATGACACTCGTTAGAACTCTCATCACCCCACTACTATGTTCCCTTGTGAGTGTACCCCGTTGCAGCCCTCAGACCGGAATACATATTTTGGCCGAGCCGGGAATCGAACCTGGACCTCCAGACCGACAGCCAACAATGTTAGCCGCTTAACTACGAGACTTACTAATAATCAATATACATAACAATGTAATAATAATCCCAATGTTACAAACAATTCTATAATATCAGGGGACGTGGTAGCGCAGTGTTCAAGCTGTTTGCCTCTTACAAAGGTTCCCGGTCAATGCATGAGAGAGTTTTTAAGTGAAATGCCATGTCCTGTGGTTCGGATTGCACATAAAAAGGAGGTCCCGTGGCTCATGATCGCGATATTAACGGTCACGTTAAACTACATGCTTCCTTCATTTTTCTTTTCTATAATATCCTAAATACAGAGTGATCGGAAACAACGTATACCGGATAAGTGGTATGACCGTAGGAGGATTAGTCGTGCGATAAATAATTTGAAAAACAAATTCAATAATTCGCGCCGGTGTCATTTTATTAGGTGCTGAAGTTAGCCAATCAGATCGCTTGGCGTGGAGATGTAGCTAACTCTGCAAGTGGTTCAAGATCGCCTTTAGAGCTCTAGAGAATGGATTTAAACACGGACAGAATCGCGCCATACCAACTACGCCACGCTAACACCAGTTGTAACCCTCGCAAAGCTCATTTCGATGAGTGCATTTGTCCATGAGATTAATGGCATGCAGCGTAAGGCCAAACTGTGACATGAGGTTGTTTCCAAGGGATTGAATATTTACAGTTTTACGTGTGACATTTAACTAACTACGCTGCAGATACAACTCACGTGATACACATTGTGACCTACACACAAGTAGTAATAAGGAGACGCTTTAATGGCCAGAGAGTGAAGCCAGCGGATTTCAGATGTTCAAAACATTGCTGGCAATGTTATCCGATATCCGACCAAAACGTGCCTCCTATTAACACACAAAGTATTGTGAGTAGATGTCTAATACTCTTCATTCATAATGTACTACTTCTGTTGAATATTTAATTCCGTTTAGCCTAATCAAGTCGAAACTGATGGAAATGCATGTAGGCTACTGTACATTGTGAACTCGCTGTGGGCATTACACGCGATTTATGTGTTTATGTTCGGCAATGATTGCGTGCTGTTGGTGGCTCGGGGTTTGCTTTAAGTTTCCCGGTTGGGTACTTTCGTCGGTTTCTGTAGATTTACCTTGTTCTATGGTTTTGCGTAGATTTGGGGTGTGGGGCCATAAAAGTAGTATGACGGACATGAAGAATATTTACAGTGAAAATCCACCCTCATGTGTGTAAATGATCGCTCACATTGCTTGATCAGTCTATCGTCCATGGAAATGCGTCATGTCAAAGACTATATCTGTAAACTAAGCATTACTATAACCCAAGCACACTATATTGTTTGCTATTGAAGACAGAGGTACGAGCAGCTAGAGCCTTTAAAGGGGCGTGGTCAATGCTTCTTATCACAGCATGCCAGAGAGTAGGCAGGGTGTCTCCTTGCCCCCACTAGTGTCGAACACTGTCCTGCATTTGAGTACAGGTGAGAATTCCTTACATTACACAATACGAACCTTCAGTAGTGACTTCACCAAAACCAGAGAAATTAGATTTTTTCAGGCACTTATTTGCTCTGTTAGAAAGTGTACTCGCGGCGATCAGGTAAGGCAGTGATCGTTCATAGCTGCTGTTCATTTACGAAGAAAGGGTACTGACGACATATGGCATGTGCAGGAATGCGTTGATTGTGTCGAAGAGAGAAGACATGATAACACAACTCAGATGCGGGAGAACATATACTTTCTTTGTCCTGCGTGAGATTGGGTTCGCTGGTGCGTTAAGCAGAGGCGGGCCCCAGTAATTAAAGACGGGGCAAAATAGGTACGAGTGCAAGGAACCGAGCTGTAAGATCACCAGCCACATCGACGGCTTGGATGCTCAATAGGCATGCAAATAGAACATTCTTTAAGAGAGGTTATTTTAATATAACCAGTATTCTACTTGGGTCATTGGTTGTAAAACGAAACTTATTTGAATTTGTAATGTTATGCTTTAGGGTACCCTCGAATCACCGCACAGCGATAATGGCAAATCAGTAAGCAGTAATGTATTCCAATCTTCAACCTAGTTATATTAAATTTAGCAAAGTGTGGCGTCGTTCTGTAAGAATATAGCAAAGTCACTACTGAAGTTATTATGATCGATTTTAAGCATCTAGTAAATACATCGATACATTGTATTGAGATTCATCTACGCATCACCAACAAGAGCACGCAGTTCTGTTCTTTCAGAACCAATTTAATTAATAACATTCACGAGAAATAACTATAAATAGGCCTAGGCTATTTTGCTTAGAGAAATATGTTGCTGTCATTTCAGTTTAGGGGCTTGATATCGTGGTAATTTAACCCCGTGTACTTGGATGTGTGTATAGAACTTGTCTAATAACCTGTGTTATTGTGGTAGCTGTAGTAGTGAGTGTATTTGTTATTGAGGCCGTGGACTTAACTTGGGAACCATCCCGGCATTTGTCTGGAGTAGAAATGGGAAACCATGGAAAACTACTTCCAGGATGGCTGAGGTGGGAGTCGAACCTACCTCTTTTCAGTTCTGCCTCATGAGGTTATGTGTACCCCGTTCCAGCCCTCAGGTCAGAATTAAATTTCTTGGCAGAGCCGGGAATCGATTCCCGAGCTCAGGGGTGATAGCCAAGAATGTTAGCCACTTTCCAAGGAGGTGGACAGAGAAATATGAACCTTAAGTCGAAATATTACAATTAATTACGGATAATAGGCGATTTATTAATGCTAAGCTAAATGTATTTAATACCACCTAGGTTCATGTTAATGTCATTCGCCTACCAATGTAATAATGTTGAAGTCTGGAGTTGGTTCATCACTTTCTCCCTGGTTTCATGAGTGCCGCCTTTCTAACTTGTATACAATTTTTCTGATTTGTACCACTAATCATTTGAGCCCCTCGTTGTAACGTGAATTATGTTTTATTGTGTAGCCTACAGTAGGCTACTCATGAGTGTTTCAGGTTGCGCTGGTCAGAAGGGGAAGAATGACTGTTGCATTTCTAACTTACATGCGAAAAGACGTTTTGTTATTATTAAACTAATTCGTAGTCCACTTCTCACTACATTTCATCTTTTGACTTGTTTATCTCTCATTACAATTTGATCTACCTTTTTACGTGTTTATAAAAATTATATTTGCTGTGAAATAAAATGACTTACAGCTATATTTTGGAATATCAATTCGTACTTAAACCCATTTCACACTTAAACAATTGATTAGAAATGGTTTGATGTTGTTTCTGACAGTGGTTTGGGACATTGTGCCATCATCCCCATGTATTTGATATGTGTGAAATTTGTCCGAGTTATTTGTTCTGAAAGTAGAAGTGAGTGCAGCTGAAATAATTAGGATCAAGGATAGGCGTGAAAAATGTAAAACACTATGGGAATCACAGAAATTTCTTTGATTTCGTCCCTTTCTATTCAAGACAAAATTAGGCGCCAATAAATTATGCGATGAACAAAGATGAATGAAACTGAGTAAGGAATTGGAAGGAAATGTCCATAGCCTATTATTAGGTACTGTCGTGTCATTAGCCTGAAGTTTAATATGGGAAACCGCGGAAAATCATTTCAGAGACGGCCAACAGCAGGGTTCGAACTTAAGGGTCAACAAAATCTGGAGATAGTTTGGGCCCATAGACTTACGGTGCTTATATGCTTTCCAATTAGGACCTGTATTATATTTCATTACTACAGAGACGTTGTAGTTGCCTTGGACTGCGATTATGTGAATTGGAGTTTTTCCATCCGAGTTTAAGACAACAAGAATAGTTTTAATCTTCAATGTTGGATCTCTCACGGTTTTAACAGGAGACCTATAGCAATGTTCTAAAGTTGCAGAAGAACAACTGAACCAGTCTTAGACAATACACTTCGAAATTATCTAGGTATCTTCTCTATTCAGTTATCTTTAATGAACCTCGTTCCAGCCTTTAGATCAGAATTGTAATTCATTACAGGGCCAGGATTCGATCTCCTTTTGGGACAAGTCCCGTCGGTCACTTCTAGGAACGAGCAGGGATAGAGAATCACGCTATCCCCTGGTCCGACTGGGAGAGAGGCACATTTACTTTAATACACTCATAGCACTTCGTCAGTTTTAAACTCCAAATTTCCAATATTGGCGAGCTAGATACCCGCACTTCATCAGTGCGCGTTACGTCCATTGTTACGCCTTCCAATCGCTGAAAACGAGACACTTCCTACAGTTAACAATGATCAATATATCAACTTCCAACCGTTAATGTCAAAGCAGTGTCATAAAAATGTACTTAATGCTCATTTTCGTGCTTAGACTTATCGCAAAAGAGAACGTCCAGCTGTTATTCTAATTGTTTCCGCCCATATGTTTGTATTTACTGATGTGCTGCTAGTAGTAGTGGGAGTGGTATATAGCAGAACTTAAAAATAATGTTTCAGGTATACTGTATATCTGGAGAACGCATAGGACTGGTGATTTCCATAGGCATCCTTCCTCATTTGTTGCGGGACGTACGACCTTCACCGCGCAAGATGCTTGTGTGCAGTCTCTAGGCGGGACAACGGAATGGTGGTGTGTTTTGGGCTGGACAACGGAATAGCTCTTGTCCCGTCCCGGTGCAGTGATGTGTTTTGAACTGGACAATCAAATAGCTCTTGTCCCGTCCCGGTGCAGTGATGTGTTACGGACTGGACAACGGAATAGCTCTTGTCCCGTCCCGGTGCAGTGATGTGTTATGGACTGGACAACGGAATAGCTCTTGTCCCGTCACGGTGCAGTGATGTGTTTTGAACTGGACAATCGAATACCTCTTGTCCCGTCCCGGTGCAGTGATGTGTTATGGACTGGACAACGGAATAGCTCTTGTCCCGTCCCGGTGCAGTGATGTGTTTTGGGCTGGACAACAGAATAGCTCTTGTCCCGTCTCGGTGCAGTGCTGTGTTTTGGGCTGGACAACGGAATAGCTCTTGTCCCGTCCCGGTGCAGTGCTGTGTTTTGGGCTGGACAACGGAATAGCTCTTGTCCCGTCCCGGTGCAGTGCTGTGTTATGGACTGGACAACGGAATAGCTCTTGTTCCGTCCCGGTGCAGTGATGAGTTTTGGGCTGGACAACGGAATAGCTCTTGTCCCGTCCCGGTGCAGTGTTGTGTTTTGGACTGGACAACGGAATAGCTCTTGTCCCGTCCCGGTGCAGTGATGTGTTATGGACTGGACAACGGAATAGCTCTTTTCCCGTCCCGGTGCAGTGCTGTGTTTTGGGCTGGGCAACGGAATAGCTCTTGTCCCGTCCCGGTGCAGTGATGTGTTTTGGACTGGACAACGGAATAGCTCTTGTCCCGTCCCAGTGCAGTGATGTGTTATGGACTGGACAACGGAATAGCTCTTGTCCCGTCCCGGTGCAGTAATGTGTTTTGGACGGGACAACGGAATAGCTCTTGTCCCGTCACGGTGCAGTGCTATGTTTTGGGCTGGACAACGGAATAGCTCTTGTCCCGTCCCGGTGCAGTGCTGTGTTTTGGACTGGACAACGGAATAGCTCTTGTCCCGTCACGGTGCAGTGATGTGTTATGGACTGGACAACGGAATAGCTCTTGTCCCGTCCCGGTGCAGTGATGTGTTATGGACTGGACAACGGAATAGCTCTTGTCCCGTCCCGGTGCAGTGCTGTGTTTTGGGCTGGACAAAGGAATAGCTCTTGTCCCGTCCCAGTGCAGTGATGTGTTATGGACTGGACAACGGAATAGCTCTTGTCCCGTCCCGGTGCAGTGATGTGTTTTGGACTGGACAACGGAATAGCTCTTGTCCCGTCCCGGTGCAGTGATGTGTTATGGACTGGACAACGGAATAGCTCTTGTCCCGTCCCAGTGCAGTGATGTGTTATGGACTGGACAACGGAATAGCTCTTGTCCCGTCCCGGTGCAGTGATGTGTTATGGACTGGACAATGGAATAGCTCTTGTCCCGTCCCGGTGCAGTGATGTGTTATGGACTGGACAACGGAATAGCTCTTGTCCCGTTACGGTGCAGTGATGTGTTATGGACTGGACAACGGAGAATCTCTGGTCCTGTCCCGGTGCAGTGCTGTGTTATGGACTGGACAACGGAATAGCTCTTGTCCCGTCCCTGTGCAGTGATGTGTTATGGACTGGACAACGGAATAGTTCTTGTCCCGTCCCGGTGCAGTGATGTGTTATGGACTGGAGAATGGAATAGCTCTTGTCCCGTCCCGGTGCAGTGATGTGTTATGGACTGGACAACGGAATAGCTCTTGTCCCGTCCCGGTGCAGTGATGTGTTTTGGGCTGGACAACGGAATAGCTCTTGTCCCGTCCCGGTGCAGTGATGTGTTATGGACTGGACAACGGAATAGCTCTTGTCCTCTCCTGGTGCAGTGCTGTGTTATGGACTGGACAACGGAATAGCTCTTGTCCTGTCCCTGTGCAGTGATGTGTTATGGACTGGACAACGGAATAGCTTTGTCCTGTCCCTGTGCAGTGATGTGTTTTGGGCTGGACAACGGAATAGCTCTTGTTCCGTCCCTGTGCAGTGCTGTGTTATGGACTGGACAACGGAATAGCTCTTGCCCCTTCCCCGTGCAGTGATGAGTATTGGCCTGAACAACAAAAATTGTAGAACGGACGTGTGCTGCAATCTTAGACAAAATAATAACCGATTTGGCCTTGTCACATACTTTCTCACGACAAAGCGCGGCCTCACACGGTAGTAGCAACGGTCAGTTGGGAGCAGCAGGACATCGCCTCCTACCGTCCTGGCCTGGAGCCCGGTAACTTCAACTTCGCTCCTACGATGGAGATGACACCAAAACAGACCCATTTAACAGCCACGCTGTGACAAACCGATAATACGAGGCAGTCCACGTGGATGAAGTCCTGGTTACACTGCACAATGCACACGTACAATTTGTAGTGTTTGTGAAGCTTTGGCTTATCAGGTTAAAATCCCCACAGCCCGTCCAGGAATCGAAACCGGGACCCATCGGGCCAAACCCTTAAACACTTAAGCATGGGATCATACCTACCTTAAAGCCAAGGACGTCTCAATAGCAAATTCACGTAGACTGCTATGCACATCACAATAAAGAGGGGTTAACAGACAATTTAAACCACACACTTTAGAACAGGGGGCTGATGAACATGGTGTCTCGTGATGAATCAACTACAACAAATCTTCATATGTGTGACAAATAGATGAAAATGAAAATCCACAGCCTGCTTCCAGTCTTCGACCGGGTCAGGAATGGAATGAATGAAGCCCCCATTTAGCGGCGAGGATATGAACTGTGCCGGCTGCCGAGGCCCGACGCACTCCTCTGGGACAATGATTAAATGAATGACAGATGAAATGAAAAGATAGTGGAGAGTGTTGCTGGAATGAAATTTTGACAGGGAAAACCGGAGTACCCGGAGAAAAACCTGTCTGCCTCCGTTTTGTCCAGCACAGATCTCACATGGAGTGACCGGGATTTGAACCATGGACCCAGCGGTGAGAGGCCGGCGTGCTGCCGCCTAAGCCACGGAGGCTTCATGACGAATAGATATTCTTGTGTATTTCACATGAATTCTAAAACATGCAGAGTAATTTAATGGGGACTCGTCGTACAGCGCCTTTAATTTGGATCGCGTAGGCAACATGTTTTACACCACCGTACAGCACGGAAGTTTGAATTAATATCACGGCGATGCGCTGGTCGATTGCTTGGTATAATATCTCGTTACTGAGAGGCATTTGCTGCGGTTGTCCCGATCATGCTTCAAGCATGGGCAGCCAGATAAGCTTTGTCTCTTTCGGAATACGCTTCATACAGTTACCTATATATTGAAAGTGGCTGGCATGTTAGGTATTGCCACAAAATTGCCTCAAAAATCAGTTTTCCGTTAGACAGCAATACACATATTGCATTAACAATTACACCGGGTGAGTTAGCCGTGGTCGTTACGGCGTGGCTGCAGGCAGTCGCTCACATCCGGGAGGCAAGGAGGTTCGAATCCCCCCGCCGGCAACCTTGAAGATGGTCTTCTGTGGTCTCTCATCTTCCTTCCAGGCAAATGCCGGAGTTGGTCCCTAACTATAGGCCACAGCCGCTACCTTCCAACTCCTCGTCCTTACATTCACACTTTCCTCCCCCAGACAACACTCCACACGTGACGGTGCTTGTAGCTCACCCCATGAAGTAGCTACAGACTCTGGCGAGCCGAACATGTCCTCAGACACTCCCGGCATAAAAGCCATAACCTAAAAAATTATAGTTATTTTATGTCATTAATCTGTGTTTATAAATGAATACTTGTATTATTCCATTTCATTGTAATTAATAATTGTGTAGAGCGCAGCACAGCTCGATACACAGATAAAATGACGCGAGTAACAATCTAGAGACAATGGTCTCATTGATGCACGACAGTGCATTTATTTCATGTTCAGCTAAACCATTGGCATAATAATTTAATCACGTTCAAGTGTACAATAATACACTGGTGGAAAAGATATCCCAACACCATGAAATAAGGAATGTAGAGTACGAAAATTTCGGCAATATATTTGTCGAGGTAACATATTTAATTGATTAAAGGTACACGACAAGAGGTTAATGTCCGCACGAGAAAAGCCATCGCAAATGTGCCATGCTGGTCCATTAATAACCGGTATAATCGCCAGACTGTTGAATGCAGGCATGCAAACGTGCATACATTGTGTCGTACAGGTGCCGGATGTCAGCTTGTGCGATTGAGTTCCATGCCTGTTGCGCTTGGTCGGTCAATACAGGGACGGTCAATGCCGGTTGTGGATGACGCTGGAGTTGTCGTCCGATGATGTCCCATACGTGCTCAATTGGGGACAGATCAGGGTATCGAGCAGGCCAAGGCAGCCTAATGATACAACAGCGGCTTGGGAGCGTGCGTTACCCTGTTAGAAAACACCCCCCGGGAATGATGTTCATGAATGGCAGCACAACAGGTCGAATCACCAGACGGACGTACACATCTGCAGTCAGGGTGCGTGGGATAACCACAAGAGTGCTCCTGCTATCATAGGAAATTGCTCCCCAGACCAGAACGTCCGGTGTAGGTCCTGTGTGTCGACGCCGCAGAGAGGTGGAATGCAGGCGCTCACCTGGCCTTCTCCTAACCAACACATAGCCAGTGCACCAAGACAGAATCGGCTTTCACCGCAAAACACAACGGACCTCCACTCCATCCTCCAATGATCTCTCGCTTGACACCACTGAAGTCACAGACGGTGGTGGTTTGGGGTAAGTGGAATGCACGCCGCAGGGCGTCTGGCGCGGAGCTGTCCTTCAAGTAACCGATTTTGAACAGTTCATTGCGTCACTGTGGTGCCACCTGCCGCTCGAACTACTGCTGCAGACGCCGTCCGATGCGCCAAGCCATACGGCGCGTGGCGGTCCTCCCTCTTGGTAGTGCCACGGGGACGTCCGGAGCCCAGTCTTCTTGCGACCGTACCTTCTCGTCACCACTGCTGCCAGCACGCATGCACAATGGAGACATCCCTGCGAAGTCGTTCTGCAATAGCGCGGAAGGAACATCCGCCTTCACATAGCTCTATTACACGGCCTTGCTGAAACGCAGCGAGCTGTTGATACTGGCCTCTTCGTCGTCTGGGATCGGGGAAGGTGCCATGTAACTTGAATAACGTACTGTGCCCGTTAGACCACCAATGCTTGGTGGTGAACCACCTCGCACCAGTGAACCACGAACACTTATGTGAAACTTGAGAATCAGATCTCAGGGCGTTCCAGGGGTCGAAGTACGATTGGGTACAATTTTTTCTCTGTTATCTTGTTTCACGTGAAGGGCAAGGAAAACATTAAATGACAAGACTGAGCAAATAAAGATAAAATTAAACTCACATTTATTGAATTAAATACAGAAAAATCAATATGCCTATGCCTGTAAAGATTAAACAAACGGTTGAACTAAAATAACACTTCCTGAAAAGAAGAACATCCCTAGGATCCCTAAGGTGTTCTAGCATCTTCTAGAAAATCATATTTCAACATAGTATTTGTGTCCATTCATTTATCCATAGTATTTTAAATTGCAATATAACTCGCATCTTATAAAGTGAACTCGTATCGTTCTAACGAAGAATCACGTGGCTTGCAATAACAATGTGAAACTCCAACTTAAATATTTACAACACTTCACTCTCTTTAGAATCTTTCAAATATTTCCAGTGCCTTAAACGGTCCTTAGTACTCATTGGGAATTGTTTCTTTGTGAAATGAACAACAATTCCTCGACTAACTGGTGATGCCATTATAATTGTATTTACGTCATAGTTCTACTGAAAACTTTTCTCATGATGGGTTCTGTAAACTGGACCATTTAAAAATGTATAGTCATATCGTCAGACCATATGAATGCCCCTTCACTTCAATTATTTCCGAATCACAACTGGTATCTCAACAAATCTTCAACATGATTTAAAAGCCGGTTGTGGTGGCATCTAGTAGCCAGGTTCACAGCTAGGCGTCGTTGACGGTAGCATTTGGTAGCAAAAGTAGGAACTACTTGAAATTGATCGTCTGCAGTCCTTACCTGAATTACAGATAACACACACTAATACAGCCATCACAATTAACACCGGTTATCAGACAGTTTCTACACACACCCAAAGTAAATGGGGCTACATGACCGCGTCGTCGTAGCTCCTAAACTGAGGAACCAACCATGATTTAAAAGTGGGCAATTCTAAAGCTGTATCATTCCAATAATTGTGGACTCTACAATTCAACACATATTTGGAGTGTTGTTGTATCTGTGAGTTTAATTTATTACCCATTCATCAATGAATGCAACAGTGATTAATCATCCCGTTCATCATTCGTGCATCCGGGACGCTTATACCACACGTAGAAAGTACGGTGCCTAAGGGTCATATGGTGTATTTGGTCATCATCCCCGTGTACCTGGTATCAGGTGATGTTATGGTGTCTGAGGATATTAGGTTTAGTTTTAAGATAGTTGTCTCGAAATATGAACTTGAATTAAGGCAATATCTCTGCATTTGCATGGAGGTGTGTTAAAATACCCGGAGTTAAACCAAGCTAAGGAGAATCTCTGACAACTCTCCTGGCTCGGTATGAAGTCACTCAACATAGGCGTCCTGTTCCTAACAGCTGCAGGCAAAGTGGAACATGAGGAAATTATGGAATAACGCTCTGTAGAAATCGAACAGAATTAGAATCTCCAACAACGTTTTCCCACAAACCATAATTTTTGAGGTCACATTTGTAGAGGTGTTTAATATATCGAGATGTTTGAGAAGGAAAACGGGGTACTTTGATAGTGGGCAGCATTCAAAATGGCAAGGAAGAATCCTTGGTGACTTCCAGCAAATATCCGGTGCTTGATTTCCGCTCTCATTCCAGCAGTCAATGGGATGTTACATTATTTCAAGTCTCAGCCACAAGCATAAACATCACATTACAGCAACATACAGTGAGGTGCATGGTAATGATCACCGCATAGTCCCTAGCTCCACGTTACCAGGCCGGAGCACGAAGCCCCACTTACGACTGATTGGCTGACATGTGCATCCGTAATCCACTCTTGATGGTAATCTCATGTTTTCTGCGAAATAAATTATAAAAAGCGAAGCCAATGTGAGCTTGGAATGAATAAGTTAACGTGCTAAATAATATAAAGGGGAGTCATGTGGATATTGCATCACACTTCGTGAGCCAGTCTACTGTGAGTTGTCACGAAGGTGGCTTTATTGAGCATAATAAAACTCCGCGGCAGCTAAACGACCAGGAAGAGTGCAACAGTGTTTGCCCATCGCAATTTCCATGCTTCGTTAACAAACAACACTCTCATCGCTTGTCAAAGATACTTAACACCAGGATGAAAATTATGTACGATTCTCCTAGGGAAATATTTGTTCAAAATAAGTATAGCCTGTTGCAATTTCGAGAATTGGATTTTTAGCCTACTTTTCACATTTTGCAAAAATGAGGAAAAAGTAGACTTATGAGATCGGGCAAATGTGTGTCTGTCTGTCCTTCTGTCTGTCTGTCTGTCCTTCTGTCTGTCTGTCTGGCTGTGTGTGGGCTCCCCCCCCCTATCAACTCCTAAACGGCTGCAGCAATCGAAACAAAATTTGGTAGGAGTAAAGATCTATGCCTGAATATCTCACGGCCGTATTTGAAAATGATGTCAGTGCTACCAACTGCTGAAAAATCGCAATTGAAATTTGAGCTCCATGTTGGATATCTTGGAAGGTATGAATGGGAGCTATTTCAAAATTGGAACACGTATAGACAATAATTATGCAGTTTAATTTCCAGGAGGCCATACATGGCAGTGTTGCCAAAATGATTATAAGCCTGCTGATAGGTTCAAATTTTAAATGCATATAACTTCTACACTATCAATTGGATTTCAACCAAATTTCGTATGTGCTATGCGTACATAAACGGATATGACTGAGTGTATTCTTAAGAGCCATCAGGGCTGCCAACTGTTAATAAATGCTCTCATTTAAAAAAAAAATCCAAATACTCATATATCAGAAAGAATGCAAGCCGACAGCTTTAAACTATGCACACGTATAGTACCTGACATTCTATATTAATTTGGAGTAACTTATATACATCATTGCTACCAACATGATTCTAAGCCTGCTGAGAGGTCCGACTTTAAATAGATGTAACTTCTATACTATCAATTGGATTTCAATCAAATTTCTTATGTGCAATGTGTACCGTAACAGATATTACTATGCGCATTCTTAGGAGCAACCAAGGCTGCCAACTGTTAATAAATGCTGTCTCTATTCATTTTTCTTAATATCAATATATCAGAAGCTATGCAAGCCAACAGCTCTAAACTTTGCACACGTATAGTACCTGCCATTCTAGATTAATTTGGAGTAACTTATAAAAGTCAGTGCTGCCAACATAATTCTAAGCCTGCTGATAGGTCTAATTTTAAAATGCATGTAACTTCTATACTAACTAATGGATTTCATTCAAAATTGACACAACAATAGATCATATTATTTCAGATTATTTCTGACCAATACATGTATGTCATTGTTGCCAACATGATTTTACGTGCGCTGTTAGATCCAATGTTTAACTGCATGTAACGTCCATGCTATCCATTGGACTTCAACCAAATTTTGTATTCTGTACCTTAAGAGATGGAACTAAGAATATATTCAGTCACCAGGGCTGCCAACTGTAGTTCTCTATTAGGCTACATTATGCCAGGTATACAGTATTTCGAACTAATTCGAAATTTCGATATTACCAACTTAATTTCGTCATTATTCTAAATAGATCCATATAGATTAATCATTGCCATGGACCGTTAATTTTAAGAAAAGTAGGCTCTTTAGTTCGTCACGGAACTTCTTGTTATTTTTGAGTTCAAAGGGATTTCAACTGTCTGACTGTGTTGGGACAGTGCGGTAGCTCAATGGTAGGGCATTGTTAGCCTAGATTCATGTGCTATAGCATTGTATCCACTATATACTATAATTATGACATGTGCTCCAAGTACACAATACGATCCAGTAATAAAAACCTCCTTGATATTTGAAATAATGTTAGGCCTATCTTCATCATGGGCTTGTGAGATCGACTTGTAGCTGTGTGTGTATATATTTATGTGAATGAGCATTTCTGTCCCCATACCCATTAACTTGGTTGACAGGACAGATATTAATGAAATATGATATCCGCAAACCTCAACCGTGTCCTTTGTATTCCCATGGTCAACAATCCAACATCGCGGCCAAGCGAAATATTTCACCAGTATTCAATATCTTGAAACGTTTTACATCTAACGGTTTGAAATGTTGCACCGAGGTAAAGACTATAAATCAAGTTCACTAATATGACATGTTTCCCCAACATGGTGACCGCAAGTATTATGAAAATTTAATTGGCTTTTCTTGGAATATATTACAGCTAAAAGCCAGAAATTTTGTACCAATCGTTTGTTGATATGTTCTTCGAAATTGTGACTAGCACGAAACCAAGATGACTTGTGCTCCAAGTACACAATACGATCTAATAACGCAAATAACGCAAACTTTAAAAATGCAATTCACATTTCTATTATGCCTATATATCTGAACATTAGTACCACGACAGGAGATCATAAAACAATTGTATTGCTATGACTTAAGAAAACCTCAACAAGCACGAAACCAAAATGACTGCCGTGAAATTTTCAATATTAAGTTTCTCTTTCTTGGAACCTATTAAACCTACAAGCCTCAAATTTAGTACCATAATACGAGGTTATAAGGAAACCTTACTCGTATGATTTTTAAAGCCGTGAGTAGTACGATATCAATGCGGCTATGGGAATTTCAAAATTTAACTGCCCTTTTTTCGAACTTGTTGGCCGCAAAAGTATGGAAGTTTGCCACCATAGAGGATTATAAAACAAGCTTACTGATATGCGTTTGAAATCGTAACAAGTAACCCACAAATAGGCTAATGGATTTTTTAAATCACCATGTGTCATCTTAATACAGTTTGATTGTTGTTTATTCATTTAAGGGGCTGGGGACATTAACCCCGTGTACTTGAGTGTATGTTGAATTTGTCTTATAATCTGTATTTTTGTAGTGACTGTATTAGCTTGTGTAACTGTATTAAGGTCAGGGATGGGGTATTTGCCCCAGCAATTGATATAATCTACTATCCAGGCATTGGCCTGGAGGTAGTGTGGAAAAAACAGAACTAAACATATTCAGCATGGCCGCTGTCAGCGCCGGGATTCGAACCTTCTTGCTGGATTTGCTGCTGCTTCCCGTCACGGTCGTGGTGTGCAATTTGACGCGTATGGCTACGCCGCAAGAGTAGTGGTTTTTGAGGGGTTCAAGGCCCACCGCCACCGCTCCACCGCTGGAATACTAAAATGGCAATATCTCGCGAACCAATCAGGCTAGAGACTTGTACGAGGTGTCATTGAACTCGGGCTATCACCCCCTTTCCAATGGACAACATATTTCCACCCCAAAATAAAACCTACCCCTTCTAGGGGGTAAAATTGTATTTTTTTAGAGAATCTCTTTTTCCAATTGCAACATGTGGGAGTTTGAATGCCGATATGGATTTAAACGTTGTTCTACATAATGTGCATGTTTTCGGTGGATAGCCACTATGAATTAACATGCTTGTTTTTGTTTTTTACGCATGCCCACTCATGGCTTTTGTAAGAGGGTGGGAGAGCGGATCCCTATGGATGGGTTATTGTTGACGGGTCATTGTTGGCAGGTCATTGATGACAGGTCCTTGTGGACGAGTCCTTGTGGGCAGGTCCTTATGGACGAGTCCTTGTGGACAAGTCCTTGTGGACGAGTCCTTGTCCTTTTGGACTGATCCCTTTGGACCGGTCCCTTTGGCCTGGTCCCTATGGACTGGCTCATGAATTTATTTAAATTATGTCAAAGGGCCTAACTACATTTGAGTGTGTTGAACTGACGTTGTTAACCAACCCCCACTACTATAATGTGATAACGATATGAAAGGAAAGTGACGAAATACATGTGAACACGTGTGAGATGACCTTATTACCGTCCTCCTTGTGAAACAAGTTACATCCTGTTTTGGTTCATACGTGAGAAAATGCAAGTTCATGTGTAATATGACCTAACACACAAGTGTACACATGTGCACGTGCACGATAAGAGCTAACAAATCACAACCTGTTTTGACAGTGGTGGGAATAAGGCTAGAGACATGTACAAGTAGTCAAATTACTCCGGCAGACAACCCCTTTCCTATGGATAACTTATTTCCACTCAAAAATAAAATCTACCCCTACTAGGGGGTGAAATAATAATTTTTAGGTAAAAGTCGCTTTCCATGTCCAACATGTGGGAGTTTGTATGCCAATATGAAATTAAACTCGTTCCACATAAAGTACATGCATACAACTGAATGCCGCTATGATTTATCATTTTTGTTTTTTGTTTTACGAATGCGCAATTGTTTTTTTTTGTAAGAGGGCGGGCTTTTTGAATAATGATTTATAGATACTTTTTTTTACAAATTAACCAAAGATCCAAAAACTAATAGGTCATCGGCTTTTTAATATCTTATGAACTATGAAAGCTAGGGTCTTGTATGAGGGGTCGTTGGACTTGGGGTGACGCCCTGTTTTTGAATGTATTATTCATTATTTGTCAAAAGGGCCTAACTGCACTTTCGTTAATATCTCGCTAACTAATAATCACAGAGGGTCAAGTGAGGTGTCATAGGACTTAAAATGGCCAACCCCTCCCCATGACCAATGAATTTACCCAAAAAAAACAGCAAGGTCATTAACCTAAGATTTTATCAACTAATAATCAGAGAGGGACAAGTGAGGTGTCACAAGACTCAGGATGGCCAACCCTTTTCCATGACCAACGAATTTACCCAAAATACCCAAAACAGCAAGGTCATTGACCTAAGATTTTATAAACTTATCAGTAGAGAGGGTCAAGTGAGGTGTCATAGGACTACGAATGGTTAACCCTTTCCCATGACCAATTAATTTACCTCAAAAATTCAAAACAGCAAGGTCATTGATCTGAGATTTTATAAACTAATAATCGGATATCAACATGTGAGGTGTCATAGGACTTAGAATGGTCAACCCTTTCCCATGGCTAATGAATGTACCCAAAAATACCCAATACATCAAGGTCATCGATCTGAGATTTTATAAACTTATAATCGGATATGGACATGTGAAATGTTTACAGTGAGTGATGAAACATAGCTAGGTAGTGAAAGAATTATTGTAGGCTACATGTATGGTGACTGACAAATCTTTCACCATTGGAACTTGTTTTCAGATCAAACTGCAGTACAGAGAGAGTATAGGTGGTAGGTATGGGATAATAAATGACAAATGGTGTATACAGAATCTGATTTATCGATTCAAGAAATAAGAGTAGACAATTTTTAATTGATTGGTTAAAGAGGATAGCTAAAATCTAAAATGGTGACTACATTGAACTAAACAGAACCAAGCTGAATCAAACCCAACCAAACCGAACCAAACTTAATCAAAAACAAACCAATGGTTTAAGTGTAAAACTTGTGGGTGAATGTGGTCATTGGTAATGTCAGAAAGGAAAGGGATAACGCTCTACCTATAGAGGGTAAGGTAAAGCTAGTGCATGATGCTAATGCACACACACAAGTACATGAACCACACACAACTATCCTATGCAGTTATTATGGGTTGACTGTTAAAACTTGCTCAGTGGTTACTGGGACAAGATGGTCGCTACACACAACAAGCTTTAAATACCTGAGGCTAATAATCTATACACACACTCACACACACTTGTTCTAAACTAAACTGTCTTGCTGGCAGAGCTCACACAGTAGGTAAATGACAGAAATGCTTGGCTAACAGAAATACAATCATTTTCGGTTGTCTAATGTTACCAGCTAAACATTACGTGCTATAGTGGTGAGCACATGTGCCTCTTTCACTGGAGATCTTAACTCGATTTCTAGCTCTAAGGCCTAGAACGAATCAAACTAAGAAAAAAGGG